>OZ053299.1:5667246-6023062 GCA_964056655.1 Arabis hirsuta | reverse complement strand
ACAAGAAGGATCATCGTCGACTACGGTGGAGATAAATTGGTTATGGTGGTTAATGGAGTAGAAGAAGAGGATGATCACGAGTGATGGATATAGAAGAAACGGTGTCGTACAAGTCAGATCCGCCATTAAAATTAATTAAGATCTTCTTCTTTCTTTAAGGAGTAATCAGTGACCTACTTTAATTAGGGTTTGCTTTTGATTTTACAGAAGAAGAAGAATAAGTCAAGGAGAAAAAAAAATATGATGATTTTGAGAAATTTAGGGTTGTTTGTGTTTCTTCTCTCTTGAATTTCTAAAGAGGTTTATTACTCTTTTTCTTAATTTATTTACTTCCCCTTACTCTTCTATTTATATGTGTGCTACTCTTTGACCGTCTTACTCGGTTTCGGATTTTATGGTTAACAAGTGTAGAAAATTATATTAATTAAACATGACTTTCTTGCGGTTTGTTTTGGTATGGTTTAGGTTGGATTTGGTTCGGTTTTCTAGTTTGATATAATTTGGATTTTTTTCCTTTTTAGATTGGCTTAAATTTCTGTTACGGTTGTCCAAATTTAGAAAAAAGAAAAAGGAAAATATATAATACATTTTTTTTTCTGGTCACGGAAAACATATAATACATTAAACACAATTTTCTTGATTTGGTTTTGGTTCGATTCAATTAAAAGTATAATTTGGGCACCTCTCATTAAACTCGAGATTATAGATACGTTTTATGTTAATAAATGTAAGGATAACAAGGATATACAGTTAATATTTAGATGAGATCACGAGTCGAAACGTATAAAGTAATTGAAATACTTAATTCTAAAAAATGACAAAATCTTGATTCTCTTAATAGTGTTATTTTAAAAACAAAAATAAGTAGTTTTGTTAGAGAGAGAAGCTCCAAGCAAGTCTACAAAAAGAAAAAGCAAAAAGGCTAAAACCACTTTAACGACTTGCACTAGCATCGTTCCATCATCACATATGACAATGCTGTTTAGTTGTAGTTTCTGATTCTGGTACTTTGTTGTTCAACTATCATTATTATATCCTTCAATTTTTAATTTATGCTAAAATATTTGTTGGGCTAGTATCCACCTCGGCTCACATGCAATGTTTTTTTTTTTTTGGGTTTTATACACCAATTAGACCCAAAATTATATGAAAATTCTATTTTACGAAACCTTCTTCAATACATCACCACAGAGATCAAACACAAAATTAGACAATCATATTGCTATTGGTATGTTGTACTTTTATCTATAATCCTAAAGTCCTGACCATCCCAAAGGTTAAAGTAATATATATTTTTCCACATTTTTCTTTATGTCATCGCATGTTGATACAACAAAAACTTCTTTAATCGAGCAAAAGAAAAACAAAGGCTCAAGGCTTGAGAAGATTGATCCCAAGCTTTTCTAGAGTGGCTTTAATGATGTCGCCCGCAACATTCTTCAGCTTCGGCGATATTGGGACTGTTGAGTGGAGTCACTACTTCAATTAGCTTCTGTTGCCGAGTAGGTCACGCAAGTCACTAGCTATGCCTTTTAGTATCACTGTTTTAACTGAGAGCTCAAACCCTAAGAGATTGAAAAACACTTGATGAAGTATGGAAAGTTACAAACCAGTTAATCAATAAGAAACTGTGAAAAGAATAGAGCACATAAGGGAGAAAAGTGATAGATACTGAAACCTCTTTCTTAATGGACGAGCAAGAGGCTTGCGCGGGTAAGAAAAGAAACGCATAATCTGCCCAAGTGAAGAATTAACTGTAAATCTATAAAATGTAAATTGTAAATCCTTTGATGAAGGAAATTGAGTATAAATTTATACTTAGCAATACGTGGTAAAAGAAAAAAAGCCAAAAAGTGGAGATACTTAGATGCTGAGATTCAAAATCTAGCCTAAACTTACATATATACATTGTCTTGGTTAATTCAACCGGTTGTGTAGTCACTATTGGTAGGAATTCTGTAGTCAAAAGTAGATTATAATATATGAGTGAATGTATAGTTTGTTTATGAAAATTAGTCGATTTATATTATATGTTGTTTTTATTTATTGTGTCATATATTACTTTAGATTCGCTTATGTGCAAAATATTAATACATATTTAGTTTGAATTTTACTGGTTAGTGCAGTGAAAATGATGCATTGCTGACATTTAAAAAAAAATTGAATAAGTTTAAACTTTTGACAATGTTAGAAAAAATTTGCAAATCGATGGAGACAAAAAAAAAGAAATATTAGTTGGTCTTTCCAATTTTTTCTCAGAATACTAAGAAATCAATTTTTTCACCTTCCCCAAACACACCTTCTTCTATACTAAACAAAGAACCGAGGAATTCATAATTCCTACAAGGGCGATGGATACTTTTCCAAAAAAGCGAGGAAGCTGCCAAACAAAAAAAAAACACATAAAACAAAACATGAGAGAAATGAAACTTATTTTAAAACATGGAACTTACACTCATTTCAATGTAGTTTGTCACCACACCATGATATAGAATGATTCTAACAAATCTCTTTCTTCCCAAAGCTTCTCCAAATGAGTCTTAGAACTCCCAAAAGGGTGTTCTCAACAAGACCTACTTCAACCAACAACATCTTGTCTTCTTTCTGAAATTTCCATTTCTCTATTAGACTAATTATAAATGTCTTGTGAAAAATCAAATTGGATTGAAATTTAAAAAAATGAATTAAAATTCAAAACATAAAATACAAATCAACGTTATCTTTCATTTACATTTGGTAAAACTCAGATCCATAATTATCCGAGCAGCAGCTGTGCAAAGCTTAAGGAGTTTCTCTAGCTCCATCCCGTGTTGTGATGACTTTTTAAGTGGCCTTCTAACCTCATACAAGCTTCTAGTTGACCAATCATAGCGATTGCCCAACACACATCTCTATTAAAATAGTTAAAAGTCACAACATTATGGACATAACCAAACATAAACAACAAAGAAGAAATTACTTAATTGATTCTTGGTGCAAGATAGCACGAAGAATGCTGTTTTAACAGTTCTTTAAAAGAAATAGTTTTGTCCGTTCTAAAAAATAATGAAAACATTAGTTCCGATTAGAAGTGATCATAGTCCAACTTATGTAACAATACTAAACTTGTAACAAAGTAAATAGAACTTCAATTCTTTTTTATTAAATTCATAACAAAAATTTGTGGTATTAAGCATCTTCAAATAAATGAAAACAAATTCACAGATAAAATGATTTTGATAAAGAAAATGTTGCAACTTATCAATAACATAACAAATTGATTTATTTTGTTGTTTTAAGGATTGAGTATGATTTTTTACGTTTTGTGTATCATTTTTTTCGTTTTCCCTTATATCCATTATACTGAGGTTTTTACAGAATGTCAGCTGTCTTGCCATTCTGGGATGGGGAGAATGCCATAGTACCCACTGCTACGGATCCAAATATAGTAATCCAAAGAATTAAAAGTGCAGTTGATCAACTAGATTTTGATATGCATCTGATTTCAGTAGTTGTTGCTAAGCGCCCAAAGATAAACTATCGGTCCCGGATAGAGTTTCTAGCCAACCGTAAGATCAACTTCAATTGGCTCTACAGAGACAATACAACAAACGAACATATCTCAAAACAAGCAGTGGACCGATTTATTGAAAAACGCACTGGGATACTACATGATGTGATCTTGGAATCCTGGCTTGGTGGACCAATATCTATATTTGGGGTTGTATTACTGATTTCAGGCGATAAGGGCTACGTTCTTTTTCTAGAATAATGCAATACCATTTTGTAGATATTTTTGGATTTACTTTTGATTTTTTTTTCTCATTTAGTTCAAAATGGGAACCAAAAATCAAATAGTTTGCTGTAGGGGTGGGCAAAATACCCATACCCGATATCCGAACCTCGAACCCGACTCGAAAAACGGGTTCGGTATGGGTTTGAGATTGTTTAATTATCCAATCGGGTTTGATTTTGTTCTGGTTCGGATATCCGACCGGGTTCGGGTAATATCCGATACCCGATCTAATTACCGAACATCGCCTACACGAGTTGTTGATGTTCTGGTTCGAATATCCCAAAATCATTTCGGCGGACAAAATCTCTTTGCGACTCGCCGGACAAAATCTCTTTGCGACTCGCCGGACAAAATCAAACTCGCGACCATTCTGAATCCGATCTCTCTCGCTTCATTCGCGATCTCTCCTTTACTACTAAAACTCTTGTTCCTTCTTCTATCAGTTACATTTGCATTTTTACAGTTGCAGTTTCTGTTTTAAACTTAGCCTTTTTCAAAAAAACTTGTTGCAAATTGACATTGTTCGGGTACCCGAACCCGAACTCGTTAGTATCCGATCCGTATCCGATCCGATAATATAGATTACCCGATGGGTCTCTATAAATCTCAAACCGGGTATCCGGCAAATGTAACTACCCGCCTTGAACCCGAACGGGTACCCGAACGCCCAGTCCTAGTTTACTGTATATCAACTTAAAAGTTATATTAGTAATTCAATTTAAGCTTTTATCTAGGAACCACTAACTTAAAAACATAACAATCAATTATTTGTTATCACATTTTTCAAAATTCCATTCATAATATATATTGGTGATCTCTCGATAGAGATTTTCTTCACTGACTATATCAGTTGCAAACCCTCCACATGCTTCCAACGCTAAATAGAATTTGAGAAAGAAATAATCTTTCAGCTAATACTTAGCAGAAATTAAATAAACTTTCAGCAAATTCTGTTTTATCTTGAGTTTCAACAACTAAAATCTTAATCTATCAATGGATTTTTTCTACTGAAATATTAAACGAAATAAACCAGAAGGTTCGAACTATGTGGACTCTTAGTCTAGACCCAAAAGATAATCGAAGCCCATTATTTTGTTTCTCTCTATGTCTGCACGGAATAATCCAAAATTTCTCCGGTTAAAACCCAAAATTATATGGATTTCGATTTTACTATAGTTTCTTCCATACATCACCACATAGATCAAACACAAATCTGTATTTCACTCAAATATTAAACAATCACCAAGAAGCAATAGCTCAACTGATAAAGATCTTAGACAAAGTCTAGGGATCGTGGACTTCAGCTCCGAACCTCCTGACTCAAAAAAAAAAAAAAAAATTAGACAATCTTGTTGGTATTGGTATTATGTATTTGTATCTACCTCCTGAGCCCTGACCATTCCAAAGAGTAATGTTATATGATTTTTCCCCCACGTTTCTTTTTTCTTCGCATATTGGTACAACAAGAACTTTGTATATTGAGAAAAAAACTAAAACACAGGCTCAAGGCTTGAGCAGATTGATCCCAAGCTTCTCTAAAGCGGCTTTAATGGCGTCGCGACTACATTCTTCAGCTTCGGCGATATTGGGACTGTTGAGTGGAGTCACATCTTCCATTGGGTAGCTTCTGTTGCCGTGTAGCTCACGTAAGTCACTAGCTATGCCTTTTAGTATCACTGTTTTGTGAACTCCTCCAAGCAAGCCTTCGTAATCTGTGTCACCTGAATCTCCCACGAAGACCACCATGTTCGCTAAGTCAATGCCCCATCGCACTAGTAGATACCTGAAAAACAGAGGAAGACAAGTGTTTTTGTCTGAGAGCTCAAACCCTAAAGGAATGAAAACAGTTGATGTGGATGTGTAGTCTGATCAAAACATACCTAAGGGCTTGAGATCGCGAGGCAAGAACAGGGATTACGTTTAGCCTAGCTCCGTTTTGGCAGTAAACTACATTGCAACGTAATGCTTGGTTTCTCATTAATTTCCTCAGCTCTTTCATTGGAGGAATCTGCAGAGATTGAATGAGTGAAAGGAGATTAGAAGGTAATAGAAAACAAACCAAACTCTATGTTGCAGTTAGAGAGTGTATTTACCGACGCAGGATCTTTCACTTTGAAGGATAAGCAATAGTTGGTTGAAGAAGACTCGTCTTCAGATAGAATCTCTTCTTGTTTCGGTTTCTTCTTCTCTTGAACAGAACTAATCCAGCGGAGCAAAGTCTTCCTCAAGTTCTCTCCACCCCAGCGGAATTCTATATGGGAATGGTAATCTGCATCGAGTGTATAAGGAAGCACAGTTTTATCCTCGGAAGCAGAGGACGTGAAGTAGAGTTCACTTCCACTGTTGCAGATAACAGCATCAAAGTCTTGTGGTTTCAACCCTCCTGAAAGCAATGTGGTATGAGTCTCTGATATAGTCATTGAGGTTGAGAGTATAAATCCTATCGAACCGCCTTTGCCTGCGACATCGATAACTGTTTTCACTACTGCAAGAACATCGGAGGTTGCATCGCAGTCCACAGAAATGACAAATATATGTTTCCGTCTTTTCAAAGTTGGCATCTTGGAGTCAGATTTCTCTGTTGATGTGCTCCTCTTTTGTGCCAAGGTTGCAACAGCTTTCTCAAGCTTAGCTTTTCGTTCAGCAGCACTGTCTTCAGCGTCTAAGTTAGTATCTAGACCGTTGCTACCTTCACTCTTTTCGCCATCTAAAGAGAATTTTAAATTCAACGAGATGTCATGGATGGAGTCACTGGGTGAATCAGAGTCTGAGTTTTCAAAATCAATTCTCTGCCATTTAGGATGTCTTTGCTTGCACAATGCTATCCGAGCCAGATATGTTTTGCAATGCTCTGGCCATGAAAACAAGTGGATATTCTTTAGGCCGTTCTGTCTGCATCTTGCCCAAAGATTTTTGTCTGAAACCAGTTTCAGGAGAGCATCAGCTATAGCTTGCTGATCATGCGGGTCAACTAGAAGACCATTGTCAAGAACCTGCAAGTTCATAGCAAAATATCAGCTCTGATTGATCTGGCAACTTATAGTACAAAGTTTCTCTTTTGAAATATGAAAAGCTACAAACCTTATGTATGTCAACAGGTCCTCCATTTTTTGTTGCAACAGTGGGCAACCCATGAGCCCCTGCCTGTTAGATACAGCGCCTATTAAGTTAATAAGAAACCCTGAAAAGAGTAGAGCACTGAAGAGAGAAAAAGTGATAGCTACCTCAATTAGAGTCAATCCAAATGGTTCGATGAAAGCAGGATTTATAAATACTCCCTGCAAAAAGGTTTCATATAAGATAGACAAACAATACAAGAAACTCAACCGATTCACAGAAACAGCTGCAAAACACGGGCTAATATCCTATGCATTAAAACATGGGAACAATTACCGAATGATATACCATTTAGAAAGGAGATCCCAAAAAGACAAGGAAAAGACTGGATGGAGACACACATGAGCGTTGAGGAGAAAAGTAAGCATGTACTTAAGAATATAACTCTTGAGGATTACCTTTGTTTTGGCTGCTAAACGGTAAATTTCAGGCACATCAGATTGTTTGTGATGCTTAGGCATTGCCACTTGACCATAGAGGTCATACTTGTCTATAAGCTTTAGAATTGAGAGCAGCACCGAGGCACTCGTGGTGGACAACTCATCAATATCATTTCGGTTTCCCATTATCAATGTCTGCAATCAAAGAGAGTAATAGTAAGAATGACAAAAGTGAAACAACTACAGAAAATTAGCTGGAGATCTGCAGGGCTTACAAGGTTAGCAAGTTCCTGTAATGGGCGACATTCTCCAAAGGCTTTGACTAGAGTAACCAGGTTCTTCTTAGGGTCTGGCCGAGCAAGGGCAAGTATCATAGGCTTGCGCGGGTTAGAAAAGAAACGCATAATCTGTCCAAGTGAAGAATTAACAGTAAATATAAAGGTACCAGTGAAACAAATATATAATATGTAAATCGTTTGATGATGTGATTTGAAGATATAATAACCTCAGACCAAATTGGTGGATCAGGAGATTGTGGATTTTCATCGTCTCTTGCTCCTTCCCCATCAGCATCCACATCATGTGGTACAATATGATGAAATTCCATTCCTGGAGGAATTGCCTAGAATCACACACAAGGATACTAATGAGTTATGATAGAAGAACTTCTCATTTCAAGTCCCAAAGAGGAACATAGAGGACAGGAAGACAGAGATGATACTTACAAACATGCGAGGCATAAATCTGCCTAGACAACTCACACCTCTTTTCATCCTTGCTCTGAGTTTACGCTCCAAAACCAGATCAAAACCATCATAAAGGCTCCATTGCTCTTCTATCTCTTGCTTTGTACTAGTTATAATTATTTCAGAAGCATCAAGACATAGCTCCTCTGCCTCTATCCGCCGCATTATCTTGTAGTTAGATATTTCTTCCTTTGGCCGCCCTTGTTTCTGGAGTTGCTCAAGCTTATCACGACCAAGAGAATGCCCAGTAAAAACCATCGGTACATTCAGAGCTCCAGATAAAAGAGCAGCGGAATCACCAGCATCTGCATAGTGCCCATGAATAGCAACCGGCCACACTTGTCCCCCACCAATTTGTTCACCAAGAACTTTGGAAATCTGCATAATATGGCTAAGTGCCCTATCAACAAATTCAGGGATATGAGGCCAGAGGAGCTCTTTTGGTACATATTTATCTTTCGGACCAAAAGGTATACGGATTATATAAGCGCCACTACTCTCTCCATGCTCCCTTTCTGTGTTATCTATGTCTAAAGGATTTAGCATCTCAGTCGGATCAGAGTAGCTGCAATCCACATCCGGTGCAGATACCTGCCTGGTCAACAAATCGACACGATAAACTCCTGGCATTGACCCCAATGCCCTTGCAAGTTCCACAACATACTTCACCTGATTACAAAAGCCGTTTTATAGCATTCAACAATTTAAAACTCGAGATACAAAGAAAATGCTTGCAGGAAAGAAGATTACCTGGCCACCAGTATCAGAATCCCGACCAAGCTCCATGTTTTCACCACGTATTAAACCGTGAAGACTGCAAGATAATATCAAGCTTAGTAATTGTCTTCCTACCATTAAAACCCACCTGAGTCTAACTACAGAACACCATTATTCTCTAATGAGTTGCACTAAGAATGCAAAAAGGAATAAGAAACTCCCTTAAGAAGTAGTACCTTATCAAGACAATGTAAAGCTTTTCTTCTTTATGTTGAGCAAACCAATTCTCAAACACATCAACAGAACTAATCCGAGACATTCTTCCTTTAGTGTTATCACTATGATGAGGTTGAATTTCACCAGGCAAATCAGCTTTCTCTCCTTCAGAGAAATCTTCTGACATATCAGCAGTTACTTCCTTTCTTGCTTTTTCACGCTCAAGATTCCTCTTAGCAACACGCTTAGCATTCTTCCCTTCAACCTAAACATTCCATAAATCAAAAACAGATTTAAGAAATCAAATTCCCCCAAATCTTGTAATCGATTTCACAATACCTGTTTCTTTTGGCGAGCCAAATTCCAAATCCTCCAGCACAAATTCTCCAACCTAGTGTTCCGCTCTTGAGGACTCCTCGTTGCTGCAGCCTATTTGGGATAAAAAGAAGAATCAATCAAGATCAATCGAACAAATCCTCAAAAAAAACACAAAACCTAGAAGCGAAACCTGAACCCAGGAACGGTGAAGATCAGTCTCATCGAATCCAGTGATGACTTCCTCCACGAAATAACGAGTCGGACTGAAATGGCCACGCTCCCTTAACAGTAGCGACGATTTGGGGTTTCCGATTCCTGGTTCGGCGGCGAGGATCGCCTCCAGGTAACTATTCACCCAATCGTTTCCCACCATTTTCTACGCTACTAAACACGCGATTCGGGAAATTCAACGAATCCCTCTCTCTCTCTCTCTCTCTGTGAATCAGCAATCGGATACGCAATGAGTATATATAGCAAACGAAAGAGAAGATTGAAGAAGCGATCTTGAGTCTGAGAGAGGTCAGTTTCTGAAAAGGAACAAAGGAAGGGCAAAGAAGCGGGAGAGCGAAAGAACTTGTTATTTGGCTTTTTATTAGGAAAAACGTCTCTTCGTTTCCTTCTTTATAATAATAATAATAATAATTCGAAAATTAATTAGTAGTATTAGAAGACTCTAGAGATAATTAAGTAAGATTAATTAATTTTAATTCAAAATTAAAAAACAATTTGGTGGTGGAGATTCAATGGTTGAAGGATCCCTTATTTTTAAGTGTTTCCTTTACGTTTAAGTTTTTTTTTTTAACTGTGATTTTAATCATGGGTCAATTTGGTGTATAACCAAAAAAAAAAAATATATCATGTCATAAGAAAATGGAATATGGCAAAAAACACTTCGCACATTTTCAACCGCGCAAAAATATTTTACAAATAAAAAATTGGCATGACCATTTTAACATATTTTTTTGTTAAAAAAAATTCATCTAGCACATCTTCAATATTCTATATATTTAGTTTGGGGTTAGATCGTTAGAGGCCTAGAGCTTGAATATCAGATTAAATTATTGAGCGAATATCCGGTTTTGAATTCGAAGACGTAAATGATTGATGCTTTCTTATTATTCTAATTAATAAACAGGGTAATGTGTCAAGTGTTGTTACGAGTCACGTAAACTCAGCATAATATCATACTGGAAGATTCTATGACGAGTTATTTTTGAATATTCGGAAAGAGTCTTATTAGAGAAATGTGACCAATTGAATATCAAGAGCAGTGAGAGTTCTACACTTGGCAAAAAACTAGCAGAGCATAAGCATAAGAATTTTTCCTTTGACAATAAGCATTAGAATCTTATTATACGAGCGAATATTACATTGAGCTGTCTACACTTTTTTTTTTTTTTTATTCATTACTTCGTTCCACGACCGACCATGCCACGATATTATCGCCTACTCAACTCTCCCAAAAAATTAGACATTATAAACTTATATGCTTTTATATTATGTTTATTGATATGAATATCTGTTTAAATTATATACATTTTTTTAACAATAGGTAGAGAGACGAAAGAACAAGAAAGATATTCAAAAATGATATTTTTTTTAAGTATTATCATCGACTATCATTTTTTTTTTTCAAAAGTGGAAATTTCATTCATATTATCATGACGTTACAAGTAAAAGGCTCAAAGCTTGTTTTGCAAGCGAATTAGCATTTGCATTAAGATCTCTGCCAATACAAACGAAAGAAACATGTTCGAAGGTTTGGACCAAAGCCTTGATGTTTTCGACGATACCATAGAGGTCCAGAAGTGACGATCCCGAATTGATGGTGTTAATAAGTTGTGATGAGTCGGACTCAAATCTTAATTTCTTGAACCCTTTCTCAATAGCGTATGAGACAGCCTCCCGTATTTACATAAAGAATAAAGAAGTATTATTCCTATCAAAACTAAAGCTTGTTCACACACGTATTTACATAAATATGTTTACTTTTTTCATTTGTTTTAGTGTTTTAGACATTATTTTTAATTATGAAAACGGGAATATGTTGGTCATAATATAATAATTTTCAAGTAACTAATTAAATAGTAAAAAAGAAAATTTTCTTATTAAGAAAAAAAAAATTTCTATTAGTCCACACTAGCTAGATTGAAAAAAAATCTAATAATTTAAACTAATTATAAAATAAAATTAAAAAATAAAATAGAGAGAGTGTGAACCATAAAAAAAAGTAGAGAAAAAAAATCAAGTAAAAAAAATATTATCGGCAAGAATTTGACACATAAGCAAAATTATATATCACAAAGTCGTAACATGTGTACAATATTAATCAGAAGATGACATGTGTTACTACATAAAATTAATTAAGAAAAAATAAACATAAAAATAGAAAATAAACAAAATAATGTCAAGCAACTAACCAAATAGTAAAAAAAAATCTTATAATCCCAAATAGCTAGGAAATTTTTTTTTTAATAATTTAAACAAATTATAAAAATAAAATTAAGAAAGAAAATAGAAAGACTATAAACATTAAAACGAAACAAAAAAGTAGAGAAGAAATATAAATTTTAATTAAGAAAAAAACAAAAGAATTTTTATAAATTGAAAAAAAAAATTAAAAAGAATATGGAAATCTCAATGTTAAATATAATATGCACAAATATTCCAAAGAAAAATAAAATTTATAATCATATTTACTTTGTAAACATAGTTATAGAATATTACAAAGAAAATATAAATCTTCTACCTATACTTTTAAATGTTAAAAAAAAAATTATATAAAATAAAAATTTATACATGTTATAAAATAATAATAATATATTTACTGTTAAGATCCAAAAATATAAGATTGACGAGTATATATCTCTATGAGAAAAACCGATGACATCAATGATATTTATCAATCATAGATTTATATATAATGTTTGATAAAACTATTATAAAATATGTTATAGGTTTTTATGAGATTATTCACATAAATTTATTGTTTTTTATAAGATTTTATCATATAGTTAATATAAATTCATAATGTGTAAGAATATTTTTTTTTGTTACTAAGAATAAGATTTGAATTCCATTTATGTATATATATTTTTGGGTATGCATAATATGAATTAGATCATGAGAATTAAGATATAAATTAAATTTTAATGGTTTAAAATCTATGTTTAAATATTTCAAAATATTTTTTGTAATATAGCGAGTTATTAATTAAAACTTAAATTTTGATATTAATAATTTTTAATATGTTTATCCTCGTATTAACGCGGGTCCTAATTTAATATATATATATTAGAGAAATTTGGTTGGTTATTATAAGTAGAGAAGTGTTTAAGAAAAGAAAAAAACCCCAAGACCAATCTTCTACACGAATATCTCAATTCAGTCCAAATTTATTCACATTTTTTAAAACTGAACTGGAGTAAAATGGATATAAGCAAAATAGGTGCCTCTTTAATGTTTATATTAACTAGATAAATATCCGCGTATACAAGCGGGGTTTTAAAAATAATATAAGTTAGACGTGAGATTTTTTTAGTAAAATTATATGTTTTTCTGAATTTTGAATTGCTTATTTTATATCAGTTAAGATTTAAAGTAAAATTAACATGAACACAGATCATACCTCAATCTAGCAAGTAAACAGTTCTGCTCGGACGACAAAACCAGATACAGAATCCAGAAAACTTCAACGTCAAAAGGTTTCTATGTTCAACTTTTACTCGCCAAATCACTAAGCCTTTTATAAGTGATATTCCTTGGCTTATTAACAACATCCATGATTACAGAACCTGTAAAATAAGTGAAATTTTGTAATTCAAATTTAGTTTTTTATTTTTCTTCTATCATTTGAACCCAATAACTTTATCCCAAATAGTATTCTAGTTTCATTACCCAAACCAGATTAACAATGTCGACACCAAACGTTTCATTTCAATTCGATCTCCCAAGCTAACAACTACGGATTTAACAGAAGCTTGAACGGATTGGAGTGTTCTGCTTCTAATCAGAAACCTAATGAAAATTTCATTATGAAATAAAGAAAATTTCGAATTTGCACTACAAATTATTGATTTCAACCCAATTAATTACATTAACTATCTAAGGATTAATGCAGATGAACCACTTCAATATTTGATCCTCTCGTCTTCTCAAATTAGCCTGCACATTCTACCATTAGGATATTGTAAAAGTTTCTGTTAACATAACTAAACTAAAGCATTGCGAGACTACCCACAAACCAAACAAATTTATTGAAGAACCAACATATATATATATATATTTTTGGAATATCAAACATACAGAATCCAGAGATACTTAATTTTTATTTCTGCAAATTCACCCTCCTTTTCAAACAGATTTATACAAAATCTTCTTCGATCCGCCGAGCAGTATAATAAGTGCGTTGACCTGGAAAAAATTTCAGACGAAGAGAACATAAGCTGTTTTCTAGGACTTCGATCATGCAAGAGATGTCAACCAAATATGATATATATTTTAACAACAACCAATCTTTCAGATACATCAGATCCAATTGATTTAGAATAGAAATTACAAAAGACCGGAAAGACAAAATTTTCACCAATGATATTTTTGAACTTGGAGGTGCGATGAAGGATTCATAAAAACCAAGTCTTCACTTTTTCTGCTAGAAGAATATGCAGAATAACATCTAAATACTTGTAAAATCATAAAGAAGATGCAAAACTAACAACCCTTCAAAACCTACAAAATAATCAAAAAAGTTAGCAAAAATTGAAGAGTGCAACATGTGAAATATTGGAGGTTACGTTAACGCTCCTCCTTGAACAGCAAAAGTCCTCTTTCGTTCTAACTGATAAGAATGGAGAGACAGTAAATAAATTGTGGTCGCAATGGTGAGGATTGTGGCTACAACATGATTAAATATAAAACACATGTGTGAAATTAGAAGAAGTAGAATAGATAGAGTATGGCGATAGACGAAGAGGCCATAGTGGCATCCTTAGTTCCAAGATGGAATTTTAATTAGCCGAGTAATTGTTTAATGCTCAAAATACGATGGGTTTCTCCGGGAAAAAATCAAATGGTGCAGATGAATTAAAAAAAAAAAAAAAAATTAGAGCTGATGTGGCACAAAGAGAAGTGCTTAGTTGTCAATCTTTTGTGAGTGCAACTCAACGAAGGATGGCAAAAAACATCAACATACTATACAACAGAAAACGAGAAGAACAACATAAACAAAAAATAAGTATAGTAATGTATCTAAGAGTAAATTCATATGTTTTTGCCTTTTTGGCTTCGGAGTATAGTTTGTGTTTCGGCTTGAATCCTTTGGTTACAAAACAGAAAAACGTGTTGAAGAGTAGAATCAAGAGGCGTCTCTTAGCTTAAGCCTTGGAGTCCATTTGAGATTAATACAAAGCTTCCCTGATTTAGCTCCATCTAACACATAACAATCTTGAAACTCTCCTTCTATCATCACTCGTGTCAATGTCATTATCACTCTCCCTATTTTATCCTTCAAAAACACACAAAACCAAACCTCAAATTTATATGTTTGCACATTTCACAAAAAAAAACAAAAATCTAAAAACTTACCTTGCCAAATTTGTCATGGTCCCATACTTCAAGTATCAAGAGATCATGCAAAGCATCTTCCACTACAAAATCAAATGTCTGGTTCCAAACCGGATTCAAGCTATCCGGTACAACCCTTGTCTTTGATTTCGCTTCCGATTTCTTCAATGTGATTACCACAAATGGATCTGCTTTTCCCATTAAATCTACGGCTGGTAAGTCTTCAGCAGCCAGCACTGTCACAGACAACACTCCTCTCACAATCACATCTTTTTTCTTTGAGCTATGCGTTTTTTTAACATCCGTAACATCATCTGAATCCTCGCTTTCAGGCTTAAGTACCTTCTCCAAAACAGTCAATGAGAAGTTCGGGTTAAACGGGTTCTTGAATCCGCTTTCTTTGCCTAAGGGACAATACAGGAGCTCCAACTGCACCTATATCACCACATATATCTCTTTAATACTTATAAAATATATGTTATCAAACAGAGAATGTTAAGAAAATTTATCCTGATTTGTAAGAATATGAGGAAATACTAACCTGACCCCGGTTTTTTGTATCCCTTTGAACCTCTAAATCCTTGACTAATTTCAACCAGATATCTTTCACTTTCCCGGGCTCGAGTTCATTCAACGATACTTGAGCAGCCCCAATAAGCTGAGAAGACCCTACTCCTTCGTCATCAAAGACTCTTACTGTCAAATGTTGAGTTGAGACATCTTCCACAATGAACTCAAAATGTTCATTCCAAATCGGGTTCAACGAGTTACTCTAAATGACATTAAAAGAAACAGCGAGAGAGTTACACACAATCCAAAACATGCAAGATAAAGAAATCGGAATCTGGTGATTAGAGGAAGTTTCCTTACAATAGTTTTGGTCTTTTTGGTTTTGTCACGCAATGGGCGAATGAAGACAACCGCGTAAGGATCGGATTTTCCAATCATGTCTTTGTTAGCTAAGTCTTTTGCTTGCACAAGCTTCACATCCAGTTTTCCAACAGGTTTCAACTCTAGATCACTGTTAAAACACATTTCAAATTTATACAAAAATGGTCTTCACCAGAAATAAATAAATCCAGATGGTATGATATAAAGAATCAAAAACCTGTAATCTCCTGGCAATATAGGTATAATTTTCCTAACGGGCCACGTAATACTGTCTTCAATCGCGTCGCGAATAGTTTCCTAACAAAGGCATTATCAGATTTTTTATCAGTGATATGTTATATTATGCTGAGAAATATAAGATCAAGTTTGTTTTTTGCATACTTCGATTGCATCGGAGATCCCTGGAACCGATGTTAGATCACCACCAATAACCTTAAGTGTAAAATCAAGCCCTTTCTGCTCACGCAAAACAAAAAAAGATTATTATAACATTACGGTAAAGATTGTATAACAAGCAACAAAGATCACTGATAAATTAATTTACCTTCTCACGCAGGGAATAACAAAGTGCCCCAAAACAAGGGAATTCATCAACAAGGGGTTTGAAAATCAACCTGAAAACACCTGTGAATCCTATATTTTTCACCTATGCAAACAACAAGGAAAGCTCAAGAACAAAAAATGTATACTGTTCTAAATTTTGTAATAATAGCATTACTAGTGAAGTACCTCGATTGGTAAAGCCACGCCGAGTAAGGTTTTGATATCCAACACAATTTTTGGATTACCGTCCCATTGCATTTCAAGTTCCATCGTAATTCCATTAGGTCCACTTTCACTTTCTAAGATCGAAACTCCTGAAAATGAGCATTACTACGGTTTTTAATGTCTTATCTTTGCAGTTTGCGAATTAATCAAAACCAATACTTTGGAAAGTAAAAGGATCCAAGAAGTAACCCATATTGACAAAAACAGAGCTTCTTACAAAAACATTTTCACTTGCTAGATCAAATGATTTAAGCAAAATAGCTATATGAACAAGATGCTAAAATGAAAAATCTTGAATTAAGCATCCATTTGAATCAATGTGTAAGCTATAGAACATATGAATTAACTGAATCACGGGTATATTCATAAAAATATTGACACTATCAACTAGTATTTGTTCATCTTAAGGAAATCTACTAACAAAAACCAAACCTGTGAACTGAGGAGCCACAGTTCCAAGTGTAAACTTGGAGAATTTGAGTGATGCTAACATAGCTGGTGTATATTGTTCAAGAATTGGTTCCACACTACTTCGAATAAGCTCAGAAGCTGCCTACATAATTAAGCAGAGAATATTTCAACACATTCAAAAATGTAAAAACCAATGCATTTCAATGAGAAACAGAGTGTAAAAAAAAAAGTATTAAAAAGTTACCTCATCTACATAAGGCCAGATCTTTTCAAGTTCAAGATTAAGCCAATTTAACTGTAAAATTTTAATCAAACAAGTATCAGTATCCATATATCAATAAATGACGGGAAATAAAAAGAGATTTGTTATATAAAAAAAAAATATTAAAATAGCATTGCTTAACTTTTGTTTCTGTGAAAATACAACCCAAGAAGGATAAAATTCTCCAGGTAGAAGTTTTCTTGAATCTTGAACACTCATTCTTGCAAACGCAGCAATGGTCCTCGCCTAAATAAATATAATTAATTCTCAATTAATCTCTCCCAAAAACAAATCATCACTAATCGAAAAAAAACATTATGAATTGTTGAAATGAATTTTTACCAATTCAGCTCGACGAGTGGATCTGACATTAGAATAACGTGCAAATGCAACGACCAAACCAACAGAAACTACGATTCCTATGAACAAACCAAAGAAAAAACCCATTTTTTTCCTTACTTCTCAACGATCGAACCTGTGACCAGAGACACGATGAGTTTAGATTGGATCCATTCAAGGACTCTTTGAAAACAAGAACAGAGAGTGATCTGCTTCTGAGATTAATAATTAGTAATCAACAATAAAGTTAAAACATGTGATTACTTCGAGCTTACTCATTCTCTAATCTAAATCTATTTTGTTTTATTTGGCTTTTTTAAGATTCCTCTCTCTCTTATCTTTTGCTTTTAATTTGATCATGTCTGATCTCATGATCTCGATATTGTTCATTTTCTTCTGCATACTTCTTTTTTCTCCTGAAACTTCTATTAATTTCTATTTACACTAAACGCTGGTTTTATCTCGACGTGACACTTGGTTTTATTTCGACGTTAGTGTCACTTCTATTGGTTGTGGCCAAACAAAAACCAAACTGAACCGGTAACCAAAATCTCTGCAAGGGTAGACTTGACCGTCTCAGAAATCTTTACCAGGCCTAATTGTGTTAGCTTCTTCATGGGCCGGCCCAATTTACAAAGACAGTCCAACTTCTTAGACCCTTTTTTCTTAACATTCATGAACGATATGCTTCGTTTTTTCTTTTCTTTTTGTAACATGAACTTCTTTTTATCTTGTGAAGAACATAAAACTCCATATGGAAAGTCAATGAAACAAGGAACTAATGAAAACATAAAAACAAAAAATAACGTCAAAAAATGTACTTTCGAAACGTAGAAGATTGATTGTCGTTATCCAAGTTTGAGATGAAACACTTGGCAATTTCATGGACCTACGCAATATGTTTTGTCTTAACTATTTTCTTAACCTCACTTTCGCATTCAATTACTCTTCTTCTGTCTTTTTCTTTCTCAACTTCTATATTTTCTCCAGCGGATCTCACATTGACATTGAACTTTGTTGCCGTAATGTATATCAATTGTATTCTTGCCTTTATTTCGATTTTATCTCTAATATGAGTTTTTGAACTAACAACGAAATGAGAAAAATATTAGTGACGTATATACGTAGTTGCGTACTCGGGATAACGTTAATATATCACGTGTTGCCATTTTTTTTTTTTTGAATTACCATGAGGTTATGAACCGAAACTCATAAACTCCCAAAACTCGAAACAACAGCATATAATATTAGTTGCGTTTCAAATGCTATTTTTATGTTTTACACAATTATGTTGTCAACCAGAAAAAACTGTTATGTTATGGTTAGATTTGAGCTAAGTATATATCTAACTGTTTTCTCCGTTTCAAAATATAAGATGTTTTGGAAGATTTTTTTTGTTTCAAAATATAAGATGTTTTGACAATTTCTATGTACTTTATTGAATATTGTGTGATCACTAGTAATTTGCAATTTCTTTTATGATTGATTAAATTATTTTTATTATATATTAAATAAGTATTTTTTAGAAAAAAAATAGTTTATTAAACTCCGTGCTATTAGCCAAAATATCTTATATTTTAAAACGGAGGGAGAAAAATACAATGCAATTATATTCATCTATCAAAACTACAATAGGTAGCATTTTGTGATTATTTTTCCAAGCATTAGTTAGGACTTAGGAAGCTGTAACGTTTTCGTCCATATATATTTCACCATCCATGAATAATAAGAAGAAAAATATTGCGTTCATAGATTGATGGAAACTAAGCAAACCTTTTAACAAAAAAAAAAAAAAATAGGTTGATGGAAACTCGTAATAGTATGGTTCATGCTTAGTATAATGTCCTACTTTTTTTTTTCCGTGACATATGAATGTGAAATGCATAAATTTGCGTCCCAACGAATCTAGAAGAAGAATTTATAATCATGCTTTTAGTATAAATACACCCATATAAAGTTCAAGGATAACAAACACCATTAATACAAATATTCACAGAATCTATATAGCGAGTGGTTGTAGATTATCTAGGAACATGGAGGGGGGACTTTTGGAGCTACAAAATAAAAGGACATGAAGAAAACAACAATTATCTAGTTTTGTAACAAGTGTGTGGATACAAAGATTTGAATATCCAGAAGAGAGAATCAGAAACTCACAGAAAGAATGTGAACGAGTTTCATGATTTTTTTTTCCCCTTAGATAGTGAAACTGAAATTGTGCCATAGCCATGAAAAATGCCAAAACATAACCGAAAGAAAGAAGAAAAAGAAAAGTTATCTAGAATCTTTTTTTGTGGTTTCTCATTGTTGTCACATGTAGCGTCTGTACACTGGCTCTTCTCTAGCTTAAGTTTAAAGAGTTAATTACTCATCTTAATGAAAGCGTGTGGGTCATACTAATCACTTATGTCTCGTTTCTCCGCATCAACTGTTGTTTAATTGGTAATCAATTTTGTAACGGATAGTTTTTTATTCGAGCGTTTTAAAATAATGATGTAGCTAAAGTTATTTTAAGAAGAATAACATTAAAGCAGGGATATAGTTTGGTTAAAGTAGCGATTGAATAATTATAATATTTTAAAATAATGATAACAACTAGATTACTATTTTTAAAATGTTTTTTTCGGGAAAAAAGTTTTAGGTGAAAGTGTTACAACATGAAAAAATATTATATAAGAACAACAATAGCAGTAAATTAATAAGAAAGAATACAAAAGACATATACATCTTCTCGAACCCAGAACCTTCACGAGTCCAAGGAAAAACCAAGAGCAACCCAAACAAGAGACGACGAGATGAAGAGCAGAACACAAGAGATCGTATTGAAGGGCAAATGACAGATATAACCAAGAACCGAGTCCACAACTAAGAATGAAGAGCAACACCAAATAGTAGCACAACCAAACAGATTTACGACAACATCAAGAAACCAAGCATGAAACTCACTTAAAGGCATAGAAAGAGCCTCAACAACCCACTAAGGGAAGGCTTTACCAAGTTTGGATACGACATCAGCCCACACCTACATCGAGAAGAATGGGAGAGAACAATGCAGCGAGAAGACTAATCCCTACAGAACCTAGTATCACCTAAACATCACTGGCAGAATTAGCAAAGTTTACACCAATAACTCAATCAAAGCAAAGTCACCAGGCTGATGCAGGAAGAGTACACCACCAAAACACTAAGTCACAACATGCCAGGATAGGGGGGAGAGAAACATAAATCAAACCTGAGAAACTGTGGCTCTGAGCATCCTCAAACCACAGATCGCCATCGAAGACGCATAGAAGAGAAGAGAAACATCTAAGAAATGGGACAAAAGAGAGCCTACATAGACCAAAGACCAAAGCAATTACAGAGCAAGGCTCACGCAGCAGAACCAGACCAACATCAAAACACATAACAAAGACAACAACATTCAAGATTTGACCGACACATAACAGATAAGAAAGCTACTCAAATTGAGATAGGGAGAGGAGATACCAGACCGTATACCCGATTGTAGAGAAGTAGCCTTCACAGAAATCAAATTGGATAAATGATGAAGAGGACGGGAGGCGAGGCCCAACCAGATCGGCTTCTCCTCAAAAGCTTTTTTCGGTGAATTCTCCTTAGACCTATAAACCAAAAACCCTCGACAATACTGCTATGAGCTCCGGGTAGTGGAGCAGAAGGACGTGAAGAGCAAAGACCACCGCGAGGTGAGGAATCCAGAGCCGCCAAATCCAAACCCAAATCGAACCAGAATCCCTAAACAACAGAGACGGATAAGAATACATAAGCAGAGAGAAGCTCGACGACGATAGTGACCCAGACACCAGAACCACTATCGGTAAGCCATTTAGAAGCCAAAGAGAAGTAGATCTACTCACGATATGCCGGAGAAAAACCAATCAAAGAGGATTCGCGAACACACGAACAAAGAGGAGTCTCTTTCACGGTGGCGGTGAAAAAAATTGGCCACCAGAAAGAAGATCGGAATTTAGAACGACGGCTAGGGTTTCAAAGATTTGAGAGAGTTTTCTGTCTCTGAAAGGCTTTTATTTTTAAAATGTCAACTAAAACATTGAAACTGAAGTATACAAACCAGTAGCATATATAGTACATGACTACATTCATAGTCACCAATAGAGGGAGTATTTTAAAGCGAGGCATTGTAGACATTTTCGAAGACGTTTTGAAAACAATTAATAAATGCTTATTTTTATTTATTTTTAATTAGCTAAACAAAAAAATTAAGTAAGAAAATAAAATAATTGATTTTATATTTCAAAAATTTTAAATTTCAATATTTTAAACTATAAAGAATATTCTGGTAAACTCTGTATATTATTTTAATTATAATTTATTTTTACAAGTCTTGTAAAATAATATACAGAGTATATCTTTAAAAGATGTACTTCTCAAAATAACAACAAGATTCGACCAAAGACATCATCATCTATGCGGGACCCACTTTCTAGAAAAACAAGACATCCGACACGTGGGTCCCACTTGCAGACCCAACTCAGACTGTCGGCACCAATCAACTACAAAAGACAGAAAACACCAACTCATCAAGACCCCAGAAGAAGACATTGGCCAATCAGAGTAAAGCACGAAGAAAAGCTAGTATGCAAAAGTCATCGAAACAATAATGCAAGATTCGCCAACCTCTCCTATAAATACCCTCTCTTGGGATCAAAGGAGGGACACGAGCAACTTTCACCCCTCAATCTCTCTCTAAAATCTCTTTAGCTCTCAAAACAAGTTTTAAGTTTTAAAACTGTAATCTTTTAAATTCTTATCTCAAAACTTTGTAACAATATATTGTTTTAATAAAATAATAACTTTATCAAATTAAAATCTTCCGTTTTTCTTGCAAACTTAAAAATTTGTATTTAAACAAAATTTAAAGTTTTATAAAAAGAAATTTATCATTGGTATAGAGGGAGTAATTTTAAAGCGAGGCATTGTAGACATTTTCGAAGACGTTTTTATGTCGTCTTGAGAACAATTAATAAACGCTTATTTTTATTTATTTTTAATTAGCTTTTTTATTAGCTAAACAAAACAATTAAGTAAGAAAATAAAATAATTGATTTTATATTTAATTTTGAAACATAATGTTGTTTCCATTTACACTTTGAAATTTAAAAATAATTTTTTCATCAATAAAAACTAACTAATCATCTAATACTCTTATTTGTGTTATTTAATACGTTTAAAGTAGCCATGTATAACTAAAATCACATTGACAATTCAAACGTTGATTCTTCAAATTTACAAAGTAAAATATTTTAACAAATATACTACAATGAATTACTTATAAAAAAAACAGAATTCATGCACAAAAAAGGGTCCTTTGACTAGTAAAACTGAATAAGATTGTGATATGAAAGAAGAACATGGACACGAGCCCTGCCTCTTGCATTTAATAGTCACAGCTGCCGAAACGGTTGATAACAATTAATCATCTTGAAGACCATCATGTTTGTCTCTAGTGTCTTTTAATTTTGCTATATATAGGTATATTTGAATTTTGGTATTGAACAGCGGAAATTTTTGAATATTTAGGTCTCCTCGACCGTTGAACTGCCGTTGTTGACCCTCAAGTTTATTTTTGGAATAACAATTAACAAATCCATATCAACTTAAAAATCATCAAGACTAGATCGTTGCCAAAAAAGAAGGATCGTCAAGAATAGAATCTTGGTAACGAAAGACAATAGTAAATCATGATGCGTTTGAGATGAAGTTCGCCGATTGTGATCGCGTGGCAACAACCTTGGTTACGATTTAGGTCTAATTTTATAAGTCTTTAAATAAAGAAAATAAATAAATAATGATAGTTCAGTGACCATTTTCCTATCTTTCGGTCTATTATACTTTTTCAATTTTTATAGAACAATAAAGTTAGATTCACGTGTTCAAATTTTTTTTGCAAAGTTTAACTAGACTTGACAAAAAATTCTCGAAAAACTTGCTTGTTAAGCCTTCTTTTGTTGTCCGTCCACAATGAATGAAACTCAAAAGAGAATTTTAGAAATTCAATAGCTATATGCCAAAGGAGACCCACATGGATGTGTATTTTGGACGAAATTATAGTCGATATAATATTGTTTTTAATATAGCTTAGGGTCCTTAGACTATCCACAATTATTTTTGTTTATAAACATCCAATTTTTCATTTTTTAACATTTTACATCATCTTTTTTTTTAACACTTACTAATACAACATCCATTTAATTTTTTACTTTTACAATAATTTTATTTTAAAAAATTCAACACCTTACTCCACTAACTTTTATTTCATATTTTTATTTTTTTTTATATTTTATGGTTATATAATAATAACAATTATCGATTATAATTAAATTAAAATAATAAAAAATAATAATTAATTTTAGTTTTAATTATTTTTCTACAACTAATAAACACAAAATAATAAATATTAAAACAAATCAAATTACAAAAAAAAAAAATTCAACACAATATAATAATAAACACACAACACAACTAATAAAACACATAAAATTAATTAGTATAATATTGTAAACTCACAAACAATAAAACTTTTAAATCACACATAGAAAATTAAATATCTTTTAATAGGGTAATTAAAAAAATTTTAGGTGTTAAAAAATTTATTGTTGAAAACCATTTCCGTAAAAAAAATGTTTAAAACCGTAAACAAAAGTATGTTAGATGAAAACATGTGTTTTTTTTGTCTAAATTAAATGAAACAAGTTTTAATTTATAAAGAATAAAAATAAAAATTTTGGTATAATTTTTTTAAGTAATTTAATTTACTATCAAATATGTTTTTTTGGTCTAAATTAAATGAAACAAGTTTTAATTTATAAAGAATAAAAATGAAAATTTTGGTATAGTTTTTTTTTAAGTAATTTAATTTAGGGTTAATTAGCTTAATAACAGTATAGGGTAATATAATTAGGTAACTAACATAAGCCAAATCAAATTTAGGTATATAACAATGAGATTTAAAAAGTGGACGATTTTGCCCTGCACAAATAGAGAAAGGAAAGATGGTAAAAAAAATTAAATCGTGTCTTCAATTGCGGCGTTCAAAAAAAAAGGAAAGTTGCTGTTTTTTTGAAAATCGATAATGAGATTTTTTGATGATTTTTGTATCTTCATTGAGATATCACTAAATATTTGGTGTATCAAATCCGATGCTATGAGATATCGTCTATTTTGCTATAAAGTCCAAAAATTAGTGTTAACAAGCGGCGGCGCTAGGTGAACGAAGTTGCAAAGAAGGAGAAAAAGATTGGCAATGGTGAATACGGTGGAGAAGAAGGTTATCGAAGGATCTGGGGAAGAAGCAGTGGTTAGTATAGTCAGCTATTCGTCATTATTTTATGTTGTTATAGTTAGCTAAGAGTATAATTGGAATAGTCAATTTTTTTGTTGTTGCAGATGCCGAAAGGATTGATGGTTGTTGTCATGTTGGGAGAGTGGGTTCTGTTGTCGAGTGGTGTTTGGGATTTTAAGCCGAAGAAGGACGAGTTGTGCAAGTGTGTTATGCTTACTTCGAGGATGCGATTTGAAGAGCTGCATGGTTTGGTGAAGGAGAAGTTTCAGATTTTGTCAACCAAATCCGTGAATCTATCCTACAGATGCCCTGTAGGTATGGTGATGTCAGAGGACGAGACTATACCTCCTGCGTCGATAACCAGTGATGACGATGTGAATGTATTTGAGTCGATATGTAGTCATATCGAAAAAACTACCTTGTGTGTAACCGTGCGAGGAAGTGATGATGTGTATGGAGTTGGGGACAGAAGTGATTTAATCTCTGCAACTGGGAAGCATATAGAAGGTAGCTATTTCATTGAACTATATTTATTATATAATGTAGTGTTTTATAGTTGACTATTTGAGGCTACCGTAGCTGACTACATAATGAGAAGTAATCTGGCTGTAGTTGGGTATAGTATAGAATGTGTGATGTTCGAAGTTGAATTGATTGTTGTTGTTTATAAGTGAGAAGTAATCTGGTTGTAGTTTGTTATTACATGCGAACAGAAGTGATTTTATTGCAGAAAACGAGAGGCATATAGAAGTAGAATTTTGTTGATATATTTTGTTGGAACTTATATGTGGATAGGGGCAAGGGGAAGAGTGTCGAATGGTAAAGGTAAGGCTATGAGTGTGGAAGACGGGGGACTGTATGAGAGTGAGTCTGAGGATGGTGAGTGGCACAATTTTGGTTTGATGGATAGTGATGGCGAGAAAGAAAATGCAACTGAGGATCCAATTCCAAATGTTAGAGAGGCTGGCGAATGTTCGCACAAATGGCCGTGTGGTTTGGATCTAAATGATTCTGGTGAGGATGCAGACATTGAAGAGGACTGTGTTGGTGAGAAGATTAGGCCATGCGTACTGCAAAACTGTGTAGAGGAGGCGTTAACTTCCGTGTTATCAAACAGAGGAGGCACTATGAGGGACGCACCACCAGTAGTGGACGAAAGTTTCAACGCAGGTTAGGTTTGGTGATTTGTTTGACTTTTATTTCGGTAGTTGACTATTTATAATTTTAAGTTACTAGTAGTCCACTATATTATGCTTTATAGTTAACTATATTGGCAACTACAGGATCTTCATGTGAACTTTATTTTAATTGTTGTTAATGTTTTTTGGTGGAGGTGTGGAAGGGGATTTATATGAGCTTGAGTATGAAGGCGATGCAGTGTTTATTGGTAGAGTGTTTAGAAGCAAGGAAGTGTTTAAAGTGAAGATGGCTGTACATGCAATCAATGAGAAATTCCACTTTAGGACGACGAGGTCAACCCCTACTTATGTGGAGCTGCTGTGTTTTTCCAAGAGGTGTCCATGGCGTGTATACGCGTCAATGATTGATGAATCTGGTAATTTCCAGATTAAGAGAGCTAACTTTGATCATACTTGTTCCATTGACGACCGGAGATACTTTCATCGCCAAGCTACAGTTGATGTGATTGGGGAGTTAATGAGGGAGCGATTTCTGGGTGGAAGACAAGGGCCGCGTGCATGTGAGATAAGAAAGATAATGAAGCAGGAGTTTGAAGTAAATATAAGTTACTGGAAGGCGTGGCGCTGTCGTGAGGTAGCTATGGAGAAGGCGGTAGGGTCAGCTAAGGGGAGTTACTCCCTGCTACCAGCTTATCTATCTAAACTTGGACAAGCTAACCCTGGTTCGGTAATTGTCTTGGATATGGGGAATAACAATGGAGCAATGACATTCAAGTTCCTGTTTTTGTCCTTTGGTGCATCCATTCAAGGGTGGAAGTATATGCGGAGGGTTATTCTGCTAGATGGGACACATCTGCATGGACGTTATGGAGGTTGTATGTTGACAGTGAGTGCGCAAGATGGTAATTTCCAGATATTTCCGATTGCATATGGGATAGTTGACAGCGAAAATGATAAGTCGTGGGAGTGGTTTTTTAGCTGCTTGACTAGGGTGATACCTGATGCTTCTGATTTGGTATTTGTATCAGATCGGCATGGGAGTATATACAGTGGGCTAGAAAAGGTATGTCTAATGTACTTGTTCGAGAGAAGGAAATAGTCAGCTATAATTGTTTACTATTATTGGCAGCTGATGTAGTTAACTATTGGTAGCGGACTATGGTTATAGTTAACTATTCATATACACTTGTGAAAGCATAGCTGACTATTCTTATGAGCATATCTGACTATTTATAGTTGACTGTTTAGTGTAAGTTTGGTAACACATTTCGGGATTGTTTTTTACAGGTGTACCCATCGGCTCGACATGGGGCCTGTGTGGTTCATCTAGCAAGGAATATTGCAGCGCGCTTCAAAGGAAAGAGGTTGCCCGCTTTAATGGCTCTATGTGCTCGGAAATTTACTATTGGTGAGTTCCACAAAGTGTTTGCGGAACTAGAAGCGGTTGATAAAAAATGTGCTGAATATCTCGAACGGTTGGGATTCGCGCATTGGACCCGCTCTCACTTTGTGGGGATGAGATACAATGTTATGACAACTAACATTGCCGAGTCTCTCAACAATGTTCTTAAGGAAGGACGAGAATTCCCGATAATCTCTATGGTTGAGTCACTGAGAACTAGTCTTATGGGATGGTTCGCAAGGCGTCGGGTAGCAGCGTCCACTAAAAAGTGCGCAGTAACTCCTAAAGTGCGGGACAAAATGGAAGCTAATTTCTTTTTCTCAACATCCATGACTGTGCGATCCGCTAATACCAAAGAATTTGAGGTCCAAACAAGGAAAGGGGAAAGATTCATCGTGGATCTCGAGAGGAGAACTTGCAGCTGTCGCGAGTTTCAGTTGATGCTCATTCCTTGCAGTCACGCATTGGCAGTTGCTTCGGATGTTGATTTGTCTACTGAAAAGCTTGTTAGGAATGTGTATTCCAGTTGTGTTTGGCGGGCTGTGTACGAGGGGACAATTCATCCTGTTCCTACAGCGGATGATAGAGTGAATGTAGGTGATAGGTATGAATTGCACCCGCCTGTAATGCGCCGGCCACCAGCCGTCCTAAGAAATTGAGAATATTGTCAACCGGCGAATTCAAGGTAATTCGGGATTTTTGTTGGAGTAGTCAACTATAATTACGAAATCAAATATTTTAACTTCCATCTGACGTAGATTAGTGAACTACAATATCTGGGTACATGGTAAATAGTGAAGTATAGTTTGGTTAGTTAGTGGAATTCGCATTTGGTTAGTTACTGTACTTTGCAAATTTTTAAGGTAAATGGTAAACTGATGAAATTGATGTTTTAATTTTAAAATGTTGTTCAGCGAAACTCGAAGAAAGGAGCACGGTTGTGCACAAGGTGCCTTTGCAGAGGACACAACAAGGCTTCCTGCAAGATGCCTATTAAGGAGCCGGGTTTGGGGCTATGGTAAGAGTATTTATTGCCTGTGTGGAGATTGGAAGGAGGACTATTTTGCAATTGTTTGCTTTGAGGAAAGATTAATAAAGTTTCAAGTTTTGTACTTGAATGTGAGATATACGCTTTGAAAGCGTGAATATGTTTTATCTCTGGTTTTGAATTTTTGTCGTTGGGTGGTTTACCCATTGAATTTGGTTGGTTCTGAATTTTGTTGGTTGGTTTTTGTTGGTTTTGGATTTTGATGGGTTTTGAATGTAGTTGACTATTTCACATCTAAATAGTTGACTATTTTATAGACAAATAGTTGACTATGGTATAAACTATTTGAAATAGTTGTTTATTGTAAATTTAATAGTTGAAATAGTATTTTAACCGAAATAGTCATATACTTGACTATTTTACATTCAGGTAGTTGCCTATTTACATTGAAATGTTAATGCCTTAAAGCAATATATACATATTGGCAAATAAAAAAAAAAGGCGGGTAAACCGAGACTGTCGTAGACTAAATATCTTTAGCCAAAATCATAGACTAAAACCCGAAACTGTCATAGGCTAAAAACTGTCATAGTTCTAAACCAAAATCTTGAAAATGGTCATGAAAATGATACTGACAAAGATCCAAAACAACCTAACAAATACGTAATGGGAGAGGAGAATTAAATTCCTCATAAATCTTAAAACCATAGTTTTTCCCCGCCTCTATGACACTTGCTTCGTCGATGGTAGCTGACAGCTCAAGTGTACTAGATGCATGTAACTCAAGTAACAACATGGTTGTGATGCCATGTGAACCTGTATATAGATAAAATAAATAACTATTTAGAAGTAATTTGTTAAATATAGTGAGCTATTTAGAAGCACATTTTCATATGTAGTTAACTAAATTAAACGTAAAAGTTACTATGAAAGTGGTAAAACAGTATTTTTGAAAGCTACTATACCTTTGCGTTTGATATCCCAGTTGCCTGCATAGTTGGTGACAGTGAACGCATCAGTTACGTCTGCCTTCATTTCAGCATTGGTAGCACACATTGTTATCAGAAATGGTAATGACTCAGCAAGAGGTAGTAGCTCCTTCGTCAGTTCTTTGACAGAGAATTTTGTTGGTTGTGGTTGTAGTACGGTAATCTCATGGGAAGATAGCTCGATGCAAATGCCGATCCAATGACCCTGAATGATAAATGGGCAGTAGAGAAGATCAACATCTTTGATCCATTGGCGGTCCTTGCCAACATATTTTGAAACCTTCTTTGGAATCTTGTAGTTTTTCCTCTTAATGCTTGGGTGCATTTTTGAGACAGCCACACAAAAGTCAACCTCCATGAAATCAATAGGCTTAGGAGATCCAGCTTTAAAATCCTCCAAGAACCGGTCTCGAACAAAGAAGAGAAGATTGTCCATAACCTGTGATTGAAATGGTAAAGCCAAATAATCTTTTGTTCGTGGAAAATAAATTTTAATGGATAATTGTGGAGAGAAGAAAGTAGACATACGTGTTCTGATAAAGGCTTATCTTGTTTCCATAACTCCATGAAACAAGCTTTCGAGACTGACAATGATTTCCCAATTTTGATATGCCTGAGGAAAATAGGAATGTACGTAGTCAAATATTTAGAGGTAAATAAGCAACTACGTGAATGTAAAATAGTCAGCTATATGAATGTAAATAGGCAACTATTAGAATATAAATAGTCAACTATATGAATGTAAATAGTTAACTACTTGAGCTGACCTTGTGTTTTCTATCGCCTTGAGAAGCATCTCAAACATTGAGGCATCTATGCTAGGGATGGAGGTATGACGAGGAAACACAATTAAGCTTGTCTTGGGTTGTTTTGCGGCTGGAATGGTTGTTGCTGGCAGGACTGGTGGTAGTTTCCTCTTTGACCTTTGTCGTGTAGTTAGGTTTCTTAGATGCTCATCGGTTGAGTTAGTGGTAGGTTGTTTTACTGCTGGTTTCGGTAGAGAAACTCCATCCTGCGTAAGTCCCAAAGAAAAGGTGGGCGGTGCAAATGAAACTCTAAAATGTTCCTATAATTATAAGCATGATACGTAGGTAAATACGTTAGATATATGACAAGAATCTGAATATTGAACATAATATATTGCAATGAAGGTAGTCCTACTTTTGGTTGTGGATTCTCTGTATGGAGAGGTTGTGCATCACCTTTCTTAGTCACATGTGCAACATTAGGTGCTCTTTTGTTGCCAAGTACTTCATTTACTACACCCATTATGTTCTGGGTAACAAGTTCCTGGAAAAATAAGAAAGTTTAGCAAACATAGGTGTATGTATGGTAATGGTTGTGGATAAACTTACCTCGAATCGAGAAATATCTGGTTGGATATATGGTGGAACATCTTTCTCCAGCACATGGGGATCGCCAGTCACATTCTCAAGACCAGCAGTAAGAGAATCCTTGTCTAAATGAGCCTGTGTGGAAGCAGAAATTAGGTGGAAAAATAGTTCACTATAGTGTAGGAAAATAGTTAACTATATGGTCTGACAACAATAGTTAACTATAGTGTAGTGTAGGAAAATAGTTAACTATATAGTGTAGGAAAATAGTTAACTATAGTGTAGGAAAATACTATATGTGTAAACGTGGTAATGGTTGTGGATATGCTTACCTCTGAGCGTGAAGTAGTTGGTCGGATAGATGATGTAACACCTTGGTCGGAGTGAGGGAGACCCCCAGACACATTCTTCAGAGCAGCGTCTTTAGTACACTTGTCTCCATGTGCCTAAAAGCAAGCCAAGGACACGTATATAAAAAGTTCAATATACCCCAAAAAGTAAAGTACACTTAGAATTAGTTAACTAAAATGATTGATGGATGCGATTACCATTGCTTTGGCCTGATTTGTAAATGTTTTAGTTGATCCTAAAATGACATTTGCAACAGAGCCAACTTCATTCTCAAAAATGACCAAAGTTTTTTGGGACTTTATTACCTCAATTTGCTCGGAGAGGACATTTAGCTTCTCAGACATGTCTCTTAGATCATTCTTGATAGCCAAATCTTGATCTTGCAATAAACCGGTGAATTTGGTCTCAAACTCTTTTAGGTTCGCCATCAACTTGTTATAGTAAACAACTGCAACATGGTAAATCATTGTAAGTAATTTCAATTAATGTAGCTAAAATCTAATAAAACACATGAAACACATACCAGTTGAGTTATCAATGAGATCCTGCACGTCGGCCATACTCAGAGGAGTTATATTCGCCGATGTTTGTCCTTTGTCATTCTCTGATATGTTTACCTTTGGTTTTTTCTTTCTGACACGACTCAAATCGGCTGCATCACACTTGTTTTTTCCCTTTTTTTGCATTGGCATTATCTTCTTCCTCCACAGGCAAAGCTGATGCAACAACTCCGCCAGACCAAGAAGCTTTTGTGAACATATGGTTTTTCTCAAGAAGATTTAACATATGCAAAACTTTGCGATCGTCCTTATCTTCAGACCATGATAAGTCTACTCCTTGTAAACTGTCTGCTGGTAAAGTATATGCGACGTTTACCTGAAAGAAAAACACATTAACATTGGACTGAATTCAGTGAAGCTTTTGATTTTGACAAAACTAGTTAACTACTAATATGCCAAAGTTGACTACAAAGAATGGTAGCTCTTTTTGTAGTTAACTATTAAAGAAATGTTTTTGACAAAATTGTTAACTATTAATATGCGAAAGTTGATTACAAAGAATGGTAAGCTCTTTTTGTAGTTAACTATTAGAAGAATGTAATTGGAAAAAAAGGAAAGTGTTACCGTTTGGTCTTCATCTAGCTCTTTAACGAATCGCATAACAATGCTTAGTGGTTTCTCGGTTTCTTCATTGTCAGATTCATCCTCAGAATCGACAAATTCCTTTTGTTTCGTGTTTTTCACAGTTGTTGCAAACGATGTTATCTGAGGTATACAACTCAATGCAACGAGCTGCAAACCATGAATGAAACCTTGAATTGCCATCGATTTCTGACACATAGCAGCTGCTTTTCTGGCCTTTATGCTCTTCATTGTAAATGTGAAACATTCTCTTCCCCATGGGTGTTGTAGAAAAACATCCAAGTCACTAATCATTCTAACGTGGGATTCAATTATCTTAGCTGCAAAAAGAAAAAGAAACAGTAGTTACCTACAATGACTTCAATCAACAGGTAAAATTAGGAAATAGTTAACAACTACAAAAGGTTGAAACGCTTACAGTCACTACTTGTAGGTAATAGGAGAATGTCGACTAGCAGTAAACACGAAAGCTTGAGTCTTTGCATTGCATCTACCTTTCTCGATTTGAGTTTCTTACATATTTGAATTGGAGTAATCTCGGCCTCGGATTCAAACAATTCAGACCAATACGGAGTAATCTCGGCCTCAGAATCTCCATCTTCTCCCTCAATTTCATCTACCTCATCGCCACCTTCTCCAGATTTAGCAGGAAGATTTGAGCAATTCAATCCCGTTGCCACACCAAATTCAAGTAGCGAAAATCGAAATGGTTTTCCGCTAAAAACAATCCAAATTTCATGTTCCTTTGTAGTATCCAACTGACGACAAAGAAGATAATGCAGAAAAACAGCCGAAGTCGATACCTTGAACCCATCATTGAGTAGTTTTCCAAACTGGGATTTGAAGAGAATTTCCTTCTGTGGAGGATTTTTGTCTAAAAACTTCATGATTGCGCGATAGTATTTGATGAAGCAGTAGAGATTAACCTTGCTCTTCACGGGCTCGCAACCTCGCCGAAAGATTTGCTTCGGTAATGGTGGCTCCCTCATCGTCAATTTTGTGTGAAACCGACAAAGAAATTAGGGAAGAATTGAAGAAATTGCAGAGAAGAAGAAGAAGAACAATATTTGAGAAGAATCGAAGAAATTTGAGAAGAAGAAGAAGAAGATCAATTTTGTTTTTTACCAATTGAAAAAATCAATAGGCGGCGCTAGGGTAAAGAATGTAATTAAGTTTACATTTTTTTTTTTTTAATTATTCTTCTAAAATAACCAAAGGTAAAAAAGAACCCTAGTAAGTTAATAAGGGTTTAATTGGAATTTTATGTACTTAATTGATAGATAACTAATTATATTTTGATCATTGTTAGTTAATTAATTATAGGCAGGAAACATAATATAGGACCCAATTTCCCTTTAATTTACTATCAAATAATTAACCATAAATAATTAAAATGAGATAAAAATTTCAAAAATCTTAAGAACTTATCACAACATGAAACCAATAAAATAATTTTGTACATAAGACCGCCTGCGCGTGCTTCACGCACCTAGAAAAAATGTACTCTGCACTAATTTACTATAATCCAACCAGAATTCGCCACATATTTTTATAATCTCTTTTTTTTATTTTCTAATTTATTATAATTTAACAACAAAAATTTTACCACCTATTATCAACACTTTCTTTAAAAGCATTCTAACAGTTGATAATAATTTATCAACACCCTTGTTACTCGTAGTCTTAGTCCATAGTCATCTACTTTAGCAAAAGTCGGTTTGACATGAGAGAAATCTAACTTCGCATACGTGTCAGAACACAAGAGAGCAAAAATACGTGTGATTAGAGTGTGGAAGATTTGATTAGAGTGTGATTGACAAATGACAAAACTTTATTTTTCGTCACAACAAATGACAAAACTAATAATAGAGATTATTATAAGAACACCTTCAATGGATGAAAACTCTATAAATCTCTATAATATATTATTTTAATAATTTTAGTTATCTATTTAAATTTTAAATCAATCACATATGAACAAGTTTAAAATGAATTTCTAAAAAAATAGAAGAGTTTTTTATGTTAAAATCCCTTTCACTCTTTTTCATATTTTTTAATTATTTTATTATTATTTTTTGTTAAAACTCTTCAAGAAACTTTCTATTGAAAATGATCTACGATCTGTACGGGTGTTAAACTGTTAAACGTTCAATATAAGGCCACAGAAAAGAACGTTCTACATACATGTAAGAAAGTGCACACAATATCAGTTTATTAAATATAAATATAGTGATGTATTTGGAACCTAATAAGTTGTCACTAAATTAAAGAAAAAAAATTGCCCACAAGAAAAACTAGCTACGACAAGCTAATCCACGATTAGACAAATGTTACTGGAAATTTGTAGTCTTTTACCAGTGAATATGATCATAGTTATTAATCGATTGTTTTCTTTGTAGTCAATATATATACAAATCAACGGTTACAAAATGTTTAGTATCATAGCATTTCAAAAACTTGTTAAAAATCTCATACCCAAAGTGATAAAAATTAAGTTTCAAACAAAAAAAAAAGTGATAAAAAATGATAAAAGACATAACATATTAATAAATAAATAGATTATATGAATATTTTGATTTAGAGTGAAACAACTAATCAGATTATATTGAATTAGAAATTCATTCCGGAAATTTCCTTGGCCTAATAGTTAAATAAGGATTAATTAATGAGTTGTGGTTTACATATTATTCTCGAAGCACCGCGGAAGAAATCAAATTTGCGAGAGAGCACTTATAAAAAGTTCAAAAAGCCGAAATAATGGAGCTAGTTGGAGAAAAAGAAAAAGAATATCAAGTTGATTGAAGTCCTACGCTTCGGACACAAGCAACCCTAATCTTAAGTCTTTTTCAAGAATTTCCAATCCGCCACGCAAAATACACTCACTTTCGTCATTTTCTGACTTCAACTCACCAAATGAATGTATACGTATGTAACCATTTGTTTTATATTATATAACATCAATTTCAGTTAAAACACTATTAAATATCACTTTTTAATTCTCTTGAAGGGTTGTTTATGAGAAGCCATTAAAAAAAGTGCACGTCTTCGTTAAGGTTTGACACGACATTTTGAAGTCAGAAGTGACGCTTAAATTGGATTTTAATACAAAATCTACCATCAAGAATCTTATACGTATTTTTTTTTTAAATTATATTTTTATTATTATTTTATTATAAATTATGAGAACTATTACATCGATGATTTTCAACGGAGAAATCTACCGTCCTGATCCATGCCAAACGATTCTAACTTATCCCACGCTAAAAATTTTCTGCAAATTTTTCTCTATTAATCTATAAATATAATAATAAATCGTCTTTTCTAGAATTTGAACTCTATATCTCTTGTATAGAAACATTAATGCCACAATAGTATAGTAATATGTATCTAGGAAAATCTATTTGAGTATATAACAAGCCTTCTGTAAATTTTAAAGATCGTCAAAAAAGATTCTAAAATCAGATGAATCTTAGTTGCACTATCTTAAACAGTATCTCCCCTAATTATGGAAGATGCTTTCTATTTTCACATCATAATAATAAGTTTGGTTTCCAGCTCACCTAAATCTTCTAATATCGCTTTCACGCTTTAAAATCTTATTTTCTTATATAATTGGAAATATAATATCACAATGTATATCTCTCTGTATTTTTGGATTTTAGGAATTTTAAGACCTAATAATAATATTAGGCAAGTAGTCAGCCGACCTCTTATGGATATGTCACAATGAATTGAACCAAATTTTTGTAAAAAAAAGAATATGAATATATAAGAAATATTTCGTAATTTAATAATTCAATAATTCAATAATTTAACAATATGATAGTAGCATATACTCTTCCAGGTAAGGAAGACGTGTATCCCCATCTTCATTCCACTATTTCCTCTTTTATAAATTGGACGATCCCATAATTCACCCTTTCTTCATCTTTTTCTTTTGGTACAATTTTATTGCAATGCCTCTTAGAAGATTTACAAAACTACTAGTAAAATAGCCAGGCCAATGTCTCATGATGTCACTATGATTTCAAATATATAGAAAATTCATTTATTCAACAACCATTCTTACATCTACAAACATAATTCTTATATACTGATTTTATCATTTTATTAACAATTCTACTATTTCATGAATAGAACAAAAAAATTACAAACAGAAATGAAACAAGAACCCCACAAATTACCTTAAAAAGTGTAGTTGAAACTCCACCGAATCACATTAAGAACTCTATTGTTTCCTATCAAATATAATCAACACATGAAGAACTAAAATTTGGCAAAAACATCGACTACAATGTTGATGGTCCGCTCCATATCATATAATTGGAGTAACAATGCTTCTTGTACGCATACAAAGAACATAAAAATGGAAGAAACCATTACCGCAAGATACTACCAAGAAGTGACATGTCTTTAAAACAATTTTCTGACAAAATAGACATGGTTGGTTCGTATATGTTTTATTTCGGGTTAGCTAACTCTTAAGTCTTAAATATATATATATATCTGAAGTTAAAACCAATGTAACCCGAGTGGATCCATCAGTCAGAAAGGATCATAAATCTTATCCAACTTTGTGGTCCCTAACCATTTTATTCATCACTAGATAACGAGTTATCCTAACAGCAGAAATCTAACTCCACATACGACATATCACTATATTGATCAGAACCAATCATAAAACTTACATACTTTGATTGTTTTGGTTTTCTAACCCAAACGTTAAAGACCTCTCCGGAAACTACTTCAAAAAATGGGTTTTCGACTTGAAAATGTCTCGACTTTTTACTACAAATGCTGTGTGTTGCAATTGCAAACCCATTTACACTCGGTAGAAATGTAGTTTTTTCGTTTACGAGTCCATTATAATACTTCAGAATTAAAAAGCCTATATGTTTTAATTAGTTAAAAATAAATATAATATTTATAGTCATATAAGTCTTGAGGAACATTATTGTCTGAATATTTGATTTGAACATAAATAAAAGCATCCAGATGACAAAGACGTGTTTTCCACCTTTTTTTTTATTAAATTTCTTCTTGTTAAATCTTCGTTTTTAGTAGTACCACTTCTTTTTTCTTCTTTCAAAGATTCCAATTTTTACCGGTTCATTAATCGAAGGACTCCCAATTTCACATCCATGTCTATTTGCCATTTTTACTATTCCATGTTGGATCTTTTTTTAAATTGGTCAGCCAAGTATCTCTTTTACGCAAAATTCCCTTCTCCTAATTTTTCATTTTCCTTTCAATTCCTATGTTTAAGTTTTGTCATCAATCATATGCTTTCACACTTTTATTTCAGGTAAAGATTTCCTTCTTTATGTCCACATTTCATTTTTTTTTTTTTACTTTACGTATATTTCATTATTTCTGCTGTTTTTTTCCGTTTATCAAAAAAATTCCAGAAGAACTTTTCATGTCCTCTCTGTTAGTGAAGTATTTCAAACTCTATTGACAAACGCAACCTGCAAAAGAAGAAACAAATCAAAAACCTTCACAAATTACAAGAAAGTATAACCAAATTACACATATATATATATAAAACAATTAATAATTTTAAATAAACGAAAAACGAACGAACGTACCTCACGCGACGACCAACGAACGTTACCTGGAAAAACTACGGAACGCTTAAGCGGAAGAAACGACGTCCACTAACGGCGAACGAGACGGTCAACAGAAGAACGCAAACGTTGACGGAACACGAATTAACGGGAATCGACAAAACACTGCATACACACAATAGGTTTGTATTGATATGTGAGAAAAAAGAGATCTAAAAAATCTCACTTTGTTCTAATAAAAAATTGCAATTCACGTTTACCAGATTTTAATCTTCGATTTTAGAGTTGAATTTCGACAGAGTCGCAAACACTTTGTGGTTTATCTTTAAGCAGAGAGACGATCAAAAATAGTAAAATGAGTATGTACAATGCATCTTTTTCTTCACCCAACAACAACAAAAAAATTCATGTTCTTTGGATCTTCGATTTTACAAAAAGTCGATTCCAGAGTTTGATTCTCAAGCCACAATCGCCACCAGATCTCGCCGATTCCGGCTAGATTCAGAGTCTTTTCCTTCGCCGGATCTAAGTTTCCCTAGTTTATCAATTGCTTGTTTAAAGAGAAGAACAAACCTGAAACCTGAGAGAATCTGAGATTCAGATTCAAATTATTCATCAGCTTTGGACATAATCGAGAGCCTACTAGGACGAGGTTGATACGCAGCTCGTCTTTTCAAATGATGTGAAGAAGGTCGAATCAAAGTGGTTAAAGCTCTTCTCACCCATTCTCCTTCAACACCACCGATTCTCACCAGCGAATTCGTCATAGCAGATCGACGCATATTCAAACTATTCGTCGGATACGAACCTGTACCTTGACCATGTGGATTCGCAACGTTCTTATGCAAACTACATCGGAAAGATCCAGGATGTGTAGTCGGAGAACACATACATCTTCTTCTCGTCTCTGAGATCTTACTCGGTTGTTGTTTCTTCGAAACGGAGATAGATCGGTTAGTCGGAGATATAGATCTGCTATCTAGAGAGCAACGAAACGACTGTGACATCGAATTCGCTGTGTACAGATTCACACGAGTCGGTGAAGCAGATCGGTGATTGTGACTGTGATTGTCGTTGTGGTTACGGTGGTTGCTGAAGAAAGCTGAAGACGGAGACGAGAAGCTAGAGCTTGTAGACGAAGCGAAAGCTGAGGAAGACGATGACGGTACGGCTCTTGAGTACGCACCACCGCAGAATCGACCTGACGGTGATTGAGAACGGAGAACAGGTCCGCTTGACTTGGTTGTTCGAGAAGATGTAGTCACCATTGTTGTTGTGTTCTTTGAAAGTCAAAAATGAAGAAAAAGTCTCAAGGAAGAAGAAGAAGATTCAGAAGAAGAAGATTCAGAGGAAGAGATTTTGTGTGTGTTTTGGAGGTTTCTCTCTCTACAAGGCCCCAGAGGGAGGTTGGTTCGGCAAACCTAGAGAGTCTCAGGAACCGAATTTATAGCAAAAGGCTAACCCAATGGCAAGAAATGTAAATAGTTACAAAGATTTTGACCTTTTTCGAAATTTAGGTTCATTTCTGTCGGGTTAGTCAAACTTAACCATGGTTAAGAGAAATATTATGGTTTTTTTTTTAATTCGAAAAGAATCGGGTTCTCATCCAACGGCTGAGAAGAATGCTTTTGTGGGCAGTTAGAAAAGCTGCCACGTATTGACTAAGAAAGATTTTAGCTCGCAGGTACGAGAATGCCCTCGAGAAAGCTGAGATAATTACGATTATTGCCATTGCCTGTTGTTTTGCCAGGAGCCGGATTTGCAATTCCAATGGTTTTTTTCTTGTCGTCGTAATCCGGTGTTCGGTTTAGAAAAATGAACTTTTTTTTTGAGAAAGAAAAATAAACTTTTATGTGAAACAATTATGAGGGAGGGATAATTTTAGCCGGGATATCTACAGAAGAAGATTCAAAATCAATATATGTATAATGGTAATATGTATATATTATTGTGTAATATAATAATGAAAAGGTTTTAAGCAAAAAAGTTATGAAGTAATTTAATAACTCTATAATTAAGTTCAATATGAGTAAATAAGTATGACATGTGAACAATTACAAAATTACTCAATTTTAACATATTTAGTAGAAATTAGACTTATAAAAATATTATAACTTTTTGTTTGAATTCATCAAATTTTTCAGTAATAAAACTTGTTCTTTACTAAAATCTAATTGTGGTTAAAACTTTAAGAGATTTAGCTTCAAAATCCCAAATGTTGTCATAAAAAAACTCAAATGTCATTAAAATTTTGTTGTTGTTATTATTTCTTAAAAAAAGCCAAGATGACCTTTTATGAACAAGAAAATCTAATGTATTTTCCTGAAAAGTATGGTTTTATGACACATTATTTATTTTACTAATTGTGGGCCATAATTAAAACCAAAATTTTAAAACCTTACAACTCTCTCATATAAAACTTGGAATTTTTTTTGCGTTTGGTCTTCGATCTACAATTTTTGTTAGACCTCGTCTCTCAAGATACGACATGAATTTCACTTACTCGCCCATGTCCAGTTCTGACACAATTAGTAAAATAAATTAACCACACTCTATTAATCTTGTTTGTCCATTTGATTAAAAAATGCGTTTACAATTTTTGTTAGACCACGACTCTTAAAATACGACATGAATTTCACTTAGTCGTCCATGTCCGATTGAGTTTACCTATAAATATAATATGAACGTAAACAACATCATAACAATATACGGCCATGTCTACTGTGTGGACAACATATTTCAACAACTTTTCACCTCAAACCTACTGGTGAGTTAGCCCCCAAACTCTTGGACGGTCTTCAAAGCAAGGTTACAACCACAATGAATCTAGATTTGTTATAACTTGTTTTAGTGGAGGAGGTTTCATGCATCTGTGTTTTATATTGGAACACACAAAAAAGCCATAGGAATTGATGGGAAACTAATGATTTGATTATTCTTTCAACCGCTAATTGCTAGATCTTCCAATAAATCTATGTAAGGAATTTGATCATAGACTCAACCGCAAAATATGCTAGATCTTCCAATAACTCTAATGTAAAATGATGTACAAGTTCATTTCTAGAAAACTTGTTAATAGAAGAACAAAGTTCTTAATTACCAACTAGTAAGTTTTAAAACACCGTTTCAACAACAATTTAGCGTTTGTCGGTCAGAAACTACCATGAATATGATTCATGATTGGTAAGAATAATATGATATGTTTAGTTTTTTCTGTAATTTAGTTGAAATTGGACGTTACATGTCAAACATTCACTTTGTAAAACGAGATTAAAAAAAATTGTAATAAAATGATAAGAATGAAATGTCTATTTTATTTTCGTTAATGATAATGAGAAAAGCGTCAAAATCTTTAAATTTCTATTATATCGGAGTTATCAAAATTTTCATTATATTGATTAATTAACATATATACCATTAAATTTTAGGGAAATTAGCACCAATAACCATAAAAAAAATTATAATCTAGCAAGTAATCAATTGCCCTTAATTTTGTGGTTATTGTTGCTTCACATAAGCTATTTTTTGTTATTTTGCAATTATAATTCATATTTGGTTATTAAGCAAATTCACTCTAAATTTTAAGTTTTTCCAAAATAATTAACATAAAAATTGGCAAAATAGATTAGAAAATATTCGAATCGTTGACAAAAAGAAGAAAAAATCTCGAATTATTTGTTAGGTACTAAGCACTTACTAAATGTCCGCCATGTTTTGTGAATCTTCAAAAGCAATCATGTTGTTTTTGTTCCTTGGAACAAACTAAATAGAATATTTTGATTGTCTGGGAGATGCTACATTTCTTAAAGACGAGATTCTGCGTTTATAGCCATCAAAACATATACTATAGTCTATAGTAAATATGTGACCAAAAAATAAAGTCTACAGTAAATAAAGATTATAGGTTTAAAAAAATAAAAATAAAGGTTATAGGTTGAGTCATGAGACTTGGTTGAATAATATAATTAACGTTAGCTTTGGACTTGGGTTTCAAACAAGTCCTATTCTAAACCAATGCAAGAGCATTCACAATAAATGGTAGAGTTGGACATAAGATCGGTATCCTGAAAATTTGGATTATCAGTTATTCTATCTAATTCTATTGAATATTTGACAAAAAATATTTTTATTCAATCCGCAAAAAACAAGTGCTCTATCTAACGGGTATCCAACAAAAATTTGTTAACCCGTCGGATACCGACTTTTTACCTTACTCTCTCTATTGTAACATAGTTTATCTATAATTAAAATTAAACAACTTATATACCAAATAAATAAAAGAGTTATTAGGAAAATAAAAAAAATTCTTAATAGATAACATATAGTTCATAAAATATAATATTATAAACTTTAAAACTTAAAATTTATAATCTATCATCTCCAAAATTATCGATAACAAATCAAAAACACAAAAAATTGACGTTGTGAGTATTTATACTATACTATATATTATATAATTTATTTTATAACTAAATTTATCAAATATTAGTGATATAAAATACGAGTATTTACGGATCGGATAGCAAATCGAATACGAAGATGGATAATAAAACGGGTAGTAAAAAAAAATGATACCCTTTATTCGACCCTTACCCGCATGTATCAAAATTATAGTATCTTTTATCCGATTCAAACGTTATAGATATCCTATTTTTCGAAACGAGTAAAAACCGAGTAACAACTAAAGGACGAGTAATGGATATATGTGTCCAGCCTAATGAATGATATCTAAAAGAAGGGTTATAGTTTATATAATACTATTATTTTAATATTATTTAGTTATTGAATTAATTTTAATATTTAAAAACAATTTGGACTAATTAGAAAATTACAAATGTTTAAAAAATCCACTTTTTTCTTTTTCCTATTTTTTATTTAATTTTAACGTGTAGAACTCTAATGAGTATTTCCCATTAGAAATGTTCTAAATTTTTTTATTGATCTACTAAATGGAAATTAAGGGAGGCTATCTATACATGAACCTCTCGTTTGAAGAAGTTTAAAATCTTTTTTTTTCTGCCTCGATAAGAACAATCCAATGAATGTGATGATAAATTAGCAAAAAAAACACAATGTCGTGTGGTGGTTGAGACCATTGTATGATCAAGAAAATTTTACAAACTAATACACACATAACCAAATATCAGCATAAACAAATACTTCCTCCGTCCCATTATGTAAGATGTTTTCGCTGAATGCGCAGAAATTAAGAAGAAAATCTTTTATAATAAAACAACATTTATTAATTAGTTAAAAATATAATTTAACCAATCACATAAAATACTACATAGTTCAAAAAGTCAAAATAATCAAATAGCATTTAAATCTGCATAGAAACTATTAAAACATCTTATATATTGAAACAAATAAAAAAACTTAAAACATCTTCTATTTTGGGACAGAGGGAGTAACAAATATCAGCATAATCACTTGATTATATATATAATAAAGTTGGTACGACGATTGTAACGGTTAATTTAGACGAATCGGAAAAAAATATCCGTAATACTATAAAAATAGTAGCTAGGTAGATCATAGATGATAATAATGCGGGGCACATGGAGTCTGTGTTGGGTGAGTTAGGGACAAAACAGTTATTTTTGTATGGTCGGAATATCCAATTAGTTAAAGCAATAGGTTAACAACATCATACCACCTCGACCCACGTTACTACGACACGTATGGTATAGTCTCACACGTGTCCACCAATCCAAGAGACCTTAAGTGTTTAACTGGTGATTCAATGTCTGACACTTGAATTTTTTTTTTTTTTTTAACTAGTCTGACACTTGAATTTAGAGTTAAGAACAATTTAACATGGTCATGGTCGTGGTCATGGTCTTGTAGTGGGTCATGTGATTATTGTTTGTTATTACAATCCAAAATTCACTGGTCTCATCTCGATTCACTTTTTTTTCTTTCCGGTTCACTTTTGAGCTGCTCCTTTTTTTTTGTCCAAGCAAAGTCTTTATTATATTGATCTAGATGTTCAAAATAAATTCGACCAAAAAAAAAAGATGTTCAAAATAAAAGGAAAGTCTTTTATTATATTGATACATAATTATAGTGGCGAAAAGATCATATAAGAGTAATTTCGCTATCTTCGGTCATTGATTTAGTGCAAATAAATTTTTGGTGCTGAGATGTTTCTAGATTTTGTAGCAATATATAACCATTTTTAAATTGGTTTCGTTTTGGCGATTCTTTAAATGTAATAATTGGAGAGTATAAAGCGTGTTAAAGTTTTCTTCTCTTGGAAAAATAGTTATGTCCGATGTACCATGCGATATATAGAAAACTATGATGCGAGAATGTTTCTTTTATTTTTTTTCTGAAACTTTAGAAATTTGAAAAGAGATAAGAGAGCAGAGAAAATATGATGCGAGAATGTTCAATTGAAGAATCATATATGTTGATGGTTTGATGCCAATGGGTAAAGACTTTGATGATTAAATTAATTTGAAGCAATACCGAGAATCTCATCATAAAGAATAAGATGCTATCTCTGGGATATTTTTCATATTATTAAAGTGGTGGTAGCAATGATGTTGTTCTAGTAATATTATAACATCTAGATTTCAGTAATTATGATATTATGCTGATTTTGCCATTTTTTCTTCTCCATTCCGACATCTCTTTTTAGATTTGGTTAATCAATAACTATCCACCTAGCTAATGCCTAATAGAGACGTGTGAATATCTTAGTATTATCTAAACAATCCAGATATATTTTTTAAACTTAATTACCAATATCATCCATTCATCTGGATCGATGTATATCTTTTTGGTTAAAAGGTTTAATCATATCAATAATTACTCGGCTAAAGGCTGTGAACGATAAACATGTGAAAGTAATTGGGAGTAACATGGAGTAAATATTTTTTTGTTATCAAGTGTTTTGCTTTTTTGTTGGCTACTTATATAAGACACACATAAGTTTTCTTTTACTTTTTATTCCACCATTTTACTGTCACATGTTTACCTTTCAAAGCCTTTATTTTGTTAGTATATATATGTGAAGTAATTTTGAAGAAGCGATTGTGACTCCTTAGTAGATTAGTGACATTTCATGTTTTAAAGTTATACATTCAGCACATTTGTAGTGTATATCAGAATCATTTTAGAAACGCAAAATTTGGTCACTAAAAATTTTATGAAGACCCTAAATAAGATTATACGTGACAAAACAATCTATTATAGTTGGTTCTCTTGGAGATCGATGTTAGTACTTAGTAGTAGCACTAAAGATTGCAACACACACACATACACCTATACAAAATTTTGATCATTAGAAATTAAAGTTATAAAGACCCACAATATTCGTCAAAAAATTAATATCAATCTATTATGTAGTAGTGTTTTTTCGTAACACACACACACCACCCATCTAGACTCCATAAATGCACCTTATCATGGACATTGTTAGAGATTTGTGGAAACTGCATCAGATTAAAAGATTCCCGATAGGGTTCATAAATGCGATGATATAATATAAAGAGAATTATTAGAATTGTCCCACGCACAGTACAGTTAGTCTTCTTCTAATGTCTATTGGTTTAGCCATTAACTAAGATTATATAGTAATTTTTTTTTTGGTCAATAGATGAAATTGATTGCCTTGGTCCGGTTTAAACTGGATTAACCGATACAAAGTAATTTTTTTCTTTCTAATTGCTAAAAATAAGGAAGGAAGAAATGCCAGTGATTGCAGAATAATGAATTCGATTTTCGAGGTGAGACTATATACTATGATCGATTAAGATCAAAAGAGTCTAACTTATGTACCAACATGACTGGGAAGTTATTGGTTTTTTTTTTTCGACGATCAACTATTTACAAATTTACCAATTGGTTATTAGTTCAACTCCATTTGAAAAATATGATTTACATCTTATATGTGATATTATCAATGGCGGATCCCGGACACGGAAAAGATTATGAAAAGAATTATGATATAATATGAAAAGAATTATTAGAATTGTCCCACGCACAGTTTACACTTAGTCTTCTAATGTCTATTGGTTTAGCCATTAACTAAGATTATAGTAATTTTTTTCTTTCTAATTGCTAAAAATAAGGAAGAAAGAAATGCTAGTGATTGCAGAATAATGAATTCGATTTTCGAGGTGAGACTATATAATATGATCGATTAAGATCAAAAGAGTCTAACGTTTGGGTACCAACAAGACTAGGAAGTTATTGTTTTTCTTTCTTTCTACGATCATCTATTTACAAATTTACCAAGTGGTCATTAGTTCAACTCTATTTGAAAAAGATGGTTTATGTCTTAAATGTGGTATTATCAATGACGGATCTCGAACCCCGGACCCCACGAGAGATTATGGATCAAAGATTCGAAACTTCTGAAATCTTAGAAAAAAAAAAAAAAAAAAAACTATTTACAAATTTTCGGATGTCAATAAGTCTTTCGCAAAATACTAAACTCATATCCTAAATTTATTTGATCGCTTTTTCGATGGATCCATGTTCGGTTCATTATCTAAAACTCAATCTACTTCGCAGTTTTTGTTTTTTCTTGTTTTTACAACAACTAATCTAGATTTTGCAAGATCATTAAAATGGCATTGCTGTTTAGTAGCGTTTTCATTCGTACAAGCTTATTCGGATAATCATCTTCGTCTTTATATTGTTGCTTTCCATAATTGCATTAACTTCTCTGTCTATTTAAAGATGGGCCTAAAAAGGCCCAATATTAGTGTTATGTATAGTGGCCCACGTACCGTAAGAGGTTAAAATAGGTCACTGTGCCATGATGAAAAAAAACCAACTAATCGGTTTTGATATCCGATCCATTCTCGGTTATAATAATTGAAAATACAAATTCAGTAAAAACAAAAAGAATATCTAAATGTTTATAAAATTAAGTTCTCATACTTTTTTTTTTTCTTTTTTAATAAACCATAGAAGTTCCGAATCTTTGGCCCATAATCTCCTCGATACTCGAAAGCAACCATTGGATAATCCGATTTAAAGAATAACTCTCTCCGTACCAAAGAGAGTTAAACTCGAGATACAAAAAAACCAACCTCCTTATATTACCAATAGACTATCACACCTTTACTTTAAATTCTCATACTCGTACAAATAGAATACTCATATAAATAGAAGTTGAACTATTGTTTTCATGAGCTTTTTAGATGCCATATATTTTCACACTTTAGAAGTGTCATGTGCAAGGAAAAGATGAAATTAAAATTTGAATTTAGACGTAAGAAAAATACACTTATGAGCTAGGAGACATGCGTTTAAAACGCTATCCCTCTCCCTTTAAGAGTCTGACTAATATAAACGCAGCGGTTGTAGTTGCAGGTATGAGAGTTTGCAGAAGCGGACGGTTGTGGTTTCAAGCATTATTAAGCGATTCATAAGACTGGTGTAGCGGTTAAAAATTGGTGTGTTTGCGAGATATTTATGAATGGTTGACTAACGGATGCGGTAACGGTTAAACATTAAATTAACAATATAAACACATTATATAGTTACAAAAACATCAAAAACCATACCATAACAATAAAATATAAAAATCAGTAATTTAATATAATTACTTAATTAGGTTAGAATACCATGAATACATTTTTTTATGTTCATTTTCTAATTTTTTAGTTCAGATGAAAGTGATGATTTTAATGAAGAAAATTTTCATTTTGGAGAGGTTAATGTTAAATTTTGAACATTTTAGTTTGTTAGATTTATTAATCAGTGATCCTAATAATTTTATTGAAATAATTTTAGTTTGAATATTTTATAAATATTAAATTATGATAAATTATTGAATATTAATTAAGAAGTTTCAAATTATTAATATATATCGTAATTATAGTATCTAAATATTAAATTTTAATTTATTATATTTATTTTAATTTTTAAATAATTTTTCTCTTTCTAAAAAAATAAAAAAATAATTTTTATTTTTTAATTACCCAATCGCAAACGTCCGTAACTGCAAATGCTCGAAAAAAAATAGCTTTTGATTTTGAGACACGAAGCGATATAAAACGTTTCCATGATTATTGTCAAACGCAAACAACCACTGTGTTTGCGGGTGGTAGCGGGTGAACCAATCAAGCTCTAAATGACATATATAGATAGATAGCCACTACTATAAAATATCCAAGGCATCTTAAATCATGTCTTATATGAATGTCGAGTCAAAACCGCATCATGAATGTAGTATCTAGTCTGCAGTCATATTTTAAGTTTGGTGACACAACTCTAGAAATCAGCTCAACGACCTCTTTGACGATCAATGCGATCAAATTCACGGAAATTGCTGTTTTTAACCTAATTTTCATTATGGTAGGTCATTTGAACTATGTAAAAAATACTATATATATTAATAGAGGAGATCCTAGATATCAATTAAAGAAGATTTTAAGGAATTTTTAATTAAAGCTTTTAAAAAGGAAAAATCATTCTAAGCTACACTAAGTATATTCCAACGCATGGCTACACATCCAAACTAAATTAATGTATCAAATTCTACATCAAGTATTGAATTTGCATGATGACATTCACGATACATAGGTTATGTGGCTAATACCATAACCATCATTTTTGTCCTGGTTTTGGTGTACTGCACGACGGAACAGATAAAGTCTGGTTAGACCAACAAAAAAAATATCCGACCCGATTAATTTAATCTGAAACCATTTGAATTGTCCCAAACTAAGTCAATTATTAACCAAACAAAACCCAACCAGCCCACAATACTATAAGTTCAATTGTGTCGATCTAGACTTGTAAATAGTCATTATTCACCTAGGGTTTTTGAAAGAGAAAAAGGATCGTCATGTTCACTTGAAACTGGAGACGTCTGCTCGAATTACTGCTTGGAAGCTTAAGTAGAAGTGAACATTTCTTCAACTGCACCGCAAGGAAGCCAATTGGCTAGCTTGCTTTTTGGATGATAAGGAGACTACAAAGACTATTTTTTATATTAGCAAGCACATTTTGGGATGTTTTGATAATCGGCTTCTTCTTTTTTTTTGGGATTTTTTTGGCAAGCCAATCGACTTATTTTTGTTTTTTAGATTTTTTGGATGAATTTGTTTTGTTTGAATCATGATTGTGCTTACTTGTCTTTGTATTGGGTTCATATTAACGTAAATAACATAAACTAGTAGCTCCAAATATATTAGAAGGCCACGATTACTTTAAAAACACAATCGATTAGCTTCAGTTTTGGGTTAGTTACTAACCAGGCCGGGTAATGTCTTTTTATCAATTCGGGTCTAACCGGACTTTATCGGTTCCATCGTGCGGTACACCAAAACCGTGATAAAAGTGATGATTATGGTGGTAGCCACATAACTCATGTTTGTTCGTGAATATCATCATGCAAGTTCAATACTTAATGTAGATTTTGATACATTAAATTAATTTGGATGTCTATCCATGCGTTGTAGTATACTTTGTGTAGTTTAAAATGATTTTTCCTTTTAAAAATTCTTATGCAAATAATTATCCACTGAGTTTAAAGCTACCAGCCCATCATTCGTTTCACATTTTACCAAGCCCAACAATAATTGCCAACGAATCTATGGTAATTATTTCTGAGGGTTTTATTTAAAGAATTCTGTAACGTACGCGAACCAAAATTGAGATTTTTGGGCAATGCGTCGATCGATACAGGTTGCGAATTGAACCGGTTGGTTCAGTTTTTGAGCGTTGATTTGCGGTCTGGTTTAAAGGAACCCTAGGGTTCGCCTATATAAGTCAGGTGACCGTATTTCAGTTGCGTTTTTAGTAAAGAAAAGCTGAGTTTCAAAGTTCCAGAGAAAAGAGAAAGAGATCATTGAGTGTTCTTGTTCCTTAAAGCTAAGAAAAGGCGTGATTGAGGCTTTGGATGCACTTCTGTCCGGTTTTAAAAGAGGAGGATAGCGGCCAGTAAGAGCAGATCGGATCAGAGGAAAACTTTTAGTTTTGGATCTGCGATCAGTCCACTTCAAAGGAGGATTCCCATCGAACCGGAAGGACTCAGAGGACGATCCGCATACCGTTGGATAGCTCTCTCTGTCTAGTTTCCAGATAAGATTTTTGATCCTGATTATGAGGAGATTTTTGGAGAAAGGATCGAGGTTTTATTGGTTCGTGAAGAAAGGAAGATAGAGCATGGATTCTAGGTGTCGGAGAAGTCTCTTTTCGTGGCTGTCCCTGTCTAGAATCGATCTAGAATCAAGGTGAGTGCGTGACCATGACTTATCTGGGTACTCGGAGTATTCATGATGCGTTTGAATTGGAATTGAAATAGATTGATGAATGATTACTGGTTATTTGTTTGTGCTATGCGTTGTTGATTGATCGCTTGATATTGTGCTATTTCTTTATGCATGTGTGTATAGCCAAGTAGAGGGGATGACCGTCTCACTGAGTATTTGTAATAATATTCACGCATCTTTTTTAACCATGTGATGCAGGTAAAGAAAAGATGTGATCGTGGAATCAAGGCTGTGAAGAGGAGATGATCTAGAGTCTCGTTTATTTGCTTTATGTGATTGTTTAGAACCGCTAGGTTGCTGGTTTTATGGAATTGAATTGATAAATTGGTTTTGAATTGGTGATGGTTTGATGGTTTAATCGTTTGATTGGTTTGAGTTGATTTCCGCTGGTTAGGTTTGGTTGCTTGTTGAATTGCTAAGTGTTGGGAATTAATATTTATGGGAATACTAATTCGATGAAAAAAGGGGTCGGGTTGTTTCAAATCCTCTATATATTAATTGAGGAGACACTAGAGAAAAAAAACTTAGGTGTCAATCAAAAAGTAATTTAAGGGACTTCATTTCATTTAACAAATTAAAATATTTTAATTAAAAATATATGCTATGGTGGAAATTTTCTACTTATTCTCATTAATTTTAAAAATAAATTCATTTATATATGTTTTAAAATTTTCAACCCAACTAAATGTAATATTTCAGAATTACCATAACATCTATTTTTGTAATATATTAACAAACTTTTTATTATTGTATTTATAGCAATTATCTATTGTGTATTTATGTATTTAGATTAATATATTATACACATCACACTTACAAATTATATTTCATTATTTGAAAACAATATTTGTTTTCAGTTAGTTATTTATGACAAATTCATATAAATTTAAAATTTATCTCATTTAACGTATGTTCTATAACTTATACGAATAATGAAGATTAATTTTTTATGTTAAAGATATTGAAATATATAACATTTACATATGTTTTGATCAATTTACAAATAAAAATATTAAAAATGATAGCATTAATATAGGTTTGATCAAAAGTATTCAACTTTATTAAATTTACGCACAATACATATAATTTTTGTACGTTTACAGATATTAAAAATCATATGTTTTATTATATACATTTAAATATTAAAAATATATATTTTATTGAAATCGATTAATCATTTTGTTCCATCATTTAATCCCGCACTTGGGTGTAAGACAAAATCTAGTATTGCTTTAATTAAAAGAGTTTTCACCATAATGGTGATTTTTTAGAGAGGAGCATGCTTCCAAGGATGTTTTAAAATACATTATGTACGGTAAGATAAATGGACATAAAAGAGGTTTCGTTAAAAGAGAGAGAGGAGGTTTAGATAAATATCGTAAATTTTAATGGAAATTTGAAAACTACACTTAATCTTATAAACTTGGAAAACTATACTTTTTTGTTGTATAAAAGTATGTAAATATCCTTATACATATTTAACTTACTATATAAATTTAAAATAATTTAAAATTGTTAAACTTAAATTTAAAATTTAATTTCATATTTACTTTTTATTTTAAAAAATATTTTGTTAGTAATCAATGTCTAAAAGCTAAAATTTTTTATTAAATTAAAAAAAAAGATTGACTTATTTTACACAGTCGACTTATATTTGCTTGGTTGATATTTTACTTTTTTGATTTATTTATACAATTAATTTATTAATTTTATGTTCGTTGACTTAATATTCAACTTCTTTGACTTATTTTAAATTGTTGACTTATATTTTGTTTGCTTGATTTTTTTACTTTGTTTACTTGTTTAACCATTGATTTATTTTTTTATTTTTGTCAACTTAATTTTCAGTTTGTCGACTTATTTTAAATTGTTGACATATTTTATCGTTTGCTTAATTTTTACTTTGTCAACTTATTTAAGCATTGACTTATTTTTTTATTTTCGTCGACTTAATTTCCAGTTTCGTCAAATTATTTTAAACTGTTGACTTATATATTATTTGATGGACATTTTAAGTTATCGACTTATTAAACTACTGACTTATTTTTTTTAGTTCGTCGACTTAATTTTTTTTATTCATCAGTTTATTTTAAACTAGTGATTTATATTTTGGTTGGTTGACTTTTGTCTCTATCGCTTTGTTTAAACCATTGATTTAATTTTTATGTTTATCGACTTGACATATTATTATCTTAATTAATTTAATTGTAAATCATAAAATTAATTAAAATTAATTCATAATTTTATTTTATAAAAATATCAATTGGTAATTTTATTTAAATTAATATAAATATATATTGTAAATTAAATTAATTATTATCTACAATTTTTAAAGATTATAAATCAAATCTTAAATAAAAATTAGAAAAATCAAATCATTTTCTTAAAATTTTTTATTTGACTAAGGATATAACTGTGATTTTAAATAACAAAATAGGGTATTTTTCAAAGTTTAATAAATTTAGTATAGATTTCAAAATTCCAATAAGAATTAGGGTATACAATCCAATTTTCCTAAAAAAATAAAAATATAGAAGAGATAAATCCAAAGTGTGAAGAAGAAAATCTCTTGAGATATGTTCATTCTTAATTTATGTTCTCTTTCTTGTTGTGTTAAACATGATGTTTTTTTTTTCCTTCTATTGGTTAGAATAAGTAAAATGATTGATTTTTTTCTATGATTTCAGTTTATGCATCTGTATATGTTTTAGGATTTATTAATTTCACCGTTCTTTATGCTTTAATTAGTAAGCGCTCACTACGATCTTATCTATTTTTTTTTTAAAACGTCTAAAAGAGAAGCTTTGTTACAAAACCAAAACCAAAACCAAAACCGAATACCAAACTAAATTCTATTTGGTTTCAGTTCGGTGGATACAGTCCCTAACCAAACCGAACCAAAACAGATTTGAAACTAAGATCGATATGTTTCCTTGTCCACAAAAGAAAAAGAAAAAGAAAAAAAACTAAAGAAGGTAATTCTGATCACAGAATAAAAGCTACGAGGAAATGTTACAAAGAGAAGAAAAGTTTCACGTGGACATCAGATCAAGAATGAACAACAGCGACTGAGTTTAATTCACGGCCATGAACCCTGAAACGGTAGATGCAAGTGTATGGAGATCCATGGTTGAATGTGAAGTCTAGCCTGACATTGTTGACAAGTCCCGAGCGAGCAGACTCTGGAATGTCGAATGTCTGTGCGTTGGACCTGTCTAAGTCGTAACTGAACTCTGTAAGGAGCATTGTCTCACTCTCCATCTCTTCGTCTTCTTCTAGCCATCCTGATACGCGGCAATCCTTTGGGCCGGTCGATCTATCATACGCAACAGCCTTGGAGACATGTTCCAAGGTAACATTCTCATTCCTTTAAGAGGAAAACACTGTCCCGGCTCTCCGAAACTTGGGGTTAAGATCCATCTGCAGCATGCTTTCCTATTTCCTTCTCCACTAAATCACGAGCATAAGCCCTCAATTCATCAATGCTAATATCATCGCTAACAGAAGAATCATCCACCTTACCCTTCTTCAACTCCTCGTAAACCCTCTCTAATTCCTCTCTAGACACCAAAGGTTAGAATTGACTTCATCTACGGAAGCCTGTAATGTCTCAGTCCTAGAATCTATCTTCTTCAACTCAGTCTGTAATGCTCTCGTTTCACTTTCCATCTTCTTATCATCTATCTTTACAGACAACGTCTCTATTTCTGCTTGTGTTGGTCTTCGGCTCGTTTGGGCTGTGATGTTGGGTTTGTGTGATGGCTTCACCAGCTACTCGGCGGTGGTTTTCCTGGGCTTCAAGGATTGGCTCCGGAGTCATCAACGAGCAAAGGGTGTGGTTTGCTCGAATCCTCATGGGTGTGGCGATTGGCTTCGTCGTTTGTGTTCTCCCCATTGGCGTTTGTGAATTGGGCGGTGGTCTTGTGCAATGGTTAAGATTGGTGTGAGCTCTCTTGGTGACGACCAAGCGTGGCGTCATTGACGGTAGAAAATTCAGAGCTCCTCACCAAATTGTTTACATGTGAGTCTTCTCTCATTTGTACAGGCTTTCGGTGTGGCCCCAATATCTTCCTCCGATGCGTGTTTTCTTTTGGCTTCGTTTGACGATTCTAGGAATGGCTCATATCGATGTTAAGGTTTGGCTCCGCTTAACGACATGGTAGATTCTTGATCTAGAATAGAGGCGGCGGAACTGTTTTGGCATTTACTATACTTTTGTGGAGATGGTTCTCGTAGTTTCGCAAACTCAAGAATGGCGGTCAAAAGCGGTTCCTTTGACTGTCCTAAGAAACTCCTGTGCCGCGCAGTTGTATAGTGGCGCTCTGAAGCTGTTTCGTTATTGTGTTTGTTCTCGAAGAAGGTGTAGGCGCTTCTACTAACGAGGTTTTGAGGCTTGCCTTCGAGGTAGGAGTGGCTCGTGGCAACGACGATGAGTACTCGAGTTCCTTCGAGCTGCGGCAAAAACACAATTGTCCGAGCTTAGGTGTTCGGAATCGGTGTTTCTTCATCGGGGATTTACTAGACTTTGTTTTAGCGTGTGTCTACTTTATCGTTTGTTATTGATTGTTTCTTTGTTATTGTTGTACTTTTGCTATTGTTTATAGTTTTTGGTTTTCTGTCTTCTAAGTTATCTTTGTGTTGCTGTAAAAAATATAAAAATGGTATGAATATTAACATTTTACAAAAAAACACCACCAACATTTATATTTGAATCGTTCCAATTTAAATATATTTATTTCTATACATTCTCCGGAGTTTGATCCACGTTATTCTCTTGCTTGTGAGTTTGATCCACAAATATTACCACTATCACATTTGTACTTGTTTATGATATATTTGGAAAACATAAATTTTTCATTTAGAGAAAAATAAAATTACATTCGGTCCCTATCACTCACTGTGTATAATTAGGGTTTGGGTTCACCAAATATATGATTAGGTTTAACGTTCCCTCAGTTCCACTTTTTTTATCTCGTTAGTTAGTTATTGCATTGTGTTTGGGCTCTTTCATCCCAATTTAGAGTTTAGATTTCATCGTTATGTATATATGATTATGGTGTATTGTAGAATCATTAGATTTGGTTCACCAGTCGATGGCTAGGGTTTAACGTTCCCTCGGTTGCACTCTTGTCATCTCGTTAGTTAGTTAATGCATTATGTTAGGGTTTTCCCATACCAATTTAAGGTTTATATCTTATACGTTATGTCTATTATATGATATATATCGTACATTCATGCTGTACAATAATTAGTTTGGGCTAACTAAGAGCATCATTATTGGTGATACCATATCGGTATCACCAAAAATAATTTATTATTAATTTTAATAGTTTTTTATCTTTGAGACTCATTAAGAAATTTCTAAATTTTTGCGTGTTTAATGGTGATACTGAATAAGGTTCTAAAGAATAAAAAATAAATTATAAAAAATAAAATAAAAAATCAATTAGTATATATAAATGTACAAAATTTTATAAAAACTTGAATTTATTATATTTTATAAAATTGTAAACGTATATTACAATCCGTTAAAACAAAGTGAAATAAAAAATCGCAAATTTTTTTGGTATAATTAATTGGTATATATATGTACCTAAATTTTTTGGGTACAATTAATTATGACCCGATCCGAATCTGTATCCGATAAAATCAAATCCGAAATCTTACAGATATCTGTATAGATATAAATTTTTTATACTCGACAAAACATGTATCCGATAAGACCCGATCCGGATCCAACTCGTACATTCAGAGCTATCCTAAACTTTCATTTTAATTAATAATATTTATTATTTAAAAAAAAATTCAGCTGCCCATTATGGAGTTGCCACGTGTAGCTCATGATACGTCTCATGCGTCTCCTCTGGATGATACGTCTCACGGCAGAATTTATTCTTTAATTGTTTTTTTATTCATTTTTTTTGTATGATACCCTGATTGTATCAGGGATAATCATGGTCTAACACATGACTAGGATTTAGTGTTTTCTCGTTTACACTATTATCCATTGTACATTAATGGTTACAGAAATTGTGATGTATTTGGATCCCTTATTACAATTCATGGCTTAGATTTACTCTATTAGGTGTATTTAATGGATGAATCATTGTGCATCATAACCCATTAGATTAATTAATCGATTTGGGTTCACCAGTCATTAACCAAAACTATCTTAAACTGTTATGTTTATTGATGAAACTATAATAATTTACATTTACATTTTTTAGTATTAATTTAATTAATAATTTAATCTATAAAACTTATTAAATTTTTTGTAAGATTTGTATGTGTAATGGTGATATTTAATGGGTATCACCAGAATAAAAAAAATCTGGAATTCAATAATCTGATTTTCTCTTGGGCATTTAGTCGAGCACCTTGTGTGCATAGAGTAAAAACTAAAGACTTGCATCCAAAATCTAATCTTTATCAAAAACAACAGCAGTATACTCATTCCAATTCACGATTCCATACAAGGATATATACCAGCCAGCCAATAACCTTCTCAAGACAAGGATAAGAGATGACTTTGTGATTACTTGATTGAAGTGAGACAATCGGCTCTTTGACATAAAAAATTCGCAGCTTTATCTCAGGTTCAGCAACCCTTGCAGCGTGTATTTGAGGAGTTTCTGAAATTTCTTTGAGCTTCACTGGAAAAGTCTCTGCTTTATGTCGTGAAATGGCTGGAGAAAGCTTCTAACTTCGGTGGGTTTGGCCGGTAAGGAGAGGATTCCTCTGGTTTGAATTGAAGCTTCCATATCTCTCTTTTTTTTTTTTCACTAATCTGCTTAAAGATCCCGACTTTACGAGGAAGAGATTTGGTTTGGCAATAAAGACAGAAACTTGTATCCAAATCTACAAGCAAAGGAGAAAGATAGAAGCTTTTGAACTTAAAACCCCATGATCACCGGTCCGATCTAAATCTCCTCAAGGTTTGTAAATTCTCCGGGAGGCCCAATCGTTCCCTTCGACGGAGCACGGCGGAGAGACCAGAGGAACCGGTGACCACTTCGTTCAAGCGCGACTGCGAATTTTTTTTGCCCTTCACGAAAACCCTACAACCGACGGTCCAATGAGAAAGCGACACCTGGCCTCGCTGAACCGATTCAAGAAGATCAGCTTCCTGATCCGTTTCACCAAAAATCAAACCCAAAATATTATTAAAAAATTAAATCAAACCCATGAACCCCATATAATGACCCATAAACATGGTCTAAACGTTAAATCAGAAACTCTAAACCCAAGACATATAGTTTTGGGATTATAATTTATATTTTATGATATAGGGTTACTGTTGGAAGTTAGATGTTTAGATGTTCTAAACCCAAGACAGAGGTTAGATGTTTTACTTTTAATCATAGTTCAAAGTAGATCACTTTTCATTCAACTAAATATTCAAAGTAAATATATTAAACGTTTGAATGAAATCTAATTCAAAAATGTTTGAATATTTGGATTCACACTATTAAAAATAAAATATTATATACTTCGTCGGGGTTTTTTTATACGAATACATGGTTGCATGTTAGGCTCCCTATCTACTTATCAAATATACGGAAAGACCACTTTCATGTCCGATTTATTCTAACGAGGGATGAAAGTATGTGGTAGGGGATATCCCGTCAATTTACCTGGGCAATTGTAGATCATATACAAGTGCCTCTAGACTTGATCCAAAATACCAATTACACAAATAACGTAATTTTTTTTAGCGCTAAGAAATTTGGCTAAACTAAAAAATAAAATTTATCCCAAACAAATCCAACTAAATATCACATCTCTAATTTATAAGTCTAGCTAAACATAATTACTTCACCAACGGAAAATAGTACACATTTAGACAATAAAATTATAAAAAGAAATAAAGTTGTTTCCATTTTCCTTACCTAGTGACACTATTTAAATTTTCCTCTTTCTATCTTTGATAAGTCTGGATGGTTAAAAATTTCATAATCCTTTTAACAAAAAAAAAAAAAAAAAAAAAATCCGTTGAAAGTGTAACGGCTGCTAAATACATAAAGAGTAATTACACCATTGAGATATTCCTATTAGTTGATTAGGCCAAGCCTAGTAAAATTGAGATATTCTGTCCATAAACTTTATTCCTTAGTCTTCATACTTTTTATAACGTATCTTATTTAAATATTATATATATATATATATTATACTATTTTTAATAAATTTTATTTTCTTAAATGAAAAATTTATTTGTGACTAAAAAGAACGAAAAAATTACTCCCTATGTTTTATTATATAAGATGTTGTTTTTAATCGTCTGAACTTATTATTATTCGATAACAAATTATAGTTATAAATGGTAATACAATTATACAATTATGCTAAATTCAGCAATTCTGCTAGTATCATTTACTATTTAACAAAATTCTATCAGATTTAGCGAGATTCAGCAATTCTGCAAAAAGAATTCTAATAGCATTTTGTGAATGTTTATTTGAGGTAAAAAAATTGGATAAGGGCGAATATAAGAGTTATGTAAAGATATCAAAATTATATTTGAAATAGTTTTTTAAAAATGGATCGATAATGCAGATTTGGTTTATATAATATGGATATTTAAAATCATTATCTAACGAGTAAAAACCATATCGTATTCGGGTATTTCAGGTAAATAAAAATAATTTTGGATAATTTATAGAATTTTTTGATAAAAAAATTTAGATAACTTATGTAGTTTTATCATTTAAGAAAATAGATCGTGTTTCTGTATTTTGATTTAAGTTTAAAATTTACAGTTTGGTAAGATTTAAAACTTTCAGTTATTGTTAGTACTAATATAACTTAAGAAAAACTTTAGAATTTTTTTTGAAAAACAAAATTAAGCAATTGGCGTCAATTTTGCTGAAAACAAAACTTTGGAATAGTTTTTCTGTTTGTAAGATAAATTAATCTATAATTTTGACGAATTGTAATTTTCTCGTGAAATTATATCATAGTTTTAAGTTTTCTAAAATTATTAAATATATCAGATATAAAAGTTAATATTTTATTAGTTTATTCAACTAAGCAAGAACAACAAAATTCTTTAGCTAATTTTTGTAGGTTTATTTAATCAATAATTTATTTTAAAAACTTATCCAGATTAAGCTAGATTCAGCAGTTACCATTTACATTTCAAGTTATTGTGCTAGATTCCGCAAAAAATCACCAAAAATTCAGCCACATTCCGCAATTCAGCCACATTCCACTGTCACCATTTAGACCCTATGAAAACTGTTAAATCGACGATTCTACAACGGAAAAATTTTCCGCCTTGATCCACGCCAGACGATTCTATCTTGCTCCACCCTGAAGATCTCATGTAAACTTGTCTCCATTAATCTACATCAATAATAATAAATCGCATCTTCTGGGATTCGAACACCAGACCTCTTGGTATAGAAGCATTAATGAACCATTGACTAAACCACTGGACCAAAGGGGCTTCCACAATATATAAGATGTTTAAGAGATTTTTATTTATTTGAATATATAAGATGTTTTACTAATTTCTATGCATATTTTAATGTTATTTGATTCTTTTGACCTTTTAAATTATGTAGTCTTTTACATGATTGGTTGAATTATATTTTGAACTAGTTATTAAATTTTTTTTTTTAATTCCCATGCATTCAACCAAAACATCTTATAATATGGGACGGAGGGAGTATATCCTAAAAAAACAGAACAATTGTTCTCTATTTTACTACCAAAAACAATGATTGTATTATCTATTTATTGTTAATTCACATTTTTTCCAATTTGGAGTTGTCTAAGTTTACAAATGATAACTATATTAATCATATTTCATATTGTCGAAAATTATTTTGGAACATGTAAGTATTTAGTCCGGATATCATAATGACAATTAGAATATTTAGTATTTTATCTTATAAGCTGGTAGTCTATGTTGTAACATAGGTTAGTGCTAAGCATAAAAAAAAAATTATTTCTATGAAAGTTTAGTAGAATTAATACGAATTTACATAGTTAATTTTTGGGGGGGGGGGGGGGGGGGGGGGTCAAGAATTACATTGTTGATTACTTCTTATTTATATAATCTATATCGTCGTCAAAAATGTAATTTTCTATCAAATATTTACTAACCTATATAAAAATGCTTTTTCTGGAATAAAATGTTAATGACTATAAAAAAGTTGTTACAAGGATATATGGTAACATTGGGATTTCTTAAAGACTAATGCTGTCTTTTATATAGAAAATTTAATTAATTTAGCCGACAAAAAATCTTAAATACTACTTATATGTTTATATTTTGCAAGTAGATACAACATCGCCGCCAAATACTAAATCTTAAATATATTTTGCAAAGACTTAAATACTAAATTGGGAGTATAAACATATAAGTAGTATAAACATTAGGAGTATAAACATATGATTTTCAAATGATCTTTGACGGCGCTGTTGTCGGCGCTGTTGTCGATGCTGTGGGAATATAATCAACAACGCCGCCAAATACTGAATCTTAAATTATATATCAATGTTATTTTTAATGATTTTTAAATGATTTTTGACGGCGCTGTTGATTATAATATATTTTGCAAAGACTGAATCAACAGCGCCGATAAAAAATTAATTAGAATCAACAGTGTCGCCAAAAAATTAATTAGAATCAACAGCGCCGCCAAAGATTTTAAATAACTATTTAGAGTGTGTATGTGTTTACAGTATATTTTACAAAAACTTAACATAAAATGTTGTTTTTGTGCATAAAATTTTGTTACCCTTGGTATCCGATTTATTACCAACCTCGATGGCAAATTTGTAAAAACTTTAATTGTAAGAAAACACATTACTCTAAATAATAATAAAAATCTCATTTTGTGATTTTTTGTTCCACACAACATTTTCATTTTCTAATAATTAACTAAAGTATTAATTTCTTTTTAACCACGTGGCAATAAAATGAACCAAGTCTAGGTTCTTCTCATCTGGTTGTATATATAGGTGGTAAGAAATCTGATGCGCCTACATCAATCTCTAATCCATTTTAATTGCTGGTCTTGTAAGTGTTTCTCATCTCTCCTTTTTTCGTTGTTTCTTCTGATTATGTTGTCTTTAACTTTGCGTTCTTCGCATTTCATCTCTCATGCGATGTTTTCAACAACAACAAAAAAAACTCTCATGCGATTCAATTTAATATGTTTTATATTGTAAATGATATATTGTTGGGTTTTTCTTCAAATAAAGTGTATTGATATTAACTATCATTTCTCCTTAGATTTACTTTCTATGGGATATGGGATATATATCACTATCATCTCTCCGTAGATTTACAATATATATATATATATGTGTGTGTGATTGTGTGTGTGTGGATATATATCATGCATCATGTAGTTTCACTTATTTATCAACTTTTATTTTCCTTGCTAGTACCAGTGATTTCTTCAAATGAAGATTTAATCTTCCCCGATGTATATTTGTGTTGCCTTTCTTTGAATATCAATTTTTTTTTTCGTTTTTACAAATAATTTTTGTTGTTGATAGTTTTTTCCTTTGATCCAATATTATTCATGTGGATGTGAGAAGTTTTTTAGAAACCTATCACTTCTTTCATTTTGCTGGAATATACTTGTTTCCATTATCCAGTGTGTATACATAGAATGGTACAAGCAATATATTTGTAGCCACGTAATACTAACCAGATTCGGTCGACTTATTTATTTCATTATCTTTCTTTTGAACAAAAAGAGAATTAAAAGAAAAAAGGGTTATGATGGTTGTAATTTGGAATACCTTTGAAATGTTCCGATTTGATCTTCTCACTCAAAACCATACTCCATTTCGATGTGTATGTATACATATGTCGAAGTAGGATGATATTATTCAAAAATTGATTTCATATTCGTAAATATCTCATCGATTTTTTAGATAAGCGATCTGGCTAACATGACGTTCCCTGAGGATATATTCGACGAACAAAACTTGGACTTTAGTTTTTTATACTTCGACTCACCGGAACCAGGCTACTTAGACTCACCGGAACCATACTTTTCATCAACGGTACAATTCTTATCTTTCACTGTTAATTGTTCTATATATATATATATATATATAGTTTTTGATGATAAAAAGTTTGCTTTGTGGAATATAAAGAAGAATTTGCAAAATTCTACAATAAGCATAGCACCACCAAAAAATCCAGATGAAATTTATGTTTAATCTATAAACTTATATTAGATATAGTTACCGGCGCGATATGATCTAACGTATTTTTCATTTTTGTTAAGCAGCAAGAACAACTAAATAATAATTCACAAGAAGTTTGCTTACAAACAAGTATACCAAATGAGCCATCAGGACAACATTCATTAAGTCATCAAGCTCTCTTGAATTCCTTTCAAGAACCAAATACTTCTCCAATGGTAACAACACTTCTTTCTTTTTAGTTTTATTTTATCGATTGTTTCTAATCCTTTTAGTATTTAATGAACAATTTTCATGAGTTAGATGGAGACTGGACAACATATTGAGCAAGAACATAATGGTACAACAAGTATATCAAATGTTCCATCAGACCAAAATATATTAAGTCAAGAACCAAGTACTTCGACAATGGTACAACAATTTTTTGTTCTTAAGTTTATTTTACTGATCCTTTCTAAACTTTTTAGTGTTTGATAAATATATATTCATGAGCTAGACGGAGATTGGACATCATGTCGAGCAAGAACATAATGGTACAGCAAGTATACCAAATGTGCTAACAGGACCATATATATTAAGTCATCAAGCTCTATTGAATTCCTTTCAAAAGTCAAATACTTCTACAATGGTACAACAAAACATTTTTTTATCGATTGCTTCTAAATTTTGTAGTATTTGATGAATATATATTCATGAGCTAGATGGAGATTAGACAGCATGCCGAGCAAGAACACAATGGTATACCAAGTATACCAAATGTGCCATCATTAACACAAAATTTATTAAGTCATCAAGCTCTCTTGAACTCCTTTCAAGAGTCAAATACTTTTACAAAGGCACATTAAGCATAATTCTATCAACTTTTACTAAGTTTTTTAGCATTTGATGACTGCATGAACTAGATGGAAAATGGACAGCATGTCGAGCAAGAACATAATAGGTCTACAGATCCAACTATGACTAATTCTTTTGAGTTTCCAATTCATGTTCGAGAGCATCAGCTTCCTACACCTTTGTATGGAACTAACTAATAACAGCTATTTTAATCTTAGAATGTCATAATTTTTTTATGTAAACTTTAGTTTATAAGTAAGTTAAATGCTGCAGGAGACAAGAAGAGCGGTCATTGTCTCATGAACTTCGTTTCTCAAAAAATAATCATTTAACCACAACTTCTGAAGACCTAGTAAGTGACATATATCTTTAATCTTTACCATATCTATATATATATATATATATATATATATATATATATATATATGTTTGTAATATTATATTATTCAAATATAAATATATAGGTTTGGATGCCGAATCAACAAGAACATCCTTTCTATAGTCCTAACTCTTCAATTAGGTATGTTATTTTATATCTTTATTTCATATGAATCCAAGAAGTATATATTTATATATCGCTTTCTTTTAAAATGATTTAGAGAACCTTTTCAAAACAATCAAAATCAAAGTTCCTACAATTGGAATCAAAATATGGCGGCAAATTCAGAGTATTCTAGTCACATAATTCCTAACATTTCCATTCCAAATTGGTATTGCTCGTCATCAAGTGCAAGGTTTTTATATTTATAAGATATACCATTGACATATAAATTTCAAAAATGGAAACTATTTTATGAAATACAGGTCGCAAAATTCGGCATCGTACAACCATGTTCCATATGCTTCATCTTCTAATAAAAACGGTCAGCAACCGCCACCATCAGTTTTATTTGATGGGTAAGATTCTAGCTACATAATGCCCAACATTCCCATTCAATATTAGTATTGATACTTAAATGCAAGGTTTTAATACTTATAACATTATTGATGTATGAACTTTTAATACAAAAAAACAAAATTTCATAAAATATAGGTCACAAAACTATTTGTCAAATTCATCGCACCAATATGCTCCATATGCTTCATCTTTTAACATGAACAACCAGCAATCGTCGCCATCGACTGTAGTTCATAGACAAGTCGAACATCCTTCTCCAAGGTTGGTTAAAAAGTTATGTTTGGTGATATTACATCATACATATATATATATATATATATACATATATATATATATATAAATTTATCAGATGGAAATGAAACATTTAAGATAGAAAGGATAAAAACTCGACCGTTATATGATACATTTACATTTTATTTTATTATTTTATTTATAACATAAAATAATATTAATATTCAGTATAACCAAACATCTTATATTTATTTCATAGATATGTTGTACTAAAATATTTTGAGATATTTTTAACTATATAAAAATATAATTATATAAATGCTTTTACTAATTTTGTTGCATTTACGCAGAAAATATCCTCTGCTAAATCGAGCATCTAGGAGCCCTAACTTTAGCAATGCTCCACAATCTCGCTCCTCCTTCATACCTCAAATGCAGACCGAGTATGAAATACAAACCTAGCCTATAAATAGAAATTATTTTTATGAAATACACACCTAGCCTATATAGTGTAATGGATAAAGTTTTCGTACTACAAAATTTATATATAGAAATATTTTTTATGAAATACAGCAGGTCACAACATTATTTGCCGTCTCTCATATCGCACCAACATGCTCCATATGCTTCATCTTTTAGTGTGAACAATCAGCAACCGCCACCATCAATTTTAGTTGATGGGAAAGATTCCAGTCACATCTTTCAAAATTGGTATTAATACTCAAATGCAAGATTTTTAATACTTATAAGTTTATAACATTAGTGTATGAACTTTTAATACAAACATTAGTTTCATGAAATATATATAGGTCACAAAATCATTTGTCAAATATGTCGCACCAATATGCTCCTGGTTCGTCTTTTAGCATGAATAACCGGCAACCACTACAATCAGTTTTAGTTAATGGACAAGACGAACCTCTTTCTCTAAGGTTGGTTAAAAAAATTTGTTACGTAATATAACATATTTACAAATATATTAGATGAAAAGTCGATTGATTATGATTTCATTTACATTTTTTACCACTTTATTTATAACCGTAAAATGATATAGTTAAATTCAAGTTATATGCAATCATCAAAATTATGCAGTATAAATATTATATATTCTTTATTCACTTCATATATATATGTGTGTGTGTGTGTGTGTTTTACTAAAATATTTTAACTATATAAAAATGTTATTAGATAATGTTTTTGCTAATTTTATTGGATTCACGCAGGACAAACCCTCAGCAAAATCGAACTTTTATGACCCCTATCTTGAGCAATGCTCCACAATGTCACATCTCCTCCATACCCGTACCCCAAATGCATCTGGCTTTTACCGAGTATGAAATTCACACATCTTATTTACGTTTAATTTGTTCCTTTTTTTTTGTCGTTAGTTTGTTTTCATATATATGATTTCCTAGAAATAAATTTATCACTAATTTTATTGGATTTACGTAGGACAAATTCTCTTCAAAATCGAGCTATTATGACTCCTAACTTCAACAATGCTCCACAAAATCGCATCTCCTCTAAATCTCCAATGCATTCCAGTAATACCCAGTATGAAATTCACACTTAACTAATTAAGCACAATGAATAAATTAAAGTTTTGTGATGCTTCAGTTTTTTCGTCTTTAAATTTTAAAACTTATTACCTCTTTTTATTTTTTTATCTAATTTTTATAGGCATCAAAATATCATGCAAGAATTGTTGAATCAACATTCGTCAAGGTCAAGGTTCCCTAGCGTTGACACTCATCAAACACATATACGTCCAAGCATAAACACATCCATGCCTCTTCAGGTTCAATGTCTCTCATCTGAATAATGATACCATTGGTTATATTTGTCATTTCTTCCTTAATATTGTTGTTATAAAAAATATTAATGGGTAATGAGCTTCAAATAGAGAATTGGAGAACAAACTATTGGACGTTCCTCAACTGAGCCTCCTCTCGCCAATAGAAGACCAAGAGACAGCAATAATAGTGTATATATATATATATATGTGATTTATTATTACGTCAAAATTTTATAAATTACTGAATATGGACTGAAACGTTGTTGATTACATGAATATTACAGGGTAGAGTTTCAAAACGGGGACGAAAAAGCCGCGAAGATGATGTTCAACGTGGTGAATCATCATCTTCTGCTCAGCAAAAGGTATGTTTTCATGAAATACACATAAATATTTTTTTCTCTAAAGTCGCAATAAATAAAAGCGAGAAATATGATACGTGCTAATTTCAGAAGATCAATTTGCCAAAAGAAAGTGATGGTTCAGTTGCAGTCGACCTTCCCCAAACAAGGTTTGTTTTTTATTTTCCAACTATTATTTTCAAGTTTTTTTCTTTTCAAATATAACCAATCTTAAATGATTTATTAATCATACATGATGGCTTGATGTCATAACCATAGGTTTTATTTAGTTAACTTACCTCATGCCATAAGTAGTCAGCTACATGATTATTGTTTACAACTATTTTAGTATATGATTCCCATATTTATATTTAAGTCACACGCTTAATCAAAGAGGATATTAATAAGTATTATCTATATTTCAGGTCGCCATATGATCCAATTTATGAAAGCCTCGATCTATACATTGATCCCCACTTGAGAAAATTCATGGAACAGAAAAATTAAGCGGTAATCAATTTTTCGATTTTTTATTTGTTTATATTTACGAGCTTATGGGTTTTATATTCATATCTTTATAATTTCTAACTTGTTCACTTAATTTACAGGTTAATGTTCAGGCTTAATCCAACTTTGAAAACTGAGATGTTTTCATGGGAGATCCAGAAACAATTATCAGATTTGAAGCATATTATGTTTTTTTTTTAATGCTATTATCAACAATGCACCTATAATGATTTAAGTACAAACTTGTTTATAAGTTTTTCTTTTTTGTTGTTATTATCAACAATGAACCTAATAGCCTTTCTTTGTTATTAACTTATTATCAAAGAAGATTTGCTCATTTTTTCTTCTTCTTCTTCTTCATGTTTTTGTTTCTCTCAAAGAGTAAGAACATAATACTTCTTTCATTACAAATGGAAACGAGAGAATACATGATTTTCTGAAACCTTGATACTAAAAAGTTTTAAACTTTTAAATTTTTTTTCTCAAAAAAAAAAAAAGTTTTAACCTTTTATTATTAATTATAGTCCCTTTTATAAAAAAAAAAAATGTTTTTAACTTTGATTCTTCGTCCTCTTGCTACGGTTTTGATTTTTGATTAAAAGTTTAAGAAGAAACAACAATAAACAACAATAAGAAGAAACTCACATTCGCATAGACAAGGGGAGAGTCTAAACTCTAAAGAGAAGGTTTAAACATCAGAATTTCGACTTTCGAGTTTTAAAATATAAAAAACAAAACATTTTAGGGTCAAAACGAAAACTCTAACAACTTGGGGCTATTTTCTGTTATTTTCTCAAACATTAGAACAACAATAAATGAGCGTTGTTTGAATCTGTTACAAGAGAGAGGGAAAAAACCAAAGCTTTCACCTTTCGAGGAGATTTTAGGGTTTATAGAATCGCACCAAAAATCTGCTTCTCTTTCTTTGTTAATCGGAACAATTTCTCAATTTCTCTGTTTCTCTCGTATTCGGTATCTCTTCTTCTTTGATGCTTGATTCATTTTCTAGGGTTTTAGCTTCGTTTTCGATTTCTCTGTTTCTTGATTGAAATGTTCGCAATTAGTAGCAAAATTGTTTTGGATCTTTTGGGTTCTTCGTAATCTTACCGTAATCAGTCTAAAATTGAAGGATTATGAGGATTCGGGCAAGAAATTTGAAGTCTTTGGATGTTATGGTTTAGTATTAGTAGCTAAATTGGATTTGGGTCTTTTGGGTTCTCGTAATCTTACCATAATCAGTCTCCAATTGAATTTTCAGAACAATAATTTGACGTCTTTCGATGTTATGGTTTCGTATTGTTCATCTCTGAGATTGGATTTTGTTTTTCTCAAGATGGGAGACACTACCGATGGTACGGATGCATCTGAATGCAGATATGAGATAACGGTAAAGAGGTTGCATTATGGAACATACACTTTACATGTATGGCAAAGTGTAAGAATGGATTTGTGAATTTTGTGTGTTCTTTGCTTCTGATTGTGAAACATATGGCTTCAAATTTGTTCCTATATTGTAGCTTCCTATTCTGGAATTGAAGCTGCTAATTTCTTGCCTTTCTGGTGTTATCCCGGAACTACAACGTTTGTTATTCCGTGGAAGAGTTTTGGAAGATGATAAAGTCGTATCGGATTATCGTATCCTGCTTTGCTTATCCTCATTGCTACTCTTCATGTGCTCTTGTGTTTTCTTTTTTCCGAGAAACGGATTTCTTTAAAATGAGTTAATCCAAGATGTTCAACAAGGTCACACTCTGTACTTGGTTACCAGAACAAGATTTTCACAAACTGAAAGTAGTAATGCAGGTGTGTGTACATTACTACTTGAAAATGTAATAATCACTGTTGAAAATGTTTTAGTATTGGTGTATGCTTGTGAAATACTAACTGGATAAAACTTGTTTCCTTTTTTTTTCTCAGTGGCTGATCCTATTTCGAGAAGGCAAAGATTTCGCGTGGATGTAGGAGAAACCTTTAACTTTTCACTGGCGTCTGATGACAATTCAAATCTTGGTCCAGTGAGTTCTCTTTCTTTTGTTTGTATCTTCTTTTAATGTTTCAGCTCTTTTATGGTCACTTTTGGCATCTCCATTAATACAGAGAGTTTAAGATGTGAGCATGTCTCCTTTATTGGCCAGGACACTCCGAATGAAAGCCTGTCACGTTATTCTTATCATACCACTGGACGACTATACGATACACCAGTTGCTGTAATTTTCCTCATGCTAAATACACACTTTTTTTTGTTTTGTATACTATACAGTATACAAGCTTTGCAATGTTTTTGCTTATGAGTTATGACTATTCTACATGTTGGTCACTGCAGGTGATGCCAGATTCTTATACATTTATAACTGGATATCTGAATTTTCTGAGACGTGAGTTTGCTGCCAATTGTTTAAACATGATTTCAAAATGTATTCTTTTGTTGAAACAAATCTTGAGCTTCTTTGACATTTTGTATTGTGAAATGAAATTTCTAGGTAACAATGCCCAAACATTTCGAAATTCGGTGCAAAATGAGCAATATTTTGACCCTATTAGCGTCAATTGGTCTCAAAGTCCATTTCATTTGGCTGATATTCTACAGACAAGAAGGCAACTGTTGGTTGGTGAAATAGCTCAAAGCTTATCTGTATGTTCTTTGATGCTTTTTTTTGTTGTTGTTACATTCCATATTTGAATCAAATGCCATTATGTTTTGTATTGATTTTGGATGTATCCCTCTTCTGCAGAATATCTCAATGGTGCTTGCGGATCGTGCAAATCTTACAGATCCATCATCTCAAAGATTGCGCGAAGTGAGACCGACTGAATCAGTAATGCTCTTGAATAATTTAGGAAATTCACTTGTTGAGCTTGGCCGTGCCATTTCAAGAATTAGCAGGGGAGAAAGACCTGTGTGTACTACATCTTTGCTTCTTATTAGGTTTTATTGCAAATCTGATTTATCGTTTTATGACCAAGTAGCTTGTATTTGATCTCAGGTGGCTTCTGCTGTTACTCTCTTACCGGTTTGTTCTGTCTCTTTCTCTGTCTCTGTCTTTTGATAACCAATTGATGTTTCATTTATTGACAGTATTTCAATCTTTTGCATTGTTTAAGACACGTTGGTCTCAGAATCAAACAAGTACTGGAGAAGGAAATATACCAGTTGCTACTACTGCCCCAAGAAATGCTGAGATAACAAGGCACGTAAGAGTCGGTTTTCTTTGGCCCTCACCGAGTAGTCAACAACATGTCAGCTCTCCTCAAGTAGCCACTGAGGTGATTGATGAAATCTCTGACCATTGTGTGTATATATATGCAATATTATGGCTCTATTATTGAGTGTGTGTTGGTGTTAATGTACAGGAGGAGCTTGAGGAAGCAGATTTAGAAGATGAGATGGTAAACACAGTTACTAGTTGGTTCTGACATATATAGCAAAAGAGCGGTATTATAGCTGTATTATTGAGTGTGTGTTGGTATTAATGTGCAGGAGGAGCTTAAGGAAACAGATCCAGAAGATGAGATGGTAAAAACAGTTACAGTTGAGACATATATAGCAAAAGAGATGGTTGGAGTTTTGTCTTTGAGACAATTTTTTTTTTACGTGGGTGACGCAGAGCGAGTAAAATTGGTGGTGACAAAGAGGCAACCAGAAGTGCAAAGAGAAAGTTTTTTATATTTTCGTCTGGAATCTGCTGGTTTTCCATGTTAGAGTAGAACAGTAAAAAGTTTTGTTTTGTTCATAAAATGAAAATAGAACACTTACAAGTGATTTTGTAAAAAGACATAAGCAACAACCTCTATACTTTCTCATCATGAAGGTGGATCACCAGAAGAAAGAAGAAAAAAGGTTGACTAAAACCCTAAGGGGGAAACTTGAATTGTGTCCTAATGAAAGAGCAAAACTAAATGTTGTGTAAATTATTAAACCTTAATCCTACCTTCTTTTTCTGTCAACAAACCTTAACAAGTCTTTATGAATTACAAGAGTTGTTATGGTGGAAGGAAAGCTAGTGGACCGGTTCGATAACCGGCCCTGGACAAGCCGGCATTGTAGGCTAACTCGTTTTTTTTTTTTTTTTTGCAAATCATATTCAGTATGGTCTGGTCTAGTTTGAGTCTAATCCCGTTATAGGCTTGACTTGGCAAAGTAAAATCCACGAGGCATTACTATTGTAACTTTCAAGGTTATTCTCAAGCTATAATCCAATTTTATTGCTATAATAATTATGACTTAATCCGACGAATAAAAACTAATAAAGACTCTACATCAGGATAGACTTGGTCTACATACGAAAGATAAAATTCTGGGGGTAGCAACGCGGGTCCTAAACTAATATGTACATAAACTATACATAAAACATATTTATACGAGAACAACCCTCAAATCCCACCCAAACAATCTTCGCGTTAGTGGTCTAGTTGTAGTTGTAGTTTTAAAACAAGACATTAATCCGCTCTTTCTTTATGAATTTGACTATCATTTGCATATAATAAAACCGAAAACAAGACATTAATCCGCTTTTTCTCGGCTAGTCAGTTTACAAGTCAGTGGTCCCGTTTTCTTCAGTCTCGATCCTTTTTCTTTTAGCTTAAATTTAGTTTTGTACTTGGAATTTCTTGTTAGAGATATGATCCCCTATAATTATTTAGTAATATTTTCCAAATTAGTTATGTAATTTGATTTTGATTATATATAATATTTTCCACTGAAAAAATACATTAGTTTTTAGAAAGAAAAAAAAAGTAGGTTTCAGAAATCGTGGATCGGGCCATTACCCACGCTCCACCCACGGATACATTTTTCTTCTTCCTCCCTATTTATTCTCTCTGCTTCGTTCTTTTTTATTCTCTCACTTCTCTTTCTTTTTTTAGTCCTTCTTTACATTCATAACCATCTTCTTCCTTCCTCTCCACAATTTCTGTTTCAATTTGTCAAAAGTTCATCAAAATGTACAACGAATGTATCTCTCCATCTGCCGGTAGATCAACGACGAGAAACGGAACAACAACAACAACAACTCTCAACAGGCTAAGATCTCCGATCTGTTGTTTAGGAGCAAACGCCGTCGTCGAACCAGAATCCATGATCGGAGGTCAAAGAACACCTAGATCTCCTTACGAATGGCTCAAATCCACCGCTCAAGAGCTCGAGATCCGAGATCGGTGTCGACGCGTGAAATCGAGAATCAAGGTTACTTGTAGGAACAACAATTGCGCTTATAATTGCGTTCATAATCATCAGAGACATCAGAGCCAGAGCTATCCTGGAGATTTTAGCTACGATCCTTTGAGTTACGCGCTTAATTTCGAAGACGATGTTCGAGCCGACGAAGACGGTTCGTTTCCGAGTTTCACGGCGAGGTTGCCTGCTTCTCCGGTGACGAAATCTAGATCTGCGACGGTTGATTTGATCTCGTTCTGACGGTTATTAAAATTGATATATTCGCTGGTTTCCGTTTGTTTTGTGTTTTTTTTTTAGAATTGAGAAATGACGTTGAATATGACGTCATTTATTATTATTATTATTATATGATAATGTTGTAAATGCTCTAGCTTTTCACATATTTAATTCATAAATCTGTAAAATTGATGTGTGTGCAAAAAACCAAAAAAAAAAGGATACATTTCTTTGTAAATAAAACGCTTATTTTTACTATTGTTACGAGATTTTATCGGTTTCACTTCTTCTTCTTCTTTTTTTTTGCTTTGGAAGAACTGTTCTTCAAATGAGAAAATTTGATTTATTTATTATAATACACAGATGAATCTTATCAACAAACCCTAAAATGTGGGTGGATCAAACTAAAATATGCTTAGAGTTTGTTTGATTCATCAAGAAATGATGAATTAAGATTAATTTGAAGCTGTTAGATTCACTTGAAGTTGTTAGACATTTGAGAAATTGTTGAAACGTGCGAGTCAAGTGAACATTCTAAAAGATTATCATTTGACAATTATCAAAATTAGCAGGGAATAAATTCCAAGAAATAGAGATTAAACTACAATAACCAACCTCTGACTCTTATTCATACTTTGATTTAAGGCGAGATTAACTGTTTGGACGATGATGAAGAATCAAGAAACGTCTTAAAGTCCTCTCTACCACAAGATTGTGTGTAATAAAAAGGCGTATACAAAACCCATGTTCTTATGCTGGTTTTTCATGCTTCGAAATCCAACAAAAAGACAGAATGATTGGATGGGGTATGCAAGTCGTCCCCGAATATGTGTATTTTGCAACAGCTAATTAATGTGAATCAAGAGACAACCATATGGTCTTTATTTGTCCTTAATTAGGTTTGATTTGGCGAAACTTGGGAGAATGAATAGGGACATGACTCGATGGAATACAAATCGACTCCGAATATGTGTTTTGTGCAACATCCAATGTGACTCGAGAGACCGTTTGTTTTTTTCATTTGTCCTTTTCTCATGTCTTACTTTTTTTTTTTTTTGATAAAGATCTCATGTCTTACTTGGGAGAAAAAAATAGGGACATGACTACCAACCATGTTCATGGGATGGTATTGTAAGCTGTTTTGTAGAGAAGCAATACTTTGGCATGCATTTACTGCATTCATGAAATCAAGTTTTTTTTTTTTTTTTTTTTTCATTGCGGCCCTTATTTCTCTTGCTAGCATATGAGCTTTTTATGTTAAATTGTGAAGGTAAATCTCTCATACTCTTTTGTTTGTCATATAAGGTATGTTCATCTTATCATTCAATATTGTCACCATTTTCTTTGCCGTATAGAGCGAAAAGAGAGAGAGAAAAAAAAATGGGACCAATCATACCACTAGCGCATTGTGATTGATCAGCTGAAGTTCAAGTTCATCTTTTTCTTCGACCAATGATGATCTTCATAAATCTAATATTGTTTGCTTGATTTAGTAATTGTTTCGGGTAAATTTTGATAGATGTGTTATCTAGCTATAGGCCTATAGTCATGACTCATAACTATATTTGATCCAATGTTGTAAATTTTGATAGATGTATTATAGCTATATATATAGGTCTATAGTCATGACTCATAAGTATATCTAACAGGTGTTTTCACAACTGTTAGACTATTTGATCCTTCTCAAAACATTTAAAAATAATTTTGTAGTCATTGTATTAAACTCTTTTTTTTTTTTTAGGTATGAAACTCACGTCGAACAAAAAAGTTTGGGTATGTATACTTTCTAATAAGTAATAAATTAACTAATGGAAGTAAACACATATGAATTTAATAATTAGAAGAATCAATCTTTACATTTCTTCGACTGATTTATAAAGAGAAAATTTGAAAAAATACCTTAAAAAGGATTTAAATTTTGAAAACTACACTTTATTTTGATTTTTTTGAAAACTAGTTTTCAAAAAAATCAAAATAAAGTGTAGTTTTCAAAATTTACTGAATTATCCTTACTAGTGACTTATAATTACTTCAATTCCTATATTACATTTAATTTAATCAAACATGTTATTTGTCATTTTCAAAGAAAAAAAATCAACAATTATTGGTTGCAAATACTTGATTTTACCTTTTTAAATAATAACTCTCAGTCTTATAGATGTTAATATTTCAATGATCATTTAATTTCGTATGTTATATTACTAATTGACTTGAATTAAAATAATACTCCATCCGTTTCTAAAAGATAAATGTTTTACCAAAAATACTTGTTTCACAAAGATAAATATTTTAATGTTTTTATGCATTTTTATCATTTAATGATAAAAAATTGTAAATTTCAAAAAAATTATTGAAATACTATTGGTTAAAAGTTTTTGAAAACCGTTTATTGCAAAAATCAAAACATTTATTATGGACCATTAATTATTTTTCTTAATATATATAAAACTTCTAAAACATCTATTTTTTAAGAACGGAAGGAGTAGATCGGACTAAGAATTTGGTTCATCAGACAAAGGAATCAAGCCAATTAAACCAACTTCAACAAAACAAAGAATATAACCGAACTAACCCAATAAATTGAGAAATTTTGTTAAAGATAATTATTTGGTTTGAGTTTCGTTTCACCAAACTCAACTTAATTCATTTTTTTTTCCTTCACTTCTCCTTAAACCAAACTCTTTAATTTGTGGATGTAAAAAAAAACTCTAATTACTTATGGTCTCACAAGAAGACGAAAGCAGAGGCTTCAAAAACATGAGCTATTCATTAATCTCAAATTGAAGTTTGGTTTGTGGGTATTAATATTCAGTGGAAATTATATAGAGCATTAGTGTAAAGGATAATTTTGTTTTGTGCACATGCTTATCGGCACAAATTAATTTAACAAAAAATGTTACATATTTATCCAATAATAATAACAACTTATAACTTACATTTTTTTAGCATATATGTAATTTTCAATTCTCATTAAAGATATAATAGTCTATTTACATTAAGAAAGAGTTAGATTTCAAAAAAAATTAAAACATGGTGTAGTTTTCAAATTTTACTTGTAAATAGGGTATTTCACAAAAAAACCCCATTTATAAATTAGGTCAAATACTTTATCGTTAGGAAATAATATTAATCAAAATAGGGAGATTCTGGTAAAGGTGTCACGGAAATAATCATACAAAGCCGGTTTAAGATAGTGGAGGCCAATTATCGTATTATCCACAGTCTAAAATGTTTTCTAAAAACACGAAACAAGTGGAGAGATTGAGGATAAGAGTGTGAAATGAAGTGAAGTGAAGTGGGGATGAATGAAGAAAACAAAAGAAAAAGGAACCAAAAATGCTTTTTTCACATGTTTTGATGTTTGTATTGTTACGTAGTGATTACCACTTGCCACCAGTCGACATGTCTCTTTCTCTTTTGATGCCTCATATCTTACTTCTTTTGGCTCCTCTTCTCTTTCTGCTATAGTTATACCTTTTTCTGATAAAATATATATGTATTTTTAGTTTCTCCCTTACAATTAATTATCTCTAAACTTTATCTCCCATGAAGTCAAAACATTCAGTGTCAATCATTTTCATTGATTGTTTCCATTTTAGATATTTGTATCCACCACTACACATGTATATACATATTAAATTGTTGTGTTTATATTAAAAATGTATGAATTTTACTTTTTTATTAAAGATATTTTACGAATTGTAAAGGTGTACTTTATCAAAATATTTGCCGACTTCGTAGTTAATTAATTGGGATGGTGGAATAGACGTATAGTATTGATTTTTTCTTTTGTCTATTGTTTATTTGTATTTAATATTCATGTATTTCTTTTCTTTTTTAATTTCATTGCAAATATAATAAAAAAGTATAGATAATGAACGACGAATGAATAATGCACAATCAAATTTATAGAATGCGAAATCATGACATATGTCTTAAACAACAACATATTGGAGCATTTATAATGTTTACACTCCTAAAATGTAAGAAATTTCATAATCTTGTATTTGGTCTGAAAACATTGATTTTGGAACAAATATGCTTCCACGACAAATAACGTTATTAAATAAACATATATCCCCATTTCTCGAGTTGACATATATCCCTATTTTACATACATATATATATATATATATATATATATATATATATATATAGTGTTTGTGTGTACATGTATAATTTATACGGTAAATTTCAGTTTGTTTTTCTTTTATAAGAAAGATAAATTGGATCGTATTAATAACGAATGTCAACATAGTTGTATAATATTTGATTATGATCGTGACCTCAACTTGCAAATGTTGGCGCCGTACATAGATAATTTTCGTAATCGCAAATTAAAATATTCAATATTGGGAAAAAGTATCTAATGTCAAACTTCATTCGAACGTTATTTCCTCGTATTGGTGTTCAGGAAGAGCTTCTTCTCTGATTGATATTCTAAGCTTTTACAGAAACATGCCAGACGAATCTAACATTTGTATATCAATGATTCCTTTAATTTAAAATATTTTTTTATAGAATATCAGAAAAATTATCCGCATATACATTGGCTAACATGAAACAAGAAAGAGGCGTATGATAGAGTAGAGAGAATGTTTAACTTCTTTATCGTCGTCTCTGTTTTATTCTCTATGCCCTAGTTCACCCACTAGCACTTTATTATCTGTTATCATCACTTTTTATTTATTTTTGGGTCACTTTCAGATAGCGAATCTTTCATTTACTCACCATTGCAAGTTTGTTTTTTATATTTTTTTATCCGTAAGGACAAAAAAAGAAGAAGAAGCAAATGTTTCGTCACTGTTACATAACAGATAACACAGCTGTTTTGGCCAGCTAGTGATAAACTCAACTCTCAGATTACTGTCGTATAAGTAGAAGACAAGACCCCCACAACGCTCGAAATGCCACGTCACGCAATCTTATTCCTTTGTGTATTGTCTGTCGCTAATGGTTCTACTACTAGTATTACAAACTAGTACTCTTTTTCTATCTCCATGAAAATAATCTACGTTAAGCAAATCCAACAGTTTAATCTCTTACTATAATGCATGAAAAAAAAACAAATTTAATCTGAAATCGAACAATTTTTTTTTTTTATAAATCGTAGGAGTTCTGAACTTTTAGTTCATAATCTCTTCGGTATTCAACCTTTAAATATTTCGATTTAAAAAATAATTTTCCGTACTAAAAAGGTAAATTCCTTGTTTTGAATAAATTGTGTTCGATTTCAGAGTAAACATTTTAGTTTTGCTTCAATTCAATTTTTTCATGGGGTTATGTAAACCTCGCGTGCTCGTGTGAGAGTCAAGAGACAACAAGGCCCATAATGGATAAGAAGAAAACCCAAGGGGCTTGAAAAGATGCTGGAGAAAATAGAGGGGCCCAAGTAGAAAAACTTCATAATACATTTTAGTAATTTTTTGACAACGGACGTTCGTTTTCCGGCGACCTATGCAGGAGCTCCGGATGTGATAAACGGCACGGAGTTTGGTCGTATCATATATTTTTATTATTTTGTATTAGGGTTAACAAATATACATAAAAAGTGGTTCCCTCATAAAATAAGAGAAAAAAACCATCAATTTGACAATATATATATTCTATATATATATTAAAACAGAAACATTTTAGAACAAATTTGTTTATGTGTCAAACCCATAATTTTTGTTTTTATTAATAAAATTAATTTAAAATTAAATACTCTTACACCAATGTCCAAACATCCTTTAAAAATACATAATTTTAATTTGGATACACTAATTCCAACTGTCAAACACATTAGAATACTTATAAACTTGTCTATTCTCTATATATTAATTAGAACAAATTTGTTTAGGTGTCAAACCCACAATTTTTTCACCGTTTTATTAATAAAATTAACTTAAAATTAAATGTTCTTAAAAATACATAATACTAATTTGGATACACTAATCATATTAGAATACTTATAAACTTGCCTAAAAATTTATTCAAAGATTATAATATTAACTTTTACCATTATATTAAACTAAAATGAATATCTATTTCGAAAAAAATATATATAATTTTAAAATCTTGATTTAGTTTAATGACCAATTAATTAAATCCAAATTTGTAAGAACTATATTATTACTCTAAACATATAAGATTCAATTTATATATATATTGCTAATAATTGATATACATATTGACTAAAAAATTAAAAAATACTGTTTTTAATTATTTTACGGGTGGAACACATTTCTATACAAAATAATTACAAAATTTATATATATAAACGAGTTTTGGATTTTGTACCAATAATTTTCTCAATAACTATAGATGATTTTTTATAACTAAAACTATATTGATTTTACTCGTTAATCATATTGTTCCGCGTATAACGCGGGTAATTATCTAGTACTCATTAATTTACATATACTAAGGTGTTTGTGCGTATTTGTATAGATTAGGGCCAATAATTGCACAAATGTTAAAGAGAAATCTCCATGTATCCACAAGATATGATAAGCATGAAGATGGTAGTGACGATCCTATCATAAATTCCATCTAAAACCTCTTATTACAAATCATGCTTCTGCTTCCTTCTTTAATGGGTTTTGTTCCCTACTAATTATCAAATATAATGTCACATAAACCATGAAAATATGTAATGTCACAAAAATGACTTTATACGTTTGTTTTGTGGAAGTATTTTGTCTTCATGCCACCAGTTTCTATCAAATTATGTTGAATCTCTCCATGAGAATTTCAAAATGACTTCAACGCTCTCTTCCGCTATTTTCACCTGCATTGCTTCAAAAAGAAAACCCTCCAAAATTCAATGACTACTCCAAGTTTCTTGAAAATGTAGTTGAGCTTAACATAATTCTAACCACACCTAAAACTAAATTTTGTCAAATCTAAATGTGTATATATATATTTAAAAGATTGTCTTTTAAAAAAAAATATATATATATATATATATATATATATTTAAAAGATTGTAATCCTTTGATTGTATATTTGTTCAACAAGCCAGGTATTGCGCTATCTTGGATATTAACTCTTACGATTTTTTTTATGTAAGTACCTTCTGCGTTTGTTCTTTGAGACGGTAGAGGAAGATGGATTGCTATGCCAATTCCTCTTTCTTTGATTGATGAACCAATTGTTTATCTGTTTGAGCTGCAAACCCGTCTCTTGCACCAACCTCGCCTTATCTTCCTCCTGCCAAAAGTTTATCTCATTCATTTAGAACTTATGAGAAGATTGAAATGGCAAATGAAGTTGTGTAGGTATGCATCATTTGAATAAAACATGAGTCATGTTAGTGATTGAAAAAGTAAAAAGGGAGAACTCACAGTAGGGTAAGGCCACTTAGAATGAGATTGCCACCAAGATTTGAGAACAGAGGTTGTATCTCCTGGTAATTTTCCAGCTCTTCTCTTTCTTAGTATCTCCTCTCTTATGTCTACAATTTTCTCCTTATAACCCTTTTTCACAGAGAAAACAAACATGGTTCTATATCATTAGACCACGCGGACTCTAGCGTTATACAAGCAATTTAAGTCTCGATCGGGTATAAGTAGATGTGTAAACTCACAAGTTCATCAAACAAGCTTACTTAAGGAAATAGTGATAATTATTGAAACTTTTAGAAGATCAGGATTACAATTTTGACAAATTCTATATAGAAACATCTCATACAATGTGTAGCGCTATAATGATGGTTATACCTGTTTGAGTTCATGTTTGAGTTCTTGTCGGACTCGTTCCATCAAGGATCTCTCGCTCTCAGTAGGAACCAGAGGACCAAACCCTAACCCATCTAAGCTACCATCAAACAAATGAGCATCACTCTCTACTTGCTCATCTTCATCCTCAGACATTGTTGCTCCTGTTCCTTCACCAGGAGACACTCCTGTCTCACCCAACAAAACAATTGTTAATCACCAAGTACCATTAGCATTAAAATGAGAAATAATTGAAGAAAAACATTGTATTTATCAATGCTACAGTAATGCAATCCAAGAGTTATCATATACGCTAATGACAAATTATGTTAAAACATTCGAAGTAGAATTCTTAAAAAACTAACCAGTAAAGCTTTGAAGAGACTGCTCAATCTCCCAACAAGCCATAACAGCTTCCATTGCATGAACACGAACATGCTGTTGCAGTTGTTCTTTAAAAGAGCACAACAATAATACATAATGCGTCTGCACAAAACATAGAAAAAAATTTCAGACAAAATAATCAAATCCAACACATCAGAGAAAACAAATAAGAATTTTTGTTAAAGAAAATATTCAAAAGTCTAAAGGGTAATAGATAATGGATACAGACAGTAAAAGACAAACTAGGTTTTGTCAGATGACTGTATAACCGTATGATCAAACCAAAATCTATCTCAAAATATAAATTAACCTCATGCTATCAAATTTAAACTGTACAAAACTAAAATCCAAATCTTAAACTGACCAATTATCCAACACAAAACACACCGATCATGTGTGTCGGTGCAAAGCAACAAGTCAAGTACAAATCTACCAAAAGAAATTTCTCTTTACTTCTCTAATTTATTTTAAAAACCCTCAAATAATGAACAATCTTATAATTTGTCAAACCGTGTTAGTTATTTAAACTAAAAGACAAAAAAGTGAATAAACTAATAAAATTGAAATAAGTGAGAAGAAAGAAGAAGTTAACTACCATGAAATGGTCAAGCTCCTTTTCATCGCCGGCTAGTAGTCCTTGAGCCGAGTACTTAGCCACGACGTTCTGCGACTGAGCCAACTGAGCATCGATCCTCGGAAGCTGATCAACCGGCGTGGCGATCCTCAGACACGCCACGTGTGCCGACAAGAGCTGCTCGTAGAGTGGATGATTGATGATCTCCGCCTTGTGTTTCGCATTCTGCCACCTCTCTTCCTCTTTCTTCTCGCTGATCATGGACTCTTCTCCGCCGGTGACATCGTCGATGACGTCACCGGAACCGGTGGTTGCGTTGTTGTTAGCGCCGCCGCGATGGAGGAAGGAGGAGGAGCGAGAGAGCCACTGGTTAGCTGCGGCAGAGGAAGGAGAGTCGGAGCTTGTAGCTGCGGCGGAGGCGGTGGTGTGGAGGTTGAGGAAATTGTTGTCGGAACGGAGGAGCCAGTTTGGCGGTCCGGAGTCGTGAAAATGTTGTTGTTGCGGAGGAGGAGGAGGAGGAGGCTGGTGTTGTTGCTGGTCGGTGAAGTTATTATTGAAGTGATTGTGATGAAACGCCATCGTTTTTCCTGTAAATCTTTTAGTTGTATCAATCAATTACAGAACAAAATTTTAAGGGTTTTAGGTATGAATGTGTGTTTTGAATGTTGGAATTTTATATGTGTGTGTGGAGAGAGTTTTAGAGCAAAAGATTTGAGATGGACAAAAAGACGATTTATTCCTACATTTACTCCTTTTTTTTTATATAATAAATATTATATATTCTTTATACCAAATTTTCGGTGATAATAATATGGGATTAGGTCTAAGTTGTAACATATTATAGCATCTATGTGACAACATAAAAGTTTTTTCGTTCTTACAAAAAGATGGTAGGAATTGATAGCAAAAGAATGATAAGAAGATATTGATACGAAGTGACAGTAGAAACAAATAAAAAATCATGGTTTTCTTTTTTAAATAAAAAATCATGTTGCACCAATGTTTTTCTGAAAAATTTGTGACTAAGCAAAGTTCATTTGGTACATCTTTCTATATCCCGAAGAAATTATTTAGGATCTCTATTTTATTTTCCTGCAATGTTTTGGTTTTTACGTTTTAGTAAATAGCAGGATAAAGTGGATGATTGGTTGGTCTTCAGGTTCATCTTACAGCCGTATTTTTTCAAAAATTATCATATCTTTATCAATCAGGTTGTACCTTTATTTCTTAAAACTACAAATTTTTTATTATTCTTACCAATCATGATATAACTTTCTTTTTCAAACTTACAACCCAAATTTTTTTTTTTGCTGTAAATAGTCAAAAACGTAAAGCCCTATTTTTTGGGCTTTAATAGCTGTGATTATAAAAAACACATACATATTAGATCAACTCAACATGTAAATAGAATTATCGATATTAAGAAAATGGAAAATCAAGAGATAAGCAAGAGAAATATCTAATTGAAAGAACTCATGAAATTTTAAACTTTGTTTTAATTTTAGGATTGTTGGATTTTTTTAATGATATTACTTATTATGAATGATTCATAAGTTTATTATTTATTATTCTGAAAACAGCATAAAATTTCTAAATTATAACAATTTTTATTTGCATAAATTAATTTAATTAAAACTACAGCACATATCTTATAGTTACCAATCGTGTTTTTATTTTAATATAGTTACAGCTACAACTTTATATGTACAGCAAAAAAATCTGCAGTCTAAAAAATGTACAGGTACAGCCAAAACATTTACAGCAAAATTTCTACAGCAATTAATCTACAGCTACAGCCGAACCAATCACCCACAAATTTTCGCTAGTAAATTCATTTGAGTGAAAAGATATTTAGATTTATTTTTGTCAAAAAAAACTGTTATAAACCGGAAAAAGAAAAATAGAAAGTAAACGAATGGAAAAAGCAAGGAGGTAGGGGACCATTAATGACGTCATTACTCGCTGCCAAAAATATCGGGAAACACGTGTCACGATAGCGCTTTCCACCAATTGTGGTCCCTTCTAAAGAAATGGCATGCGATCGGATAAGAGAATCCAGCCGTACAATTAGACTTGCATTATTTGTAATTGTAAGAGATGAATAAGTAAAAAAAAAAAAAATTACTAGTATACATTTACATTGTTATATTAACTTGATTACGAAACATCGAAAACGTAAAGAAAATCAATAGATGAGATAAAGAAAGATTTAACAAATTTTCAATCAAGTTTTATAACGATCAATAAGGCTTGTTCTGAAAGAAAGATTTCATTGATGCGTCAAAGTAAGCATGTAAATTATAAAACAAACTTCAAAGAGATTTCATTGATGCATCAAGTTTTTTTTTCTTTCTAAAAAAAATGTTGGTTAGTAAAACAATTTATTGGTTCTGATTAAAATAGGTATCATAGTTACTAAAAACAAGTAGATCTGGGCACGGAGCGGATATCCTAAAAAATTCAGGTATCCGTGATCTGCTCCATTTATAACGGATATTTGACTTTTTATCTTATCCGATACATTAACTTTCGGATATCTGAATATTCGGATACCCAAATATTTAGGTATCTGCGGATATTCAATTTGATCCTTAAAATATCGAATATCAGAATTTTTGTAAGATATCCGTAAATATCCAATCCGATCTATTAACATTTTAACATTATTATTTTTATTTAAACATAATAAAAACTAAATATTTAAATATTAGAATGAGTATAGGTTCCAATATTCTCGATTGTATATCTACATAAACAAACAAAAAAAACTAATCATAAACATTTGTTACTTTATATATATAAATATATATATACAGATCAGATCAGGTATCGGTCTTTTCTTCAATAGTATTTTGCGATTTGTTTTGTTTTTAACAGATATCACATATTAGTATTTGTTTTGTTTCAAAATTTTACGGATATTCTAATTTTTTGGTTCGGATGAAAGCGAATAACGGATCGAATCAGATTTAACGCATTTTTGCCCAACCCTAAAAACAAGGATTCGAGACATTCGTCTCATGAGGATTGTGTTGAACTTAGGATTAGATAGATGGAATAAAGTAGGCGTTGTTAATGACTGAATTGAACTACAACAAATTATTTACACAACATATATACAAAAAATTATTTACACAACATATATAGTTCAAAGTGGTGAGAGAGAACTAGATCTTTAGAAAATTCAAAGTGTCATTAAGCTTTAGGAATTTTTTTTTTTATAGAAGAGATCGCGATTAATGGAGTACTCCAAAAATTCATGGGAGACATATCCCGCAATTTTCAGATTTATAAAATTTTATCATATCTATTTCCGATTTGAAGTACAGTTATTATATGAAATTTAAAACTCGATCCGAGCCGCTCCAACTAGCAATACTCAAGCATTCCTCTCAAAAACATATTTAACTATGATCATAACCACCAAATGGAAATTAAAATGACATGAAAATGAAGGTATTAACGAGTAAATACATAATACTAGTACTTTTCCAAAAGAACAATACCATCCAACGATAAGTGTAATGGATGTCAAACAAGAAAAATATGAGTGTAATCCATTGACCATTTCCAAGATTTGGCATTATTATTACAATTTGTAACTTTTTATCTTGCGTGCAATACACGCGAGAACGGACGAATGACCACAAATTTGAATCAACCAAAATTATCGAAACAGTGAGGTGAGTGATGGTTAATAAAGATTTGTCGAGGACAAATCTGGTGCGATAAGGTTTAAGTTTCGTGTGGAATAGGTAACAAATGATTGGACAAAAAGAGTTCACAACCGTCCATTTTTTTCACAACCACTCCCTTGGCCCCTACACGAAAAACGACGAAGTTCTATCTCTACACTAAGCCCCACGGCTCAACGAATTGCTAATCAAATTATATTGTTTTTGTTTTATGTCAAGGTTAATTAAAAATGAAAATATATAGACCCAAAAATAGAATAACTTATCAATTTTTAAATTATTGTATCCATCGTCTTTCTTTTTGTTTGTATGATTTTAATGTCTTCAACCAAATAATGATTAAACCACCTACAAATAACATTTTAAAAACCTGATTTTCAGTAATATATAAAGGTAGATTTTTAAAAATAGTATCCCCCATTGATAATAAAAACAAGCTTCCATATTTTTAAGCAAGTTTTTATATCACAATCCAAACTCTGAAAAATTATATCTATCATCATAACCAACATAACATATATTATAGAACACTTGGTGTTTATGAAAATTTGCATGTATTTATAATATTAGTTATTCACATCTTGTTTATTTTATCACAAAGTGATCTTCGAGATGAACGATTCAATTCGTATTTAACCCTTGGAAGACCAACTTGGTTACAGGATTAGATTGCTTATGATGCAAGAAATTAACATCTTAAGCCTTGTCATTGGGTATTGATGTTGGATTTGTTTCAATGATATTAGCTTTGTCTCTGTTTTTGTTATTGCTCTGTTACTTGGACCTCATGATCTGTTTTTGCTATAATAATATTCACCAGACGTTTAAAAAAAAAGTTTGGGTCCGATAGATCTGAATTTTTTTATATATAAAGTAGTTGCATTCTATGACAATAGTATTAAATTTGGGTTATTCATGGAATTCCAACTAAATATCAATTAGTAATGAGTGAATTAGCTCTAACCCTTTATATATTAGTTTATTATTTCTCTAACTTCTGATGTGGGACAATATCACTTAACATCCTCCCCCCTCACGTTCATGTATGCACATCTGAAGCGTGGACAATTGTGGGAACAACATCAACATGGTGGCCTAAGGATCAGGTGACTCTGATACCATTTTAAATTTGAGTTACTCATGGGCTTCCATCTCTAAATAAATTGGCAATAAGTGGATTGGTCCTAACCATTTATATATTACTTTATTATTTCTACAACTTCCGATGTGGAACAATATTACTTAACATCCTCTTACGTTCAGGCATGATCATCTGAAGCGTGGCCAATTGTGGGAACAACTGGCCCAACGATCGGATGGTTCTGATACCATATTAAAATTAGAGTTACTCATGGACTTCCAACTCAAAACCAATTGGCAATGAGTGAATTGACCCTAACTCTTTATATATTAATTTATTATTTCTCTAACTTTCGATGTGGAAATAAGTGGATTGGCCAAATCTTTTATATATTAGTTTATTATTTCTTCAATTTTCAATGTGGGACAATATCACTAAACAAATAGATTTACAATATTAAGAAAATAGCAAGTTTGGGTTTTGACGGATGTGGACAAAAATGATTTTTAAATATTTTGGATGAAATATTTCGGTAATATGTTTTTTATGTGGATATCTAATTTATAGAATAGAGATGTTATATAAGTTTTTTTTTTTTTTTTTTTTTTTTTTTTTTTTGAGAAAGGGTGTTATACAAGGTAATTGAAGTATCATATATTGTATGATTTTCCTTGTACCATGTTAATTTTCTATGTATATCGAATAAATTTTATATTTTCGTCATACATGTGTATGATATACTGGTTTGCACTTTGCAGATTAACTAATTTCTAACATTCGTGATGCGGCAAGTTATTTGTATAATGGCGAGTAGTTCTCGAATTCAGATTTGTGATAAAGCTTTACACCTCCTCCAGATGACTGATTGATTGAATTAGTCAGGTATACATAAATAAATCTTAAATTGTTGTCTGTAATAAATACAATAGTCTTTATTGACATTGTATCGGACCAATACCATGCATGGTACAAAGACTTGTGATGTCCATTTTAGTACATGACAAAATGAAATGGTTAACAAAAACATATATGTATAGTTTACGGCTTTTCTTTCGCTTTACTTTGGTATTTTACAAACCTATGAATCTGAAAACAACAAAAAATTAGTATGGCATATACCTATTAGTGGTTTCCGATAGATTATGAATTTGATTGACTACAATATTATCAAAAACCGCGAAGCCAATCAAATAAAAAAGTATGTGTGGATTGGTTGAGCTCAACTAGTGACATAATAACAATCCTTGTATAATCTCATTTTATCCAGAAAAAGAAGAAGACAATCCTAAATTACATGACATGATCCGTATATATATATATATTTTTTTTTGGGATAAAACCGTATATATAGAATTAAGAATATATAAACGCAATATTAGCCTTGAAACAACGATGTATGTGATAACCTTAGAAATTGTATTTGTTTGCTGGTGACATGTCATTGTCAACTATCACCGTTGAACAAGACAAAAAATGGCATCTCAACAAATAAATATAATTAATTGGAATCATATTTGTAAACGCAAGTAAGACAATATAGAGTACAGAAAATAAATAACACAAGAGAATTGCTAACTAGGATTCGTTTTCTACTCTCTGGGATCAAGTGCATAAATCAAATTCACTAAAACCAAAAAACAAATACAATTTATTCGCAAACACGTAAATCAAATACAACTTCTTAATTTACCGCTATGTTCAATAGCATGGATTCTTCAGGATAAACTAATCCTAAGCTAAACTCCCCATGAGCCTAGACTTGAGTTCTGTGGAATCTCCACACACCAACACGCACGGTTGGCAACAGCACACAGCTACTAGCACACAACCACGAAAAACCTTCTCACCAACTCACTTGATCAGTTCAAGCAGCATGAACTGCTACAACAGCAGACAGTAACAACACAAACTGCTACAACAACATCAACAACAAAGAACAAACGAAAACGCCTTCTTCTCTCAATGACTCTGTATTTTTCTCTCTTCTCTAAGGCGTAGAGAGCCTCCAACCACCGTGCCTCTTTATATATGCATATAGAGAACATTCTAAAACCCTAAGACATTTTCCTTCTTTGTAGTTATCTTTTTCTTATTTTCTCTGAAAGATATTCTTCAAATCTCTTTTCTCTTTTCCTCCAAGAAAATATCTTTTTTTATTTCCTACCCCAACTAACATTTGTGAATTTCAATACACTTGTGAATCTCAATACACGAACTCCTCTTCACAAATCATCCAACTCAACTTCATGTATTACTTCCTGTAGTACCTTCTGTAGTACTTTCGACTGGTAAAGAAAACACTCCAAATAACTCCTCTTCAATATTTTTCAATAATTATATTATATACTCTCATCTAACATGAATAATCTAATTAGAGAGTTTTCTCTCCATCTCGAATGTCCACATCACCACACAAAAAATAACATTAAAACTAAAATTAATAACTTAATTAACTCACACACCTTTTTTATTTTATCTATCATTAAATAAAAATAAAAATTCAAAAAACACATAAAATATATAAAAATAAAATTAAAATACAGAAAATATTAGAAGAAATTCATTTTGTAACTATTTGTGATTAAATCTTTAGAATTTTAAACTATTTTTGATTATAATGTTATTTTTCTTTGTGGTGATGTGGACACTCTAGATGGAGAGAGAACTTTCTAATTATATAATAGATTATTTAGTGAGATTTTAAACTTCACATTTGAAGATAATCAAAATCAAAGATATGTGTAGATTAATATTTACAAACATAATATACAATAAATATTTACAATAGATAATTAAACTATATGAAAAAGAGAATTTAGTGCATGGTTTGATGGAAAAAGACGAAATATGTCTGATATAGTTTGATGGAAAATACGAAATATATGTCTGATAAATGAGAATGGGTTCAAACGCGAGATTCTAGAAAGCAAATTTGACATGCACTATAACACAATCCGAGAAAAAGACAATTTAGTGCATGGTTTGATGAAAAAGACGAAATATATGTCTGATAAATGAGAATGGGTTCAAACGCGAGATTCTAGAAAGCAAATTTGACATGCACTATAGCACAATCCGAAAAACCTCTCGAAAACAAGTAGGTATCTCTTAAGAGTTTTTGACGCTTAAGTAATGGCAATATATATATATATATATGAAGATGAAAAGGAAGAAATAATTTCGTAAAGAATTGATAACCAATCCACCGTTCAATATGTTATACACTTATATGTCACCAAAGAGGATGTTAAAATAAATTAGATGCAAATAGGTGGACAAGTGCATGTGGAAGTATGACGAAAAAATGACTATGAAAAATTGTTTAAAGAAAATTTTACTAAAACTCACAAAGATATATACACAAGGTTAAAGAAAAAATTTTTGATCTCATTCACTGTAAGAATGGATCAATGATCAACATCAAAATCTTTCGAAAAATGTTTTCATGGGACTTCAATAGGGAAGAATTGTCTTTTGAGTAAAAGATAGTGGGATGGTTGTCAATGTCCGTGTCTCTTTTTATTAGGTTTATGACTAATTTTTATAACCATGTGCCACCTATTTATTCATAGGTTTTTCAAAAAAAATTATTATCATGAAAAGTATTTATATTCTATATCGCTTGATAAAATAAATTTTTATTTATATATAAAAAGAAAGTCAAAATAAAATGGTTATGTTATATTTAAATATTGATTTTGTTAAAAATTTAAAATTAGAAACTCGCGCAACGTACGAGATATAAATCTAGGATATATATATTAGACATCTTTCACAAAACTAAATTAATATGCTAACGTATCCGAAGTTGATCTATCATTAGTTAAATAAATATGACTTTTTCATAGGTTTATTAGTTTTGAATGAAGAATAAATTTACCAAATAGTAAAATCAGGAAACGAACCGCGTTTTAGAATTTTGAGAAAAAGTATATAAAAACATTATCATATAAAGAGTAGAGAAAAACATAGGAAGCTTTTTGTCAGGTTTGTGGATGAAAATGATGGAACGTAAAGGATGTTTTCTCTTCATCTTTCACTTCGTTTTGTAACGCTACGAAAGTTGTTCCTCCAGTAGCTCACTTTTTATTTATTTAATTCTTGTTTTTTTTTTTGAAAAATATTTAATTATTGTTCGTTATTCGCAAATAGCATTATTAGTGTAGACTGTGTAGTTGTAATATCCCCTACATTCCTTTTGCTTTAGAAATTTTGTGAAACAAGATATTAGAGTAGTTTAAAAAAAATTATATCTTATAATATATACACAGATGAGTTTCTTTGTAATTCAAACGAAAACAAGATAAATATAGCTTGGTTGCTTATCTCCAAAGAAGATCCAAAAAAGAAATTTATATTGCATCAACAAATCGTAACTTTATCCATACATTCTTTTTAGTCAAGTTCCCAAAATATTTCATGAGAATGAAATATATCACGTTTTTACCTATGCTTAAAATTTATGGATAGCTTACGAGTCACAAATTCGAGATGCACTTTTGGAAATGTGTGTGCAAATATTTCACTCCAAGGGAAGCAAAATTTCTAAAAGAGATTTAACTAAAATCCGGGTCAATGAAGTGAATTAATAATTAATAAGACGCATTAATTTTTTTGTTTGTTCAAAATGTGGATCACATTCACAACAAAAAACCACAAAGGTCTCATTGACTATACGTGTGTGGCGTTTGTTCATTATCTAAAAGTATACGGATCATGACAAGATCATTGTTTCACGCGTACAAATGTTTACATCACACACTTTCTCTCATTAGATCGTCATTATAAACAGAAGTTTCTAAATCATATTAACTTAGAACTTTTCCAAATTAATGTATATTTTATCAACAAAAGTGTTATGAACCTTATGAGGATAATGACACAAAATGAAACTCAATTGGAATTTATATATATTACTAGTTTCCTACCACACAATACCAACACATGTGGCCGCTTGTCTATGTATATAACTATGCTTGCAAAGACAGAAAATATTCAAATGCGATGTGTACTTTTTAGCACAACATTAATTATGTTAAGAGTAAAAACTCATTTACCAAAGCTTATAACAATCTGATCTCTACTCCAAAAGGGAAAAGAATCGTAGGCCAAACCTCCATGATATAAATAGAATCTAAATGATTATAACAAATAATAGAGAAAGTAAGGAAAAGGAAGAAACGATCCAACAAAAGAAAGAAGATGGAAACGTTTAAAAGCAGACAAAAGGAAAAAAGAAGAAAGAGAAAGAGAAAGAGATTGGGGTTATTCATTTAGTTCTTCTTCTTCTTACTCAAATTCTTTGGTTTTGGTGAAGACATTATAATTGTTGTGAGTTGTGACCGTTAATTATTGTGGTAAAAGAATGGAGTTATGATTGGTGTTTTTTTTAAACGTTGGTTCATATATATATATATATATACACACATATATATATATATATATATATATATTTCGGAAAATTTTCTGTATTTTTTCATTTTGTTGATAATAATTACTATTATTTATATTTTATCTTTGGACAAACTGAAGATGATTGTTGAATGTTGTAAACTATGCCTATAGAAAAGTGAATAAACCAACTCCGTAGATAAATCAGCTATATATATGTTTTAGCGAAGTAGTGATATGTGAACAGAACATTTAAAGTTATTAAAGGTATTATAAAATAATGACACATTGTTAGTAGAAAAAATGTCCATGTCGGATCGACCCAAAATATGGTACGGGTTTTCTTTGTCAACAATATGGTATGAATTTAAGGCATGCTTTTTTGGTATTTTATAGAAGATATAAATTTGAGGAAAGGGAAATAGGGCTAAAATGAATCAAGTAATGTAGTTTATTCATCATTCTATAATATTGGTCGGGAGTCAAAAATCCGTTTATGTTAGATGCATTTTTTTTTTTTTTGACATTTCAAAATTTACATTGCAGTTTCATGATTTACCCTCCCTACTAGTTTGAGTTTGGTATAGGATTCTCAAGTTACCATTAAAAGAAGGACCCTTACAAGAATACAATTAGTATACATGCAACGTGGATTTATGCATGATTTTCTTTGAATTCCCGTTTTAGTATCAAACCCTTGTTTTAACAGATTGAGATTTTTTTTTCTTTTATATAGTTAATGATATTAGTAAGTACTAAAATTATACATATCTGTACTAATGTCGGATAAATCATAAAACATGTCATACACAATCTGGGAAATAAATCATTAAACTCTTGAAAACATTTTCACCTTCATTTGGCTAGTCGAAATAGTGCAATGTTTTCGGCCCATTAAATAACCTGATGAGTGGACTATTCGACAGCTACACTCATCCTGGGGAATTAGTCGGATGGTAAAAATCCGGACATGTCAGGTTATCAAAAAAAAAAAAAAAATCTTAAAAGATATTACCACTTTATCTGTTTCATCATGTTTTGAAACTCATGCAATATAAATCTCTTTTTTATATAATTTTCATGTGCTTCAAAAACAAATATGTTTAGTTTTGTGAAATTTTATTTTCATATGTAATTTTCAATAGTACATTAGTGAGATGGAGACATGAGGCTTTTGCCGCATTCACATTTTAGTTGAATAACTGACAATGAAAGTGTGACAACAAAAAAAAATTACAATGAAAGTGTGACAAAAAAAAATGATAATGAAAGATTCAATCTTTGAGGTTTTAGTACTATATATAAAATATTTAGAAGAATAAAAGATGAAGGATGGAGGAATTGGAATAGTAGTGAGTTTAAAACTTAAAAAACATGACAAATTGTCATAATTTCATGTTAAACCAAGAGAGTCGTATTTGTCTAGCTCTCTTATTAACCCACAAAAGTTAGGCTTTGTTCATTTCCAAAATTGGACCACAGACAGAAAAAAAGAAGAAGCATTTTCAATGAAATTTAATTCTGTAATGGACCACTTCTCCACTCTTCTGCTTTCATCTTTCAATGCTTCTCTGTGTTGTCCATATCTCTCCACATTGTTTGCTTACTTTTAGTTATGCATTTGACATCTATTTGGGAATCTTAGGCCAATCTGAAATAGCATCTACTTATCTCTTTGTATTTTCTGTTTTCATTACTCTCGGAATCCAATGTGGCTCAACTTGAACTGATCATAAAGTCAACATTGAGGATCCTTATAAATTTAGTTTTATACCTCGATCCTCAAGAAAACCAAATTAATTGCAAGCTCAAAATTTTGAATCTTAAGCATTTGAAGTTTTCGTTGGTTAATATACTAAAACAAAAGGGTTACTACTTACTTACTAGCTATAGGCTAGTCTTAACTCACATTTTTACTCAATTTGACACCCAATTAATTGACAATGCACCAAATTTAATTAAGTAATAATTTTAAAAAATATTAAGAGGTTAAGCAAGTGAATAGACCTTATGACAAAATCAATGTAATTGATCTAATTACCACATTGTAATACCTTAATCATTGAATTGGAGAGGAATGCTGACTTCTAAATCATGCCCCATATAAACTCTTTGGGCCGGTCTCTTTGCCAGTATCGTTTTCCCAAAAGTTATTGCAGATCAGAATAAAAAACAAACGGAAAAAAAAAAAAATTTGTGAACCAAAACATTTAATTAAATACATTCCCATAATTGGTGATCCAAATGGCTAAAAAGTTGCTTACACAATGAAAATCTAAAACTCTAGAACGTGCAGAATGGGCTAAACAAGCTGCCTTAAGATTAAGAATGCGAAAATTAAAGATAACAAAAATTGGGGAAGTCGAACACGTAACTCCTTGAACTTGGCAGAAAAATAGAGAAAGCTAGCCACTCCTCAGGATTGCTGATAATATTCACCAAATCCGAACAATCTGTCTCAAAAACATGGCACTCCACTCCTCTTTCTAACAAAGATGACATTGCCCATATCAGAGCTTCCATTTCAGAATGCAACGGGGACATTCGATGTCTCATTCCTTGCGCGCCAAGGAATATGACTTGGTCACCTTCAACCAAACCCAACCTAAACCGGATGTTGCTTCTCTTTCCTTCCAGGAACCATCAACCTGACAACGGTGATAATTCGATGCCTGACCCGAATTCAAGAGACCGTTCCTTGGAATGGTAGCTTCTCCTGATGGACCCAGTTGTGCCTCTGATCACGCCAAAAATTCACTCTCCGCCAATTAGAAAGTATTCATTGAATCAGGCTCCACTCCTTGAAAACATCTTTTATTCCGTGATTTCCATATATACCACATGAGCCAAGAAAAACCTTACATTCCCCATTTAGGGTATCTTCCTTCTTTCTTCGCCAAAAAAGAAAGTTCATATTTGCGTAGACCGTTGAATATGGAAATGTAGCCCGTCCCTAGGGAGATAAGTAATATGCCCATGTCTGAAAAGCAGCAGGACATTCAAATAATGCATGATTAATTGTCTCTTCTTCTATCCCACATCTCACACACAATGTCGAAAAATTGATACCTCAATGATTTAATATGGACAAGACTGCCAAAGAGCCTGATAGGGACTGCCAAAGAGCCTGATAGGGCCTGCCAAATAAAATGCTTAATCTTTAAAGGACATTTCAACTGCCAAATATAGGCTTTCAAAACCGTGAAACTAGGTTCCTTAATAATACTGGCCTCGACCTCTAATTTACTAGCAAACCAATAGCCCGATTTTACCGTATATCTCCCCGATTTAGTAAAGTGCCAAACATAACTATCCTGCATAAAGACGGTGCTAATCTCTAGCCTTTGAATTAACTGAACATCCGGTAGGTCCATAAACTCCTGAAAAATTGGAGAATGCCACTTCTTTAAGTGGAAATCAAATAAATGATTGACCTTCAAATTTGGGTGTAAAACACTGCCTCTACCTCTTGCCGGCCTTGGACAATAATCTGTAATCCATGGGTCCTGCCCTACTGAGAAGCTATTTCTAGATCCTAAATTCATCCGACTTCCTTTGGATAACAGATCCCTGGCCGATAATAAACTTTTCCAGCCATACGAAGGGGAATAAGGTTTGGTTGCCTTTAGCGGGTGCTTATCTCAAAAATATCTTCCTTTGAAAACTCTTGCAACCAATGAATCTGGATACTGATACATTCACCACAATTGTTTCGCCAATAAAACCGAATTAAAATTCTCCAAGGATGTGAACCCCAAACCTCTTTTTTCCTTTGGGACACATAATTTTTCCCATGCTAACCAATGAAAACCGCGATTAGTTTCATTGGAGCTCCACCAAAATTTGGCTATTGCACTTGTTAACTTCGATGTTAAAGTATGTGTGGAAGTCTAAAGCTTTAGACTTTAGAGGGAGTATATTTTACGTCGTATATATATATATAGGAAAATTGTGTAAATGGGTCGAATTTGATTTGATTTTGTCCTACTACCCCTTTCTCTATTTTTACCTAATTTACCTTTTAACATATATCTAATAAATCATTAAAAATAGTTTTAACAGCAAAAAAAATTAGGAAAATTCAAAACAATGAAAGAGTCACTGGGAAGAATATAGGTATATTTTTTTATTTTAAAAATATGGATTGAATTAAAAATAATTTTCTGTTCTACCTTTTTCAGAAATCATATTCTAGCGTCTACAGGGTAGTAGAATATATATTCTACAAATTGGTCTTAGTCTACTGTGTTTAGAATATAGGTTCTACGGATTATTGATATATCTACGCACCCGTAGAATATAGGTTCTACTCATTACTCTATATTCTACGATTTAATTGATTTGGTAGAGTATACGTTCTAATGTTTGTTCTATATTCTACAAACTTTCGGAATATATATTCTACCGTAACTACTATAATCCACCATTCATAGAATTCATATTCTAGTTTTTTTCCTTTTGTCCATTCTGCGAAAATATCCTAAAATCTAGAAAATATGGTTAGTAAATATCCACCATATCTTTCCAAATATTTTGTAAAATAAAATAAAATAAACTGTCTTGTCCTTTGTGGTTCTTTCCAAAGACTTGTTCTCCTTTGCCGTTCTTCTTCTCTTCTTTTTTTCCCTTAACTTTTTTTTTTGTTTCTTTTCTTCTTGGTTACTATGTTACATATCTATGCAACTTGGAATTTGTGGAAATCGTCCACTAATGGATGGAAATTTGTTGTGGATGGGAAAAAAGGAGGTAGATTGCTTGCTTTGGATTTAAAATGGAAATCATATACAACGAATGTTCCTACATATAGTGTGGGTGAAAATCTAGATGGAAATCATATACAACGAATGTTCCTGCATATAGTGCGGGTGAAAAAAAATGGCTTGAGGAAGTCCACCCTATAACAAAACCTCATTTTCTTCAGCAACTTGATCATTACACAAATGAGGAACAAACACTAACTGTAGGCTACTAGGCTTCGAATGCAACACAAATGAAAGTGTTTTCAAAGACATTTTGGTCATTCGTCATCACATATAATAGCCTAAAATGTATACAAGAGAGTATCTGAAACGATCCGACCCAAAATTTAAAAAATTTCTAACTTATAACCCGGATTATCATTATCACAAATGATAATCCTCAACGGTCCAATCTCAACATGCGAAAAACAACAATAATCAATCAACAACAAATTCCAATTCAATAAATCTCATACTTTATTAAATTACTAATCCGGTTCAAACCATAACAAGTCAACATTCCAACAAGTTCCGGAACTACTAACAACCTAGCAATTCCATAAAACAATAACACAACGAGTCCCTAAATTATCTCTCCTTCCTGGCCATGATTCCACGATCACATTTTCTCTTTACCTGCAACACATGGCAAAAAGAGTTGCGTGAGTACTATCACAAATACTCAGCGACGTGGTCAACCCGTCTATAGGTTATATAAATACAGACATAAACAAGAGATACAATACCAGGATGAGCATACAATCAAGCATACACGAAACAACCAACACGAACCAGGACAGAAGCCCTGTGTCGATCGACACAACCGCTAGGTGTCGATCGAAAGACAGTCCCGTGTCGATCGGCACAACCACTAGGTGTCGATCGACAGACTGCCCCCGTGTCGATCGACACACCACCCTGGTGTCGATCGACACGACATCGCAGAACCCAAAAAACAAGCCTATCCTCTCATGGCTCAAATTCCAAAGCGATATGTCGAATCCCTGCACGAATCCAAGCACCAAATACACAGAATCTAATCCAAACAACACAAACAATCGCATTCCATCTAATCCTTATGCCTATACGAACCTACGGTCACGCACTCACCTTGATTTCAGATTGAAAAGATGAAGAACCCGAAGAACGACTCGAACCAGCCACTGATTTCACCTTTCCCAGCCCCGAAATCGACCACTCTCCAAACTCTCACGCTCCTATAACTCAAGAACGAGCCCTGATCGAACAATCCTTCTCCAGAAATCACCAGAACTCCTTCAAATCTCTCTGATTCTGATAATCTCCTAGTTTTTCTGATAAAAACCGGCCCAACGCGTCTGTTCTCCCCTTTTATATCAACCCTAAAGTTCCCTAAACCAGCCCACCAAACCGGACAATTAAACCGAACCTGTCAGTCCAATTTCAACCTATGTCGATCGACATAACGCCCAAAACCCGACTTCTCACAAGTCAAAACACTCGTGTCGATCGACACAACTTACCCGTGTCGATCGTCACACCAACCAAAATTTCACTTTTGGTTCACGGGCGTTACAGTATCCAAATGACCCATTGTCTGCTAAAAACACAAGGCAAGCATTTTTCAGTCGAATGCAAATGAAAGGGAAATACAAATATTCATAACAAAAACGATATTACCTGCATATCTCATGAGGCATTCATCACACAGAAGCATAAGAAAGGGATTGGGAACAAAGGGTTTATCAAAGAGAGTTACAAAATAAGCTCTTAATCATGTACAAGCGAGTGCATATGTTTATAAGCAAAAGCTATGTACATTGCATTCCGCTACAAAAGACATTACTAAGAAACGAAAGCGAGATAACCTGATTCCATTACGTTGAAACCCATCTCATGAGTCGTTTGGTCAAATAGTAGCAGCAATAGCACTCACAAACTTGTAAGACCTAGGGACTAAAAAAACCGCGTCAAACCACTCGACCTTTCTCCAAATCTCTTCACTTTCCCGCTTTTCAAGCGAAATCACTGCACACCAAATTATCTTCTCCCTAAACCAGCTTGAAGGCAAATACTTGTCCCTGAAAACAACTTACTTACCACCATAATCAACCAATGTAACACAACTATAACGAGCAAACTTAGGTAGCTCTTCTAAACCCTCTATTTTTCTCTCTACTGATTCTACATTAGTGTAAGACCATTCAAATTGCCCACTGGAACTATAACTATAGATCATGTCGTCTATCAAACAAACCGAACCTCGATCAACTCCAATCGCTTCCATTTTCATTCCCTTTGGCTTTAGAGTATAACCCTTCCTACCAGACTGAGTGTTCATGTGAATCTTCCCTTCCATATCTCCAGGTTTGAATATTAGTTTTTCAGGCGGAACCCGTTTCCAAGTTTGAGTCTCTGTGTTGAACATTTCAGCACAGTTCAAAGATTCTGGATTTTCGCAGCTTCCTGGTAAATACATATTCCCATCAAAGACGTTACATGTGGCTGTGTGAGCAAGACGCAAGCTTTGACCTTCGAGCCAAGTGTGAGTTCTACAGTCCAAGAAGGAGACGTTAGAGCAACTCTGCTTGGTTCAGAAATGGCGTAGAGATTGTGATCAACAGCTACAAGATCTGACCATTCCAGAAGAAGTGAGTTGGTAAATAAGATCGGAGCCAAAGCATAGCCATTTGATTCGTTCTTCTTCTTCTTCTTCTTAGAGTTTCGATTAGGTTTCAGGCAGAGAGTGAACCAGCGAGGATTTGGGTTTGGAGGGTATTGTATGCAGACGTAGAGAGAAATCTCGGTGCGATTTAAGACGTATCACAGAAGGAAGGTTTGGCCTTAATTTGTCTCATCGTATTCGTGAACACAACCTTGATTTTGTTTTGTTTCTCGACGGATTTAAGATGGAAGATATCGACGGATTTAAGCAGGCGGAGGAGAAGAGGAGGAGAGAACCACGGGTCGATGATATCTAGGGATTTAAGCAGGCGGAGGAGAAGAGGAGGAGAGAACCGATATCGAAGGATTTTAATAAAAATATGAAGGTCATTTGATTATATTTTTTTATTAATCCGGTTTTATTTTTTGTTTAATAGAATTAATCAGACCAAAAAATATTTATAAAAACAAAATATGAAGGTTAAATCCGGATTATCATTAAAATAAGTACTAATGGGATAAAATTGAATTGAAAAAATACTAGTAGAACATTTCCTATTTGATTTCGATCCAATTAGCCAAATTTCTCTATATATATCGCATATAGGACTAATTTGCATAAAGACATAATAAACATGGTCATAATTTTTTCCCCCAGCTAGACGTTTAATCATTTATTGCTTGTATAGAATCTGATTTATGTCTATATTTTGTATAGAAATTACTGAAAAAAATCATTACTAGTTGGGTATCAAATAACGACTGTTACGATCTCAATCTAATATTTCAATTTTAAACTGAAAGGTAAAAAAGTTTTTTTTTTTTTTTTTGAAAGGTAAGAAGTTAACATATTATTTCTTACTAAATGGATTTTTTTTCACGAGAACTAACTAATATAATGAAGAATTTAAGCCAATTATAATTGTTCTCTAATTTTCTTTTTCCACGCCCCAATCCTCATAATTCACAATAAAGAGTTATATAACGTATTCGTAACGTAATTCAGATGGCCAGAATTTAACTTTTTAAGTATATGTCATCGACGACAATGTTTTGCCTGACAACTTGCACAAACGTCAAAATAAATCTCACTTTTAATCGTTAAAAAACAACAACTGAATACTGTTAAGCATAATTAACTTATATATTAAATGTAGAAGGAAAAGACTCAGACTACCAATTGTTGCACATATAGCCCTAGTTATTTTGATGTAAAGAAGCTTGGAAATGGCATTTATATAAATTTGAAGGGAAAAAGAGTACTAATTCAATTATATAAAAAAGGAAGGATCAAGATGCAATCAATCATCACATGATCATCGTGTAGTAGCTAGCTAGAACAATGGGAAGCAAATGTTGCTAGCTTGAGTAGAACCAGAGAGCATCTCTATCAAATCCATTTCTCTTCTTTCACTAGTAGATTCAGCTTGTGGCGCAAGCAACTTGTTGTAGTTGTTGTGCTCTGTGGAGGTTGAAGACGTGGAAGACAGAACAGAAGGGGAGGAGCACGACGCCGAACCGTTCAACAAGTAAGATAAGTAAATATCAGATGCGAGGTGAGGCATATCCGCAGGATCTGTGGCCATTGTCCCATGATGAGTACCAACAGTATTGTTGTACAAGTTAGGGTTAGGGCTCTTGATCATGAACCCAGTAGAAGAAGACTGGGTTACCTCGTCAGGACCTTGGCTGAAATCGATGTTCTCGAGAGAAATCGGGTTGTTCGCAAAGATATTTTTCAGGAAAACAAGCTCTTCATCGTAAGGATCATCCAGGAGCGACGATGTAGAGTCTCCATCAGAATTAATCTGATCAAGATTCGACATAGAAAGAACATTATTACCAGTATTAGTGTTAATGTTCTCGCCATTGTCCTTGTCATTATCCTCGATGCTTCTTATGTAGTCTTCGAGAACGCGTGGTCTTTTAGCGGATGGAGAGAGATCATCCATATCACTATTATTATCCGCGTTTCTTGAACCCTTTTGTTTGCGTTTTGAATTTTGACGCCGTTTGGTCGCATTCCAATGGTTCTTGATAGAGTTTTCGGTTCGTCCTTGTATGAGTTTAGCTATCTCTGCCCACTTATTCCCGACTCTGGTGTGTGCTTCCACAATAATCATCTCTTCTTCTTCGCTCCAACTATCTTTCTAAGAAACAAAAATAACAAATATTTATATGTGTTCCAAAATTCTCATATAAACTTTGTTAAATGCCCAAATCTATATGGAAACCTTGATATCGGGACGGAGATGATTATGCCACCTCTCACGACATTGCTTCCCTGCTCTTCCCTCAAGCTTCTCCGAGATCATCGCCCATTTCCTCTCCCCATTTTGCCTCACCAACTTTATCAACTTCCTATACATATATATGCAAACACAGAATTATATATAGGTATATATATCTAAAATACTCGCATATATAAATAAGCGTGAAAATCTACATATATTACCTGTCTTCTTCTTCTGTCCATTGCCCTTTGATGAGATACTTACAAGGTCGCTTCTTTGTTATTCCCTTGCAAATACTATTCTTTTGGTAATCTATAGTTGCACTTTTAACGATCGTGTCTCCATTAACGTTTCGGTTTCCGCCATTAAGGGCCAAGTATTTCTCCTTCCTTGGACCAAACATCATGTTCTCTTTGTTGTCATTTCTAGTCTCAGTCGCCATTGTTGTCTTGAAGGACGATCGGTCTATAGAACGCTCTTGTGTCTTGGAACAAAAGGCATCGTTCTTTTGGCCGTACAAGAATCTATCTACGGATGTCAATGGGGGTGCAGCTCCGTGGCGTATTCTCCGGTTTTCCATGGAAGAAGAAGAAGAAGAAGAAGAAAAGGTTAGTGTAGAGGAGAGCCGAGAGCACAAAGAAAGGAGAGAATTGAGCTGGTTATAAGGAATATGAGAACATTGTAACAAAAAAAAAAGGTATATGAGAATTTAATGAAAGGCTACATAAATTCACACTAATTACCAATTACATTTCATTAATTATATTGACTTTTCAGTAAAAATATATAACCTTTCTTTTTAGTAAAAAATAATTCGTCTGGGTTATCTATACTTTTAAATTTATAGATATATATATCAACTAAACATACACAAATTAAGAAGAAGAAAAAAAAAACAAAGAAGACTACACAATCTGATACGTAGGAAAATATGGATTCACACCTATTTTGTCTCTAAACATTGATCACGTCAAACATTTTACCCAATATCTTCTTTAAGTTTCCTATTATATTTTATATGTGGCCATTATTATTTAGATAAAAATCTCTACGAACAAAAAATATTAGTCACATATAATAGAACAATGTTTAATTATATATTTTACATTTTTCTTAAGATTATTGTACAAACAAGTTTATTGCAAAGGCTATATAAAAGCGACTTAATATTATGACGCGTGAAAAATACCAAGTGCCGTGAAAACAGTTGGTCTAAGAGATTAAGGACTCGATTGTTTAGTTTGTATTTGTGCTTGCGTTTACGTTTATAGTTTGTGTATTTTTTCCAACTTAACTCCTAATCTTAAGGATTTTAAGAGAATGTTATTATTGATTATAGACGTAAATGGCAAAAAAAAAGGTACATGTAACCGCAAAACAAATGCAAAAACTATGTTTCGAACAATCAAAGGCCTAACTAAGGGATCAAAGTGTTGATAAAGTTATTTGTAAATTTCGAGCTTTGATCTCTTTCAGACAATAAAACTAAAATGTAGTAATTGAGGAGTAAGAAAGTGGAGGGAACAAATTTTTTTTTTTTTTGTCACAAACAATTTTGTTTTTTTTTCTTGTTAAATTGGCGGGAATAATTACTGATTTCATCTCATTTAACTGTTGAAATTAAAAAATTTATATATTTGTAACCGACGAAATGGTAAATGAGAAGACCATCAATGATAAATTATTAAATTTAGTTATGTAATAAATTAGCTAGTTGACTACAACAATTATGTGGAAGGATAAAATTTAGGAGAAGTCTAAGCCTACCCAAAAAAATCTAGAAATATTCATTATATACATTTTTTTTACTCCATAATATTCATTATATATTTGCTGACAAAAACAAAATAATGATAATCTCCCAAAAACAAGAACAAATCGTTATTCTCCTCAACTAAGCCAAAAACAAAATTTGCAATAGACTTTTTTCAATCTCATGGCGGAGACTTGGTTACAAAGTTTTTTTTTGTTTAACAAACTTTATTTCTTAGTTATTGTTTAATCCCTACGTCCGTATAAAATTTTAAATGTTAAAGGAAAAAAAAAAAAATGCATTACTTATACGAGCTTTGGGGAATTTCATTGCCTTTTTTCAATAAATGTTGGCTTAGTAAAGTTTAAATTTTTCATTCGTCAGTGATGTTAAATTTTGTTTACCTGCTTACGTTATATGAACAACATGGAAGGCCGGCTTAAATTACATAAATTAATAGCTAAATTTGATGTACTTTGTTGCTAAATTTTACATCTTGTTATTTAGTATTTATGATAACAAGATAGTCAGAGCATAAAATATCTCGAACTGTGAATAGGAATGTCACAAAATGTATATGTTAAACAAATTTATGTATCTTATATGTTAAATAAAGTTAGGGTAAGTTAGAGGTAATTTCTTAACCTTCTGATAAGAAGGTATGAAGTAATAAAATTAGATAACATTTTTTGAATAGAACATAAAAGCTTATTTTTTGAAATCAATAGCTAATAAGCTGAGTTTGGCTTATGAATTCATCTCAAGAATCAATGATTATTATCACTAAAAGCTGATCCTACTGAGAGCAGAGTACCAAAACAAATTACTTTGACCAGAACCGAAGCCGTAAGATTCCAAAAGCATACAGTTATTGTATTACAGTATATGCTTGAATGATATGATCGTAAAATACTCGAAGGTGACACACAGACACACAAAAACAGATATATGAGAATTCAACCCATTAATTAAACCACAACTTAAAATTGATACTGAAATAAACAAACAGAGCAAAAAAAACAAGAGTAAAATTGCCCCAAAACTGATTTGGTTGTAACAAACAGATCACAGTTCGCCTCCAGTGACACGGGCATGAAAAGGCGGTCCACGACAAAAGATGGGTTCGTTTGGAGATGCGGTTCGTGCTCTTGCTCTGAGTACATTGTTAGCGTCTTCAATTACAGCCGCCGCTACCATCGTGTACTCTCCAGGAACAAGGAAGTAGAGTGAGAAACAGTGCCTTGTTTCTTGCAGCGGCGCAACTTCCATTGAGATTCCACTAAGAGCCCCTGCAAAATGAAGTAACGGATATAAATAAGCCATCTCCTACATATAAATATGTACCATGTAATACACAGCTATACTGGAGGCAAAGGTATATATGTGACGCAAATTTCACTACTTAAAGTCGTTAAAGAGCTTGACTACCCGATGATGCAAATTTCATGTTTTATGAAAAAAATTGATGGAAAATTACCAGCCCAGAGGACAGTGGCATCAGCTCCCTCAGCGCAATTCTGCCCAGCTACGTCTCTGCAAGTAACACTTAGATTCAACTTGATTGCTTCGCTTGTGTTATTGCGGACAAGAACCTCCATAGGAGTGACTTCATGAGACAATACTGATCCCTTTGACGATGGTGACTGAGCCTTTGTCTTAGAATCTGTCTCCAAACCGTTTCTGACCAGCCTGAAACCAAATGTTAGCGGATCTGGGAGCAAAACATCCATCACAGTCGTCTGGAGGGCTGTCTGAATTGCATCCTTTATGTCCAGTTCTCCAGAGCTGTTCCTTCCCGATTGCCACCGGACTTTTATTTTAGAAGTAAGATTCTTGATCAATGCGTTTATCTCAGCTTTCGTGTTCTTCTCTGAGAAGCTCGGATGTCTACTACTTGAAGGGCTACCAGGCTGAGGGTCCTTTGTAAAGAATGAACCGTCAAGAACCGGTAGCTTGAAATGCTCCAATGGAATCAGTACCCTAGCAGAATAGTCTCGGTCGATTCTTGTTTTTGGGTACTCATACTCTGGAGAATCTTGGACTGGCGAAGAATCATCTTCCTTGGCAGATTTTTCCAGCTGAACAAAGACGCTGATTTCAAAAACAACGTCTGTCGGGTTAGATAACTCGAGTTCAAGAAACCGTAATCCCCAGCTTCCCCTAAAGGGATTGATCTTGACAAGTCTGTCTGTATTGCTCTCTGTTTCAGTGGCTTCATCCCAAAGGTTGTCATTCACATGTGCAGGGATTTCCATGGAAAGCAAACGAGCTTTCACAAAAGACAAACCTTGCAAAACACAAATTTGTAAGGGAACTACAAGACGTCTGCCCGGTGGCACGACAGCTTCTTTTTCCTGGGGATCCCCATTGTTAGACAACGGTCCTGCAAAAAATATAATACAAAAATGCTTTTAGAAATTCGTCATCGTGGGCTACATTAAGCACTGCAGAAGTAAGATACATCACAAACACACGTCAATGAAGAAATGAATACCTGCATAGTGAATGAGCAATGAAGGGCTGATTCCGTCTTTTGGTCTTCCTGTGTTACCCGCGGTGTTCCTGCTACTGCTAACAGCATTATCAGAATCAATTGGTCCCACATGCCAAGCTTTTAAAGTCACAGGCAGAGTCACTTGTGCCCCGGGTTTCAAGGGAAGAGCAGACTGTAAAACTTCATCTGCTATCGAGATAACAGAATCCTGATTCTTTCCAGAGAGCGAGACGTGTGCCTGTTCTATCGGAACTGTGCCAGCATTTGCAAAATTTATACACACCTCACGGATTTCACCTTCATACAGAATAATTGCACCATCACCACCGACAACATTAGCCACAAGGAGGGGCAATGGTGGTGCAACTGAAATGTTAGGAACAAATACATGTCGTAGCTTTGCAGATCCACAGGATCTGAAAGGGTCAGAAAATACGAGTCCTTGTGCTGCTCCGAGAAGCAGATTGTCAACATCCCTGAAAACATGTTCAGTGATTACACCAAAGCAGTGAACTGTGCAACCTGGGATTGTCACTGGTCCTACTGCTGTTGGAATACCAGATAACGTGATCACCTTTGCAGAGTTAGGAGGAATGTCCACACTGACAGGAAACACATCGAAGTTTCTTGAGTGCACTGAGAGATAAATACTATCAACCCTTAGATCGAAGCAACAAGGATTTGCTAACTCCACTAAGACCTGAACTGGTTCACCGACCACCCAAATCAATTCATGCTTGCTGCTTTCGTTGGCATCTCCTTTGCTGAAAGGAGTATAAATAAATGGCCCAGAAGGAGCAGATCCTGTCCACCAATCTTCTCTTGCTGGATTGCGTTTTACAATATCTACTTGGGATGAATGGAGCGGGAAGGAGAATAGCCTGAAATTTCAATGAAAAAAAAAAGTTTAATCAAACCCTAGAATAAAATTTGCCGAAACATACATAGTTTTGCCAGAGTAAGCTACCAAGCAAACATGGAACAAGATTTTGAAATACAAACAAACATTGGGTATATATTAAGCCGAGAGGTGGATGAAAAGTGGTTGTTAGTCTGATCTTGTTGCTCTACTTGGAGTGTGAGGAATTTTACATGATCAAGTTAGGTTGTTTCATGATGGTGAAAGTGAACAAGGGAAAACATCCCTGAAAGCAAAAAGGTTGACTGCTGATACCTTACAAACGGCAAGGCAGGGTCAGCACAGCGAGTTCCCGAAGGCAATCTATCCGCTGAATTTGCAAGGGAATTAGCAAGTCCATTTTGACCTGAAGGTGTAATTAGAGGATAATGCCACCTCAGAAGCCTCGCTGCAGCGCTCCATGCAGCAAGGGGATCTCCAGCACGAACAGCAGAGAGGAGTATCTCCCTAAGCACAACCATCTGCAAAGTGCTCCACTGAGACTCGAACAGGGAAACAATGGAATGATGATGCATTTTCCCAGCGTCAGGTTGACGTAACCCAGTTTCCTTTATCAACAAACACAAGAGAAAATATAAAGATTAAGTAAGCATCAAAACATAATACACCAACCCAAGAAAATCATATGGCAAACCATGTTTATGAAGAAGGCTCAACCAACAACAAGAGAAGAAAATTAATTCTCAGGCTGTCAAACTCACATTGTTAACAGAAACTTTTGACACAGATGCTCTACTTTGGATCCTATATGCATCAGTTGTCATAGACAGAACTTGCATGGCACTAATAGCAGCCAATCGATTGTCTTGCTGCAAATACAATTGGGCGACCTGCCTACAGAAGAAGGCTGCTTTCCGTTGATAACCAAGTGCTCCAAATAAACGTGCTACTTCAACATATAATATGAGCCTATCACTGGCATCAATCAAAGACTTTGCACCATCGGCAGCATTGGTTAATAGCTCTACTACTTCCTTAGCCAGTTCTCTCCTGTACAGCCCATAAAAATGCTATTGTAAGGATGATTAAGATCAAATAAAACCAAGCAAAAATGTGGATTCAACCAGCGAGTAAAAGAAAAACATGAAAGATGCCCACAACCGGAGATCATCATTTAATACTAAACGGGCAACCTGTGTACTGTAGCTTTTTCAAAACGTAATAACCTTTCTTTTCCCAGCTGACATAACCATCAATGACAAAAATTTAAGAGATCATCAATCCCTCCTTCAAACTCATACAGCCATCCTCCACCCGGTCAAAAAAAGAAACTACAACGATAATTTAAAGAATAGAGAGCATACAATGATACCTGTATAGGAATCTGGCCAGTTTAAGGGTAGCTTCGAGTTCAAAGCTTAGGGGAGAAACTCTGCAAGGAAAATAATTGATTGTTAATTTGCAGTAATAACGAATAATTTTACTCAAGAAGCACCAGACAGGTATTGAGTTGAATTACCTCTGCGCAATTTCTTGAATAAATGACTTTCTGTAGTGTAAGATAACATTAGTGTATCGATATCTAACTTCATCTTCTAAAGCCACATCCCGTTGACCCATCCGATCTACCTAATATTAAGAAAATAAAATAAAAAAACTAAGATGATTATAAACTAAAAAAAGAAAGACAGATGAGAGCAATTTCATATTCAGAGCATATCAGATAAAGAGCACATTCACTATCCTTTTTTTTTAGCTATAATGCTACGAACAATGCGTTTAGAGTCTTATTTGCATAAAGCCTTACCAGTAAGGCACAAACACTGCCTTCCAAGGCACCCGCATACCAGAAGTAATCTCCTGTCAATCTGGCCAGTTCTAGAGCAGTAGAATAGTGAGCATTGGCATCAACAGGTGAACCAGCCAACAAGGAATAGTCTCCTATAGTTTTTTGTGCGCGTCCCAGCCTACGCTTTTTGGCCTTGATAACCTGCATTACACCAAACTAATGAGCCTCGAAGACTACGTTACTAAGTTATAAGCTTCCACAGGAAGAAATGAAACGTAGACTAAATTATAGGACACCTAGACATAAACCTCCTCTGAGTTGAGACTAGCTTGGGAATCCAAAGGCGTCTTCAAAATCGTGCCTGCAGATTCTGCTTTAAGAACCCATTTCTCGAATTCCATCAACAGCGAAGCTGCAATGTCTTGCATCATTGTTTGTAAATGAAATTCCTGAGTTTGCTTGTCAGATGGAGGAAACAGAATCAAATTTTCACCCTTCTTATCTCCATCTTCAAGCTGCAAAAAGACAGTACATTGATCAAAAAGAATCGTCAGTCCAAAACAGACAAACATCACTATAGTGCATCCACTTCACAACGGAGATAAACCAGAAAGGAAATGAAAACTGCATCTAAATTCCAAAAATGAAGTGGAAACTGATAAACTCACTTGCGAATCGCCAGGGCAGAACGCGAAGCATCGCCGGACAAGAGCCGATGAGTAGCTTTTACACGCGACATTAAAATTCTCAGTGACGGAAACGAGATCAGGGGACGAAGGACAATGACAAAGTCCAATCACGGCGAGCATCTTCCGGTTAGACTGGAAATCCTCCCACGGACTCGGCGGAGAACCACCAAGCACAAACTTGAACCGGAGAGAACCGGAATCCCACGGCTGATTCGTGAACGGAGATTTCTGATGCTCAGTATAGAAAGAGCTAATAGCGGAGAGCGCGATCGTGTGGTGACGGAGCAGCATCGAGTGGTAGTCCCGGAGAAGCGCCGGAGGGATAGTGCCGATCGGGAGTACGGCGATCCGGATGATCGATAAGGTCTCGATGCTGACGTCAGGTTCCATGGCGGAATCAGAGGAGAGGTTGGGACTAAGGTGGATCTTTCGGTGAGGGTGTGAGTGCACCCGGATCTGGGGGGAGACTGGGAAACGAGAAAGGTGAGAGAACGTGGTATGTTTGGATACAAGTCTAATCTTATTCTTTAAAATTCATTTATGTGGGGTCAGGTTATTGATATAACCAAACAGCCTGGTAAGTACTATTTTCACTGTTTACGAAATTGAAGCCAATTTTGTTACTTATCGACCGTACTTAGATGGGTGCTCAAGGTTTCGAAAGTATTGGTTTTGTCCAATGAAATGAAGTGAGGAATTTGGAAATTATTTGGATTCTGATCAGGCTAGTTAAGGCAGTTGATATAAGGGTCAATTAGCTAGATAATTATATTGGACCTAACAACTAAGAACACAAACATTCTATTTCTATAATTAATTAAGTAATTAAGTAAAGAAAATTATACATATTTTATGAGAAATTAGGTCATATATTAGTTTTGATTCACATAATTCATTTCATTATCTAACATTAGATAAAACATAATTTAGTATTTAACATTTATGCTACATAGAATTCTTATTTAGCTTTATCTTTTTACTAAGCTTTTCTTTTTTATTTTGATACTTAAACAAAAAAATTTAAATATAAAAAAACAAAAAAACTAATCTACATAGAATTCTTATTTTAGCTTTATCTATTTACTAAGCTTTTCTTTTTTATTTTGATATTTAAAAATAAAAAATTTAAATATAAAAAAACAAAACCCTAATCTTCCTCCTCCTCTTTTTTTTTCACTCCATCGTCATCATCATTCTTCTTCTTCTCCTTCTCCGAATATGAAAGATCTGAAATCACCCAAACGATTGTTTTGTTCTGGTCTTGAGCCCGTCAATAACAAAGTGAATGTCTACTGCTTCGTCAATAACAAGGTGAATGGTATAACTGACTACGAAGTATTAATATCGAACTGGATCGATGCAATGTGTTTCATAGTGAACTATTTTTTATCATTATACATGATTGAATAGCTATCTATTCGTATATAACCAGTAAACTATTTTAGTTAACTATATTTAATTATAATTGTTATTTAGTTAACTATCTTGATAAGCATAGACTAAAAAATATACAATTATAAAGATTATATAGTTAACTATATTATTATAATTGAATTAATTATTGTAAAGATTATATAGTTTACTATACTATTAATTGAATAGCTAACTACAAACAACATAGAAAATAGGAATATAGTCAACTATACGAAATAGGAATTTTAGCTAAATACAACAACATAAAAAATAGAAATATGGTCAACTATACAAACCTCTCATTGCTTTCGAGATCTGTCAACTACAACAACATAGAAAGTAAGAATATAGTCAACTATACAACTGTTTTAAATCACTATTGGAATTTTGACTAACAACACAATATAGAAAGTAAGAATATAGTCAACTATAACTGCCATATGAGATCACTAAATCAAGATTAATTTTTATCAATCAAGATTAATCTCGATTTTTTTTCCTTCAGAGATTAGAGTGATTGGTTTTGTGGAAAAAAAACGTGACGATGTCGGCGTGTAAAGATTTTTAGGGATTTTTACTACTTCCCTTAAAATATTTTTAGGGATCAAAGGTAAAGATTTTGTCTGATTTTTTACCACTTTCCTTTCTCAATTTTCGTAGGGGCAAATATGTCCAACTTTTCATTCTCTCTGCTATATATCCAAATCTCATTATGTATATGTTAATTTCCTAATTATATACCCCAAAACTAATATTAAGCTAATCTTATATAATATTTTAAAGTTTTAACAAAGTGAAACTTTGAGGAGCTACTACGTGTCTGTCACCATTTCGATATTTGTCTTTTTTTTAATTAATTACGACCATTAATTCTAATGTTACAACTTATACATTTATCATGTTTTATTAGTTTTGACAATTAATTTCAACCATTTATTCTAATGTTATAATATAATCAAGTCATGAGATGCTGTCATGTGTCATCTAATTTTTTTACATTTGGCTTTTTAATTTATTTATTGAAGAAAAAGGAAAATTAAATATCTTTTACTAACTTTAGCAATTAATTCTAATAATTTAATAGTTAATTCTTATGTAAATTAATTCTAAAAATTACAATTAAGTGTCTTATGTTAATGTACATACTATTTTATTTATAGACTTATATAATATTTTAAGGTTTCAATAAAATGAAGCTTTGAGGAGCAAATCGACAAATAAAGTGAGACACAAATACAATCAAGCATCAATTAGTTTCTCCTTATGATTCAAGGTTCTGATGAAATTAACAGAAATATGCATTTCAACACCTCTATTGAAATGATGCAAATGTCTCTTTAGAAACAAAATATACTATTAATAGATTTTTACATATGTATTTGATGCAAAAAAAGATGAGAATTTTTTTTTTTTTAAGAAAACGTAGTGAATATTGATAAAGACATACAAGTTAAGGATTTGTGTCAAATAAGATGTTTTTCATATGTTGTAACGTCTATTTGTTTTTGCATATAACATTATATATATGTCCAATAATTTGCTATAAATACTTAGTCTTCTAACTTAGATAATGGCGCAATGTAAGAACTTGATTTGTAGCTCGATCAAGAGTTTAGGGCTCTTGAGACCTACTTCGTTCAATCAAAGAGGTTCGAATGAAGCTCTTTGAGACCGACTTCTTATTAGATGAAGCGAATTGAATCAAACAAGAAATTTAAGAGAAAACTCTTGATTTATTAATTCAAAAACTCCATGACAAAAAATGTTATAGCTCTGTTTAAATAGAGCTCTATTCCATAATCACAAGCCGACTAGGAATAGAAAACACTAAGTCAAGGTAATCTCAAACTGAAACGATCCGACCCAAAAATTTAAAAAATTTCCCTTCAGATTATTATCTTCACAGATAATAACCCTCAATTGGGCCAATACAGCAAGCAACGCGGAAACAATAAACATAATCCATAACACAACAATCAATAAATCTCATACTTTGTTAATCCCTAAACCGTTCAATTCAATCAACTCCATTAACCAAATATTCAAATTCCAATGACAACGATAACAAATTCCAGACCTACTAGCAACCTAGCAATTCTAACAACACAGTCATCAAATGAGACCCTAGATCATCTCCTCTTCCTGGCCATGATTCCACGATCACATTTTCTCTTTACCTGCAACACATGGCAAAAAGAGTTGCGTGTGAGTATTATCATAAATACTCAGCGACGCGGTCATCCCGTCTACAAGCTATTTATACATAAGCATAACAATAAATACAATACCAGGATGAGCATACACAAGCATTCACGAAACAAGCAAACACGGACCAACAGGAACTCTGTGTCGATCGACACAACCTCTAGGTGTCGATCGACAGACTCCCCCGTGTCGATCGACACAACCACTAGGTGTCGATCGACAGGATGCCCCGTGTCGATCGACACGACACTCTGGTGTCGATCGACACGACATCGCATAACCCAGAATCGAGCCTATCCTCTCATGGCTCGAATCCGTCGCGATTCGCCGAGTATCCTGCACGATTTCAATCACCAAACACACAAAATCCACCAAGCAATCGCATTCTATCCATTCCTTAAACCTATGTAAGCCTACGATCACGCACTCACCTCGATTTTGGTTTGAAACGACGAAGAACGCGATGAACACCCGAAGAACAGCCTCTGATTTCGTTTCCCCAGAACCGGAATCACCCAGCAACGAATCCTCCTTGTTTCCACTAATCACCCACGCAATCACAAGCTAATAGAACCGAGAATTCAAGGAAATCAACAATGATTCCTTCACAAAACTCAATCCCTTCAAGAACACTCTCTTTTCTCTCAATCTTTCTGATTTTCGGCCAAAAAGAGAGACAACCGCGACTGTTCACGCTTAAATACCAAACCCTAGGTTCCCTAAACTGGCCCACCAAACCGGATAATTGGAACCAAATCGGTTGGTCCAATTTTACCCCGTGTCGATCGACAGACACCACTCGTGTCGATCGGCACACCTCCAACTATCCGACTTCGCACAAGTCAAAACACCCGTGTCGATCGACATACACACCTGTGTCGATCGACACACCCAACCAAAAATCTCCATTTTGGTTCACGGGCGTTACAATTCTCCCCCACTAACACGGATTCACCTCGAATCACGCAACTCCGTCTCACTAAGGTTAATACCTCCGCCTAAAACCCGACCAGATTCTCCCAAAAACATCAACGATGTAACGCCCCCTGGTCTGGATTAGGGCTGAACAAGAACATGCACAACCAACCGTTGACCCTAAATTGAACCAAAAGATCGCACAACAATCAAACAAGAACATGTACGACCTACGGCGCTACATATGCTACCAGAGTCGTCCGAACCAAGTTCTAAACGTAAGCAACAACCCTATACTCGACATCCACCACACCCTCCTGACCCAACCCAGTCAGCACCACTCGAGATCTCACCTGATCCCCGAGCTCTACTAGGCTCATACTAGCCACATTGCACCGTCTTGCCACAGCTGCAATCCTGACCCAACCCGGTCAGCACCACCTGAGATCCACTCCCGATCTCCGAAGTTCATCCAGTCTCATGCTTACAAACACATTACAGATACTATTGCTCATACTCATATCTATATACAACACTCTGCTCTCAGGATCGTCACCCTTTGAGCTCTCGAAGTATATCATACCCCACCACCTTCAGGACCGCCGTCCATCCAGCTCTCGGTATGCTCCAGCCCCTCTCACTCTCAGGACACACAGTCCGTTGAGCTCGGCTGCAGAGGAATCACACATCTCCTGGAGAGGCTTCGCCCCTCAAAGTATATGCAAGGGAACCATTTTCCCCCAGAGATAACATCACTATCCCCTCAAGTATACCCAGGAGAGCCACTATCCCCTGGGGCAATCACTCTGTAACATGCATCTTAGGCACCTGTCGACTGAGATCACCTCTCGTGGTCATCCGAAACAACCCAATCACCAGGGTGTTTCACAGAGTCCATGGAAAAGACAATTCTAACTCACATAAAACCTCTTTTCCAGACTCTCCCTAGGAAATAGACAGGTTCTAACGCGCATAGAGCTTCCATTTCCAGCCACTCCTAGAACATGTACAGTCTCATTTTCAGTGACTCCTGGAACAAGAACGACCTCATTTCCAGCCACTCCTGGAACATGAACGATCTCATTTCTAGCCACTCCTAGAACATGAACAATCTCATTTCCAGCCACTCCTGGAACATGAACAAGCTCAAACCGCATAGAACTTCTATTCCTAGCCATCCTAGCCGATAGGCAAGCTCTAACTCACATAGAACTTCTACCGCTAGACCTCCACATGACCTAACAGTCATCACAATCCATGACATCACTAGTCATCCCATAAGAACACACGCCTTAAACACACATTTAATAAGGCAAACTCATCTTATTAAATCTCCAAAAATGTATACTCGTTACAACCGCAAACGAAATACATAACCACAACATAGCAACATGCTAATACAGATTCCAAAAACCAGAAAGGCAACTCAAGCCACCACTTGCTTCTCGAACCACTTCGAGAACTTCATTTTCATTGACGCTTCTGGTTCCCAAGTCTCCTCCTCAATACCGTCACAGTCCCACATGACTCTCACCAACGGTATACTCTTCTGGCGCAGAACCTTGACCCTCCTCTCGAGAATCCTCACAAGCCTTGCCGCCAACGTCATGTTGGGCTGAAGATCCTCCGAAATCCTAGCCAACACCTCCTCAGACTCATGTAGACACTTCTGCAGCATCGAAACATGGAAGACCTTCTGAAAAGCCTTCATACTCTAAGGTAACTCCAACCGATAAGCTACCGGTCCGACCCGCTCCAAAACCTTGAACGGACCCATAAACCTCGGACTCAGCTTGTTCTCCAAAATGGATCTGTTAGGATCCCTCAACATAGTTGCCTTGAGATACACCATATCTCCCAGCTCAAACTCCAGCTCTTTCCGTCTCCTATCGGCGTAACTATTCTGCCGATCCTGAGTCTCTCTCATGTTCAGCCTGAAGACACGAATCTTCTCCGTCGTCTCCTGAACAAAATCTGCACCAAACATGCTCGTCTCCCCCACTTGAGTCCAGCATAGTGGTGTCCTACATGGCCTCCCATACAGAGCCTCATATGGAGCCATCCCAATACTCGCCTGGTAACTGTTGTTGTACGCAAACTCAACCAGGTTCAGATGATCCACCCAATGACCACCATAATCAAGCACACGCATCCTCAACAGATCCTCCAATGTCTGAATCGTCCTCTCTGACTGCCCATCTGTCTGAGGATGGTACGCTGTACTCATATGCACCTTAGTGCCCACCTCTGCCTGAAATTCCCTCCAGAACTCTGAAGTAAATCTCGGATCCCGGTCTAACACAATACTCGCTGGCACACCGTGCAGCCTCACAATCTCCCGCACATACTTCCTAGCCAAAACTGCCGCTCCATCAGTCTTCTTGATGGCCAGAAAATGTGCTGACTTGGTCAGACGATCCACAAAAAACCCAAATAGCATCAAAAGTCCGTGACACCGGCAACCCCGTCACGAAATCCATGGTAATCATATCCCACTTCCACTCCAGAATGGGCAAACTCTGCAACATACCACTCGGAACCTGATGCTCAGCCTTCACCAGCTTACACACATTGCACGCTGCAACCCAGCTAGCTACATTCCTCTTCATCCCGACCCAGTGATAATACCGCTTCAGGTCACGGTACATCTTGGTCGCTCCTGGATGAATCGATAGCATGCTCGAATGAGCCTCCCTCAGGATCTTATGCCTCAAATCCTCGTCCTTGGGTACACATACCCGCCCGTTCACCAGTATCATCCCATTCGCTGAGACCACATACTCTGAACCGGCCGCCTTAGAAGAATCAATCAAACCCTGATCCTTCTCCCGAGCAACTCGAATCCTGCTCAACAGATCTGCCTGGTTAGCTGCCTCTAACCCCAACGGCTCCTGTGTGATCACACACAACCTCAACGTACTGATCTCGCTCACTAGAGCCTCCATATCCCGCTTCTGATCTGAAGCAACCATCTTCCGACTCAACGCATTGCAACCAGGTTAGCCTTACCCGGATGGTACCCAACCTCTAGGTCATAGTCTGCGACTAACTCCATCCAGCGCCTCTACCTCTGGTTCAGCTCCGCCTGAGTGAAGAAATACTTCAGACTCTTGTGGTCCGTGAATACCTGCACCTTCCCGCCATACAGATAAGACCTCCAAATCATAAGTGCAAAAATCACCGCAGCCAACTCCATATCATGGGTAGGGTAATTGCACTCATGCTTCTTCAACTGCCTCGAAGCATACGCAATAACCTTCTCCTGCTGCATCAACACACATCCCAGACCAACTCCTGAAGCATCTGTATACACCACATACGGCTCACCCGGATCAGGTAACGCCAAAACCGGTGTACTAATCAGCATCTCCTTCAGCTTCCCGAAACTCTCCTCGCAAGCTGAAGATCAAACAAATAGAACATCCTTCCCTGTCAGTTTCGTCATCGACTGCGCCATACTCGCAAACCCCTTGACGAACCTCCGATAATAACCCGCCAACCCAAGAAAACTCCTGATCTCGGTGGCACTCCTCGGTCTAGGCCAACCTCTGATAGCCTCGATCTTAGCCGGATCTACAGAAACCCCCTCTGCAGACACAACGTGGCCAAGAAAGCGCATCTCTCGCTGCCAGAAACTGCACTTACTCAACTTCGCATACAGCTTCTGCTCCCGCAGTTTCTCTAAAACCAACCTCAAATGCATCTCGTGCTCTTCCGGACTCCTCTAATATACCAGGATATCATCTATGAAGATGATCATGAACACATCCAGATACTCCTGGAATACCCCATTCATCAACCGCATGAACGCTGCTGGCGCATTCGTCAACCCGAACGGCATCACCACAAACTCATAATGCTCGTACCTCGTCCGAAAGGCCGTCTTCCTGACATCCGCCTCATCAATTGGAATCTGATGGTAACCCGACGCCAAATAAATCTTAGAGAACCAAGTAGCCCCTCGCAACTGATCCAATAACTCATTAATACGCGGCAGAGGATACCTGTTCTTCACAGTGACTCGGTTAAGCCCCCGGTAATCGATGCACAACCGGAAACTCCCATCCTTCTTCTTCACAAACAACACCGGTGCTCCCCACGGTGATACACTAGGCCGGATGAAACCCTTACCCAACAGATCATCCAGCTGCTTCTTCAGCTCTGCCATCTCTGCTGGAACCATACGGTAAGGCGCCTTGGATATAGGCGTCGTCTCGGGTTCCAGCTCAATCGTAAATGGATCCGACCGCGACGGTGGCAATCCCAACAACGACTGAAAAACATCCTGGAACTCCCGAACAACCTTAATATCCCCAACTACCACCTCTCTAACAGTCTCCAGCATCACTATCATCGCCAGATACGCCTCATGGCCCTTCTCAATCAACTGTTCGCCATGTATCGCTGAAATCATGAGACTCCCGGAAGTCGGTCTCACACCCTGATACACCAACCTTCCTGTCTCCCGCTCGAACATAACACGTCCTCGATGACAATCCAGATGGACTCTATACCGATCCAACCAATCCATATCCAAGATAACATCGTACAGCTCCACCGGACTAATGACTAGGTCTGCTGGCATCGACTCTCCCGCTACCAGAACGTCCACACCACGAGAATGCCCGAAAGTAGCTAACGTCCAACCACCAGCAACCTTAACTACTCCCGTCTGCTCTCCGGAATTGCTCCGGATCCCACTACCTTCCGCACATTCCGGAGTAATGAAGCTATTCGTAGTTCCCGAATCAAACAACACGTGGGACTCACATCCGCCCACAACTAATGTCCGTGCATAAATCCCATGTGCTTTAAGACCCGATACTCTAGCGCAGACTCACAATTCCAAACAGACTAGATTCAAACACCTCAAGAATTTAAAAAGAACAAGTCTGAATATACCTGTGATCGGTCTGGCGCTAGAACCGCCCGCCTCTGCCAAAGTGAAGACCCGCGGTGCCGCTGTGATCTGAGCAAACGGCTAGACCGCCAATGGCTGCACTAATGCCACCGCCATCTGCTGAAGCTTAGGACACCTGGGCTTGATATGCCCCGGCTCCCTGCAGTGATAACACACCTGAGCCGCCCGCTCCTCTCTCTTCTTCGGACAATCCGCCACCTTGTGGCCCGTGCCACCGCACTCGTAGCATCCCGAACCACCCTGACCTCTCTGCCTGGCTCCTGAAGTGCTCTCCCACTTCCTCTTCTGACACTGCGCAGGCTTGCCGCCTCGGCCCGAAACCACCTGCTGCTGCGCTCACCTCTGCTACTACTGCTGCACCGGTGGACTAACCCCCACAGCCTGCTCTCTGAGGTCCTTCTCAATCGCCGCAGCAGTCTCAACCAGCTCCGTCCTCGTGGCGAACTTACTCGCCCTGCAGCGAGTCCTCAACTCCGCTCGAAGTCCCCCGAGGAACCTCTTCACCTGGGCATGCTCGCCCTCCATGCCCCTACCAGCATGTACCAGGAGTTGGTTGAAATCCAAATCAAACTCCCTCACAGTCCGCTCTCCCTGAGTCAGGTTTAGAAACCTCGACTCCATCCTGTCCACCACCTCCTGCGGAAAATACTTAGCATTGAACTCAGCCAAGAAGTTCTCCCAAACCATCTCGGCCTGTACTCGCCTGGCCTTAACGCCTCTCCACCAGAGATGCGCGTCACCATCCAGATAATGGACTGCCAGATCAACCCGGTATCCCTCTGGACACCTGATAGAGCGAAAGTTACGCTCCAACCTCCGCCGCCACTCATCGGCATCCTCAGGCTTGGCACCACCCGAGAAGAACCCGGTGTCAATCCTCTGCAACTGCTCCATCATCCTCAGGTAGGATGGAAGCTCCTCTAATACCGCCACTCCCGGCTGCTCACCAGCCCCTCTCGGCTGCACACCAGCCCCTCTCGGCTGCACACCAGCCCCTCTCGGCTGAACCCCAGCCACTACTGGCTGCACACCAGCCCCACCTGGCTGAACTCCAGGAGCCTGACCCGGAGCTGGTACCCCACCTGGCAACCGCTCCAGAATCAACTGCAGCAAACCCGCCAAACGATCATCTCAGTCTTGGGCCACACCTACGGGAGCACCCCCACCTGGGCCCCCCGCACCACCAGCTACCTCGGGACCCACACTGGCCCCACCAGCCCTCACGCTGGCACCCGTAGCAGTCTCCTAGGTCACACTCGCGGCATCAGGCTCAACCTGCAGTCCTCACCCGCGCCCACCACGACCACCTCGGCCTCCACGGCCCCCACGACCTCTGCCTCTAGCACCTCTAGCCATCACTCTGCACTCACCAGCAGATTACTAAGTACTAGAACAACAGAAAGTCAAACAAACACATACCGTGGAATCTCATTGAAGGCTCGGAAGAGATGATCTAGGACTCCATACCCACACATCAATCAATCAATTATCACTCAATCAATCAATTGCATCCGCCCTAGAACCATAAGGCTCTGATACCAAAATGAAACGACCCGACCCAAAAATTTAAAAAATTTCCCTTCAGATTATTATCTTCACAGATAATAACCCTCAATTGGGCCAACACAGCAAGCAACGCGGAAACAATAAACATAATCCATAACACATCAATAAATAAGTCTCATACTTTATTAATCCCTAAACCGTTCAATCCAATCAACTCCATTAACCAAATATTTAAATTCCAATGACAACGATAACAAATTCCAGAACTACTAGCAACCTAACAATTCTAACAACACAGCCATCAAATGAGACCCTAGATCATCTCCTCTTCCTGGCCATGATTCCACGATCACATTTTCTTTTTACCTGCAACACATGGCAAAAAGAGTTACGTGAGTATTATCATAAATACTCAGCGACGCGGTCATCCCGTCTACAGGCTATTTATACATAAGCATAACAATAAATACAATACCAGGATGAGGATACACAAGCATTCACGAAACAAGCAAACACGAACCAACAGGAACTCTGTGTCGATCGACACGACATCGCAGAACCCAGAATCGAGCCTATCCTCTCATGGCTCGAATCCGTCGCGATTCGTCGAGTATCCTGCACGATTTTAATCACCAAACACACAAAATCCACCAAGCAATTGCATTCTATCCATTCCTTACACCTATGTAAGCCTACGATCACGCACTCACCTCGATTTTGGTTTGAAACAACGAAGAACGCGATGAACACCCGAAGAACAGCCTCTGATTTCGTTTCCCCAGAACCGGAATCACCCAGCAACAAATCCTCCTTGTTTCCACTAATCACCCACGCAATCACAAGCTAATAGAACCGAGAATTCAAGGAAATCAACAATGATTCCTTCACAAAACTCAATCCCTTCAAGAACACTCTCTTTTCTCTCAATCTTTCTGATTTTTGGCCAAAAAGAGAGACAACCGCGACTGTTCATGCTTAAATACCAAACCCTAAGTTCCCTAAACCGGCCTGCCAAACCGGACAATTGGAACCAAACCGGTTGGTCCAATTTTACCCTGTGTCAATCGACAGACACCACTCGTGTCGATCGACACACCTCCAACTATCCGACTTTGCACAAGTCAAAACACCCGTGTCGATCGACATACACACCTGTGTCGATCGACACTCCCAACCAAAAATCCCCATTTTGGTTCACGGACGTTACACAAACAATCGTTGGATTTATCTAAAACTTTTAAATAATTTATTATATAAAAAAATTGACATTAAAACCAAAAGCAAAATTATGAGTTTCCTACTTCTTTCAAGATGCTACTGCATCAGATAATTATTTGCTATGAACACTAAATAATCAATACACTAAAAATTATTGTATATTTTACCATATTAATTATCAAACCTCACGCAATGCGTGGGCAATCCCTAGTTAACCCATATTTTATCTCTCATTCGGCAGTAACATCTTTGATTTTGGGTACAAAGCAAAAGTTATTTCTATCCTTTGAAATAAGGTATCCAAGCATTGTACATGAAAAAAAAAAAACAACAACTCAATCATGTGAGGGATCCATGAATTGAATAAACAACAATTGAATTGTTTTTCAAAGCTTGTTATGTTACCTCAACGATGAAGCATGAAATATTTTATAAGAACTGAATTTTTCAGTGTCGCTCATAGTTGTTCTAATTGAGATCTTCTAATTGCGACAATGACCGTAACAAAAACATGTACATCAGCTTATAAACAATATTTGATGAAAGCAAATAAGAGAAAATTTCATATCAACAACCTTTTGTAGTAGCTTCAAATTGTTCTCACGTTCTTGGTACCGTCTCAAAAAATCTCTACCTAGTGAGTTATGACGACCGCAAGTCTGATTTTCTATCAGCATTTTGCTTTTCAAGCATAAAGCAGGAATATGGCAAGGGCCATAACACTAGATTGAATAGGATAATGGACTGTTAGTTTTAAATATATGGAAAAAACTAAAACAGTGAGAAAAATCAACTTCTTACCAAACTACATAAAGTCTTCTTGGTCGCATGGATCCCACACATTTCCTACTTTTCTTTTGATTTCTCCGCCAACTTGAATCTTCGAGAGATTTTCCAGTTTTACACCTTCAACAACTACAACTCCAACAACTACTGTCCCGCAACGGCATATTCAAAGTCAGTTGTTTTCATTATTGCACAAAACTTGTACCGAGTAATTGCACTACAGAATTCATATACATGGCGGAAGAAATTAACAAATGCCAATACAAGAGAGCGAAGTAACTCATTGTTGACAGTGGGCATCTTATCGGTGCTGAGTTTATGATCGAGGGGTCTTTCATTGTTGTTGGTGTTGATCCCGAGTGAATTCTTTCTTTATATCTACTATCTTGTATTGTTGTTTGTGAACGGTTGAATTTTTTTTTACAATATGAAATCACGTTCTCAATCTTCCTATTTCCAACTCTATTTTGTTATTTGTGACTCATATAGCTCAAATGGCGGGTCTACTGCAATAATCGAAACAACCGATTTTGAATTTGGCTTTGCGTCAGTGCTAGCTGTTGGAGCTTGTAATTTGAAAGAAGTCTTGGAGACCGATACTGGAGGAGCCAAACGAAAAATAGTGAAGGTGCAAGACCCATTTGGCTATAGATGGGTCATACTTTCTTCTCGTCTGACCAACAAGACCACTTATGCTTTGGTAAGAATAGTATTTGTCTCACAATTTTAGTTATTTTCATATATTCTTAAACTAACCAGTCAATTATTAATTTGTTCAATCTAGTGTAATCTTCCTACTCGCATACCAACCTTATGCTCAAAAAGCTTAGAGTGGATGCAACTCAACCAGGATGCTCTTGATGCTAAGATGTTGGTGCTTGCTAGAAACACCGAGTTTCGCTTGTAAAACTTATACAATGTAGGTGTACCTAGGTTGCATGGAATCAGAAACGGATACGTGGAAGCGAAACGTTTGGAAGCGCGGATTCGATTTTTTACAAATTTTCAGGAAGCGGGTACGTGTTGGAAGCGTGTATATATATATATACATATAATAAAACTACAAATACTAAATTAAAAGAATTATAAAATCACAACATTCAAAATAAAACATTTAAAGCATCGTTTTCATCCTCATTTTCATCAGTTTCATCAAACATAACCGCTTACTACTCAATCTCATCAAGAACGATCCTTAAACTCAAGTCTTCCAAGGTTAATATCATCCAATGAGTCAAACTGGTCACCTCTAACATCCCACATTTTATTAAGACCATCTTTGTAAGAATTTTTTTTTCTAAATAAAAGACCAAAATTAGTGTGCACAAATACGCTTCGTCTTTGTATATTTACACTTAAATTTATTCTTAAAAATTTTTAATTGTTTATTTATTTAAGCTTCTATATGTTTTTAAAAAAGCTTCTAAATCGAAATCGAAACTTCCAAAACGCTTCCAAAGTTGATTTTTTTGGAAGCTTCCAAATATTCTTAAATTTTTTTCCACCGCACTTCCGAAAGCTTCCGATTCCGATTCCGGTTCCGAAACAGGACCTAGACGTGTACCATGTTTTTACTAGTTATTTCATATATCATCTCTACTGATGTAGTCTTTTATACCTTTTTGTATTAGTATTTTCCTCTTTTATCTCTACTAATTTCGTCTTTTCATATAGAAATCAATTATTTTTAAGAGATTTCGAGCTGGGATTTGAAGACAATGGCCAGAAAATGGTCGTCTACTTTTGTAGGTCATTATTATTACCTTCCCGTCATTTTCATCTCTTTGAACTAATAACTCAGGTAAGATAATACTTAAGGAACATTACTTTTTGTGTTTGATCTGTTATTTACTTACTATTTGTTTGGCTTGTTTTTCTCTTAGATGCACCGCATGATTCAAATCCTCCGCGGGGTGGAAGTCTCTCTTCTTAGAGAATAATTCGGGGACTTTTAATTTGATAAGACAAAACTGTTCTAAGCTGGAAGAAAACCTCAATGCGCTTATCTCCATTCTTCCATCATCTGACCCTCTTCTGCCGGTTTGGCCCATCTCCAATATCTCTAGTGCATTTCTGCTTGCAGCAACTTCCGTTAAGACCTTACTGCATTATGTCGTCCTGTCAAGAATTTGTGTTCATTCTAATAGGATTGGTGGGTCGGCTGATAGCAAGTATGAAAGGTTTAATTGACGCAGAGATGAAGTTTTGGACTACGACTCGAGTACTATTTCGCAACTGAAGTTTTGGACTACGAATCTATTACTATTTAGCAATTAGTAGGAGTCCTCATGGGTTGTTAGGTATGTTTAACAGTAGGGTCTTTGGAAAGTAGTTACATTTGAGACCTTTGTATATAAAACAAAAGTTTCATGTTCACATTGATGAGTCGAGTTTTTGGTAATACTTGTAAACCAATTTCAATCATTAGTAAATGTCTAATGGATTGAAAGATAGAAAGTGACTGAGCCAAACCATGTTAGCAGAAAATCTTGTATGAAATGGTTTTGCAGGGACGTCAAAACTAAACTCATACTATATAAAATCTCATTCATCATCCAGTTATTCTACTCCTTAAGACACATACTTTTGTGGACTTGCTCTTTTATGAGCATGGAGATTATCTTTGGTACCTGAGAATTTGTCTAATTTTGTAGGCAAAAAATCCGGGTTTAGAATGTTTTTATAGTATTTCACGAACCAAGCGGCTCTGATCCATCGTAGTTGGAGTCCTTACACTCTAATTTGATAATTGTCGACGAAAAACAAAGCATTTCATATGAAATTTCGGACCAAAAGACGACCACATCTCTTATACAAGTGGTTGTATCTCAGAGAAAAAGTCCATGAGTACTAGTAAATTCATTACATAAGTTGAGGCGGGAAGAATAACAATATGAGGATTAATAGTATAGTAATACAAATGAAGTAAACTATTTGAGGAAAAAAAGGTCTAACCATACCTGTACCACATAACGAGGAAAGTCTCGCCGGTTGATGACTCGACCAAGTGTTGGGTCTTGTAACACGAATCAAAAAGCTCCCTTTCCTTCTTTCTCAACCTGGGAACGTTTTCAAACTCAATCTTTTGCAAGATGGGCTTGTCCTTGTAGTCGTGGAGATCCCAATACAGTCTTCGTCTTCGTCGGGAGAAGAAGAGGACATGGCCATGTTGGTAACGATCTTTGTTTGGCAATTAGGTGTTTCGGGTTTGACTCTGATGCCCATAGGTTCAAATCATCTTTGGAGACGCACCCTAACACTACCTCTAGCAACCCAACCTTGTGATGCTCCGATAAGTCCCTTTCCCTCTAGCAACGAGAATGGTGTATGTTTGGATACAGGATTTATTCTATTCGTAAAAATTGATTTATGTGGGGTCAAGTTATTCATGTAACCAAACAGCCTGTTAAAAAATCGGCATTACTATTTCACACTGTTACAGAAATTGAAAAGTTTCGAAATCCAGTTATGGAGTCGCCGACTGTACGGAGCTCCGAGCTTGAGGAGATTTCCGATGCTACTGCTTCTTCTACTTCACGTCGTGTACGAGAACTTTTAGCCTTGTGTTTCAGTGTAAGCTTCTTAATTCGGGTTTTGTGTATTTTGTTTCTAGGAGGTATTTCAAAAGCTTCGAGATCGATGAACACTTAGCTGATTCGTGATTTTTTGGAGTTCGAGTGAGAAAATTCGCCGCTATAGTATCGAAATCGTGGTTTATGTATTGCCTATAGTTATTGTGCTTTGGAACTTGATGATTTTCTTGTATTCAAGTATTGGCTATAGTTATCGTGGTTGATTTTGTGTGTGTTTTCAGTCAGTTGAAGTTGGAGGATTTCAAGACTTGGAGACTTTGGTGAAAGAACTTGTCAACTGTCTAAATTCTTTGTCCCAAGAGGAGAACTTAGCTTTGAATTCCAGCAATGAAGTGGAGAATGATGTTATTCAAGTTCTAGTGGAAATTTTGAAATTTGTATCATCTCCTCAAATGGATCAGGTGCTTTTCGGTTCTTAAATCGCTTTCACAGTGAAAAAACATTATTTATTTTGCTCATGGATATTCGTTGTCTTACAGGCTGTTATAGATGCACTGTCATTTGAGTTGCCCAAAGTAATTCCCAAGTTTGCGAGCCTATCAAGCAGATGTTTACAGTTAGTTGACGAAATCGTTGATCGATTTGTGGGAGCATGCAATCCACGAGACATGCTTTCAATTCTTTGTGAGGTAAATAAGTCAGTAGTTAATACTATTACTAGTCTTAAGTTGCCTTTTCGTACTTGTTTTTTGGTGGCCTTAGAAGAATAACAAGTTCTTGTGATGGTTGAATATTTGGTCAATTTGATCGCCTTATGAATATGAATGACCAGGCACTCGATGCTGCACGGTGCTCTCTTTCACCATCCAGTTGTTCTACTCCTTTCTTACATGGGCTCTCTAAAGGTATTATAGACTTTTGACATGAAAGTGAATTTTTAGCTTGGCACCTGCAATTCTAGTAATGTTCTTGCTTACATAAATTATTACACATTGGAGGTCTCATAGCCTGTATTGTACAAAACTATGAATTTCATTAAATTTTGTTTTTGAATTTCTAACTAGTCTTTCCGAACTGAAGCAGTGAAAAGTTATTCAAATTTCCTGGTTTCAGTATTTATATCAGTTCAGAGGCGTCACTATGAGCAACTAAGAGTTGCAGTTCCAATTGTCCTGAACGTATTGAAGGACATGTCAGTGGAAACAGACGTGCAAGTTGAAGATTTATTTGACAAGGCTCTAGGCATTGCCGTTTCGATTCGAGATGTTTCTTCGAAACTGGTCTGTAAGTGTGATAAATTTGCAATTACCCAAAGTGCTCATTCTCTAATTTGAATATTCCACTTGCCTGTTTTGATCTCTTTTTTTCTGTTTCACAGAAGAACGAAGAGAACGCAAAAGTACGTTGTTTGCTTGGTCTCTATGTGATGCAGATAACGGTTTGTACTTTGTTCCAGCTTTGTTTCAATATATTCTTGACTTTTTCTGACTTTGTTCTTTTATGGGCATATATATTATCTTCAATACCTGAGAATTGATCTGGTGCTGCAGGCTATTCTTTCAGTTAGCATCAGAGACAAAGTGGCCTCTTGTGTTCCTCTGGTGATGCAGTTAGAACCTTTCTTGACATACTGTAGTTTAACACATCTTGGTTTAATCACGGGTAACGACACTGGAAAATTAATGAGCATGGTTGCTGGAGGTAATCTCAATACTCAAAAATCAATACTTCCTAATTTCTCAACTCCATCAATCCTTATCAAGCATCCTTTCTCGTGTCATAAGATAATTTTTCTCACGGTTGTAATATGAACAGATGATGATGATTTTATCAGCTCTTTCCCTGACATCAAGCTGGGTGCGTCGCTTTTATTCATCTGGGCGAAAATCTCACACGAGATTTCAGAGGTTGCTAATGCGGTTATAGGAAATGATGTAGAGGAGCTTCAAAGCAATCCAGTGAAAAGGTGGCAAGCTTATGGGATGTTGAAATATATACTCACTTCTGGAGATCTGCTCTGGGAATTCAAAAGGCACACTATCGACCTTTTGCTTGACATAACAAAAGGAGTTACTTCATCCCAATGCAACTACGAGCAAATAGATTGTTCAGATTACACACCTAGCATCTATGCTGCTTTACAGGCATAATATTCTTCCTTTGTCTTTATACCGTTCAGGTGTATCAGTGTTCTAAGTGTCTCATTTCTTGCTTACAGGCTGTTACATTAGTGATCATGTATGCCCCAGATGCAGGTCTGAGGAAAAAGACATTTGAGGCACTGAAGAAGGTAAATAAACCTTGGCTTCATCAATTTGCAGAAAACTAATTTCCCTGTTGCAGAAAATTGAATCAACGCAAAGATTCAAATGACTCTTGAATTCTTAAAGATCGTTTCTTGTTGTGACGTTGAGATGAATTTGTTTCTTCATATCTAAACTTGTTATTGAAGTTTTAAACAGAAATTCTTATCTAACAACATTAGATGGTTCCATATGCCCTGTTTTTCTTTCTTTCCATACTCATTTTCTAAAATACTACACTTTTCCACATCTATTTGGGTAAGTTTAGAGTTTAAACTGAGATGATTATAATTTGGTCTTACAATCCTTTCTTTTTTGTACTGTTTGATTAGATTCTTTCTGATATCCCAGCTCCGGAGAGGTTTGACATTTTGAGAGCTCTTATCACAAATTCCCAGTCTCCCTCAATGGTTAGTATTTTCTATCCCCTTGAACTTTATGAATAGTGCATCATGTAATACTTCACAGAGATGATGATTATGAAGATACACCTTTGCATGCATTCACCATTCATAAACTGCATAGTTTAGTGTGTCTTAAGTAGTCTTAGTATGCACTTACTGTTTAAAGTACTGTTTTCAAAAAAAAATTGGCTGTCATAGCTGCTGTTATCTAATGAAGAAGCATCTCATTCCAACTAATATTGTTTTTGCTAAATTAACCAGACAGCGATTCTTCTGGGTCTAGTTAAAGACAACATGAGAAAAAGTGGCTTGCAAGCTACAGATTGTGTGACTGCTGATACGCATATTATTGAGCTAGTGGAGTTAGTCTTAAGGCCTCCACAGGGTGGACCTCCACTCCTTCCGGACCAGGGTGATGCGGTAAGTTGTTCATTCCTTTATCAATTCTCTTTTTTTATTATTGGTTCTCTCTTGTGTGCATCATATAATAAGCCCTATAGTCAATGCAATAACATGAGTTAAGGTAACTGCTTAAAGGGACATGCATATAGAGTCACGGAGGAAATTCCCTCGTTCTGTTCAAATGAGTTGCTTACTTTTCTCTTTAATTAAGGAATTTATGTTGTTTCATTTCTTTCTACTTTAACGTAAGGGAAAACTGTGACAGACAAGACCCCAGAATTTTTACCCATTTATAAGAATAAGAGAGTCAGATCGAAAGAACATTGTTCTGTCTGCTTTTCTGAATCTGTATCGAGATCTAATAGTTAACCACCTTTGTGTAACAAAAATTTATGTATGGTGTTTGTGCAGGTTCTGGCAGCACTGAACCTCTACAGATTTGCATTGCTATTTGAATCGAAAGGTATAATGTCTTAACTTAAAAGTTTTCAATTCCAAATTCAATATAGTGAAGTAAATGAAAACATTTTCTTTGACCTATAATGTCTCTCACTCTATACATATAGTAATAGTAACAGTATAATTTGATTTAAGATATATATCATATAGTCTATTTCAAGTATCCATAAGCATACACAAGACATGTTGTAAGCTCTTTTCTATATCAAATCTGTTTGCAAACGTCACTATAAATATAATCTTGTGTAAATTTGAAGACATTTCAGCTTTCTTGTCCGTATGCTCCATGTCTAGTCGTTGATGAAACTTGTTGTAGCTTAGTTTTCTGACAACACAGTTATTAGGAAGTGAAGCAGGTAAAGAGAGAAGCAGTGCAGATAGTGAGGTTTTGTCCAAGAAGAATCTGGAGAAAGCCTATAAAGAATGGCTATTGCCTCTCCGTACTCTTGTGAGCTGCAGCATCAGCGAGAGCCTCAAGGAGGATCAGGGCCACGAATCATCACTAGACAGTTTATGTGTTCTCAACCCAATTGAACTGGCTCTTTATCATTGCATTGAGCTCGTTGAAGAACAGTTGAAAAATCAGTCGTAGAAAAACATTTACCATCTCATGTCAAACATCCTAGGGCAATGCAACCATGTTCTCTTGCTTTTATCAAATGAGTTTTGCTGCAACTTTTTGTTAATGTCATCCACACTTATCCCCTGCTTCTGGTTTCTTTCGTCAAGTACGTTTTCAAAGAAATGCAAAAGAGTTTTGTGTTATCGAAGATTACTATATAGCATATGCCAATGATTGGTTTGGCTTTAGGTTCAACTTATCTTTATACTTCCATACAAAGTCTCAACATGTGGAGAAAAATAATGGTTAAGGTTATCATTTTGGGAAGGCATCATATTCAGATCTGGAAGTAGGAAACTGGTCTGAGAAGAGTCTTGATGATGAGGCTGCTCGTGCGTAACCTTAATTCTCTTCAACTTGTCATTCTCCCTGAACATGGCTCTAAACTCAACCAATCCAGTCTCCTGTTTGAACACAGAAACATAAGCAAAGTTAAGATATGGTCAAACATAAACACTTTTTGGGACTCTTTTCAAGCATTGAAGCTTAAATTGTTAGTGTCAGTATGAGGAAGTTGAAATCTATTCTTTTCCACAGATACACACACACATTTCAATTATTCTTTACATGTAAAAGTTTTGCTTAAGAAGAAAGCAAAACTGTCTCTGTCTCTAGTGTTTTTTGTGTTACACTGACATGATTCTCTTTCAGAAAAAGGATTTACATTTATATAATTTAGTATTGTTGAAAAACAAAACACTGACCGCAAGAGTTCTTTAGAGCATCGATCCAACACTAACACACACACTTCACGTGACCCTCTTCACGCGATGTATCCCCACATAGGCATGTTACCCATTCCCACATTTACTCGACTTTTCATAAACAAAACCATCTTTTTACAAGAAGGGAAGATTTTTTTTACATGCAACCAGTGTAATGAAACCAATGTTAAAACATTGTATCCAACGGAAATACGGAAATCTACCAAAAAATTATGCATAAAATTCTACTGTGAAGTAAACTCCATAAACATTTAAAAACCAAAATGCTAAAGTCCAAATAACAAAAAACGGCGACGTTTCGCACCATTTGTCCCGGAGACGTAAACCAGCCAAGAGAATTGACTAGAGTACCCTCGCAATGTTACCGACTGGTTTGAAATCAGAAAATGGGTTTTTAGTCAATGTGTATTTTGTTGTTTTCCCTCATGTCAAAACAAAACAAAAATACTGAAAGAATGGAAATGAAAAGAGAAAGAAGAAGAAACAACAAAAACTGTTTGCTGCATTTGAAAAAATTCGTAGATCTGAAAAAGAAAACCAGCAAAAACAAACCGAAAAAAAGAGAAAGAAGAAACAATTTCGTCCTCACGAGGAAAATGACATATTCGCAAAATTAAGGTCAAGAGAGAGATGAAATACGAACCGTTGATTTGGATCCGACGGCTAAGGATTCGTTGATTATTTGACGGCTCGTGGACTCGTAACCATCGGCGGAGCCACCGGGAGCGTCGTTCCACGAGAGTGGTGTATTGGTACTACATCTCGAGATTTTTGTCGAATCGCCGTCGTATCTCGTGGATCGGGACCGAGGCTGCCGGATTCCCCACCGGAGAGTCTCCATTGACGGATTTGTGAGAAATACCGGCGTGACGTGAGCTTCCTTCAGCCTAAGGAGTAGCTCCGCCACAACTCCGCCGTCTCTCATTGCTGATCTAGTCCAGTTATCAATCACCATCTCCACCACCAGCTTCTGCTCCTAACTCTGACAAAAATTGCAGTCGGTACTGCTTTGAGGGAGAGAGATTGTGTAGCTATGAAGAGGAGGATGAAAAAAGAAGCAGAAAATGAACAAAGTCAAAAGATAATAATGAATAATGATGATATATGAAACAAAACAAAAAACATTATAGAGTAGAGTAATTAATAATAAAAAATAGTAAAAATCTAAGACGTGAATATTTTTTTTTTAAAAGCTAAAGTACTACTACAAAGTCTACAATATGTGTACGTGTAGAACTGTAGAAGATTTTACTGAGTACTAAATCTTATATGTGGCAATGAATACATTGTACTAAATCTGAGTGACAGATTATATGAGTTTATATTCAAATTATGATACATGTTTGAGTCAACAAAATTCCCATTTTTTCTCTAAATTAGACGTTGGTCAAACTATCTCTTAATCTTTCACAGATATAAGAGTTTGATCATAAAGAAGCTATATGACTAAGTGATATTAGATGTGGAAGTAACCAAAACCGAAATAACCAAAAAATGAATTAAAATAATAAATCTACCGATCGGTTCATATTCCCTAACCGAACCCAAACCGAACTATTTAAACATCGGTTCGGTTTGGTTCAGAAAATTCGGTTCGGTTTATAATCCCAGGCCTATTTTTAACACATACGAACCCATATTTATTCTTCTTAATTAAGAAATTGGAGAAGCTTTTGTTTTTTTTTTGTTCAAAAGAAATTGGAGAATCATCTTCTCCTTTTTGTCCTTGTATTCTTCTTCACCAACTATAGCATCTTCGTATTGCTGATACTTTGCAACAATATGAGGTTAATGTGGATAATTTTATTTTGGTTATACTACAAATTAATCTCAAAAAATACCTAATCGTGATTATTAATATGTGTATAGGTTTTTGTGGACATGTAATCATAGACGATTATGTACTTAAAATGAGTAATAATACATATGTTCGTTTATAACCATTTAAAAATTATTATTATGTCCGTAATAACATGTCCATACTTGCTTTCTTTTTACATGTCAATGGTTTTCCATCCACAATTTACATCCATGTACATCATTATTTACGACTTGTCCACGAAGAAGTTGTCCACGCGTATTTTGAAATAAAAGTATTTTCGTCTTGCTAATAATGGCACAAAATATCTCTACAATAAAAAATATCTCCCTTGAAATAAAAAAGCTAGAAAATGTCCCCTATTAATCAATACATTCAGTTAGGATCGGCGCAAGGGGGGTTCTCATTTCGGCATATAGTGTTACGGTTTGGCACTTAATTGGTAAGTTGTAACATTTCTTCTATATTCTTTTTTTATTATTTAAATGATTTATATTGATAAGATGGTGAATATATGTTATTGTTTTTAATGTTTTGCAACGTGACAAAAGTATGACAGATATTTGCTGGGCGAACATCTTAATGAGACAGCTCGAAACCCTCTTGAGGAAGGATGGAAGACTTGAAGAAGATTTGTCAGTTTAAGAACTTGTCGATCTGGTTCATCGTGAGGCGAAAAATGATCAATTCCCAAAAGGGAGAAGAAGGACATTGGATATTGACCATGTTTTAGATAATTGAAGAACATATGTGGGGACAATTTTGAATAATGATGCCCTTTAAATATACTATGGGGTAAGTTTTTGACCTAATAAATATGACGTACTCATTGTTTTTCACTAATTCCATATTTTCTGTACAATATAGGATGAGAAAATTGATATATATATATATATATATATATATATATATAAAAATAAGATTCTGAATTTTTAAATTGTTTATCTCTGTAATTTAGAAGGGTACCTTGGTTTTGAACGTTGTTGTGAATCATTTGAGTTTGTGTCTGAAGTTAAAGCATGCATGGTTGCTGCTCGTTTGATCATGTGCGAGAGGTCATACGGTGCTATTGAAGGAAATATATGTTTTCATATTTATGAAAAAGAGTTATCAATTTCGATTATAGACATTTTATGTTATTTATTCTTTCCGTTTTATAAAGATGAATTTTTTTTAAAAAATAATTATTATTTAAAAATAATTTTTTAGTGTTTTTAATATATTTTTATCATTTAATGCTAACAGATGGTAAATTTTCAAAAAATTATTAAAATATTATTAGTTAAAAAAATTGAAAACTGTTTATTGCGAAAATTAATACATTTATAATAAAAAAAATTAATTATTTTTCATATGTGTGAAAAATTATCATTTTTGTGAAACAGAGACAATATTAGTTTTGATATTGATGAGTATGAATCTCCCAAAAAAAAGAAGCTTCACTTCATCAGTGAAGATTAGACGGAAAGAAGGTTTATGAGAGTCTCGAGGCTGCAGACTCGTAACATGTTTTGCGAGACTAACTGTAAATGCATTTTTTAAACCAATTTTTTTGTAAACCAAATTTTGTGTGAACCATTTTTTTTCTTTTTCTTTGCTTATTTTGTAAAGCATTTTATATGTTATTTTTTTTGTAGGATTAGTCAAAAACAAAATTTCGGTCTTTTTATTTATTTAGTAGTTGCTCGACTATCTCTGTACCTGATCTTTCACATAAGAGTTTGATCATAAATAAACAAACTAGGACTAAGTGATAAAGTGGAATTAAGCCATCAAATATTTAGCTACCTACTTAATTAATCAAAATGCTATCATTCATCTAATACCCTAAGCTAGTCTCTATGTTCGTGGACGGGCCAAGTCCTTCAAAGGCATTTCTCAATAATAACTTCAATTCTGCATAGTTCTTCTTAGCAAAAAAAATTCTGCATAGTTCTTAAATCATTTCACCTATTTTCTTTTCTTTTCTCCTAAAAATCATCTCCTTTTTTTATGAAACAATTAATCTAGATTGGAAAGGCTGAAGATTTGTAATTCGAAAAGAAAAAGAATCATTCCCGATATAAGGACGAGTCAATTTGGATAATTAGACAGATTAGTGGATGATAATAATAGTGGCTTTATGTGATTTAGGATTAAAATATATTTTTATAGACACAAACCCACTGTTCATCTAACATGTTAATTATAGTAGAACTAATTACGACATTACGTAACAACTTACTTTTTTTTGTTGGCAACCACAACAACTAATTAGTATTCCCTCCGTTTCAAAATAGTTGTCATTCTAGATTGTTTCACACATATTAAAAAAACATATTAAAATTTTATTTTATCCCTAATTAATACAATGTTTTATTTAATATGGATAATTAATAAGTTTAAAAGTACAGATAAAAATAAAAAAATTAGTCATAAATATGCATTGAAATTGCAGAATGACAACTAATTTGAAACAAAAAAATAAGGCTAGAATGACAAGTATTGTACAACGGAGGGAGCAATATGCAATTTCATAATATTTCTTTATCAACAAAGATTCATTATATTTCATGCCCACTAGAGGTCTAACTCCAAGTCGGAGATCTTATTGCTGCATTACTGTAAATATGCCTTGCTCTATACTTAGCCTTGTTCTCAATCGCATATCTCAACAAAATCATTAAATTAACACGCATATAGAAGAAAATAACTAATGTTTAACATGGTAATAGTGTTTAACATGTATTCTATAGTAATTTGTCACATATTCGATTATGTTGTAAATGCAAAGGTTTGATCGTTTAGAGGCTTTTCTAGTGTGAATTTCGAAAAATTACACTTCCAAAAAAAACCCTTTATTTATAGTTTTGGATCATCTGATTTTCTTTTTTGAGATTATAATTATCTAATCATTCACAACAAACGATATGAACTTCCTACATCATTTAGAAATACGACGAGCAACTCTATAAACGATTTACAACAGACAATAAACAATTATATCTATACATTCTCAGGATGAACAGTTTTACACTTTACTAGTAGTATACGACATACGAGAAACCGTTAAACGTGCACCATATTAGAAAATCTGATAAAAAAAATTGATTAATATGTATGGTTCACATTTTTTAAAAATCAATCCATAAATTCGATGTATGTGACCAAAAAAAAAAAAAAATTCGATGTATATAGTTATTAAATACAGGTTTATTCAACCTTTGAACCTCACAAACACTTTACGTATTAAGTTTAAAAGTACGTACTTATGTTTTGATATGAATGGTCCATTTGGATAATAGACATTGGTGCATTATAACACGAGGGAGTATTTTTTAATAAATATTACGAGAGACTATTGCATACATTCTTTGAAGTACGTAATTCAAAATCAACGTAAACCATAAATAATTAATATCATATGGTCTAAATCTCGTCGTTCGACGGAGGCATTTTAGGGCATCCACAATGGAGAGAACCCTAAGCGGGGTTTTTTAAAAATAAAAGAATATTATTTTAATATATATAATTTATTATATAATTAATTTTTAATTAAAAAATAAAAGATGTGTCAATTAGAAAATGACAACTAGTAAATGGGGTTTTTAAGAGTTTTTAGAGAACAATTTTTTTAAATGGGTACCTTCATCTCTCTTATTTTTTTCATTTTTTTATTTATTTATCCATCTCTCTTATTTTTTTTATTTATTTATTTTTTTTAATAGTGAATTTTTTCTTAAGAAACTCCCATTGGGATGGTCTAGTTGAGTGGTCTCCACATGGATGGTTGCCTAGTCATCTCCTGGTTCAACCCATTCGTTGGTTTCAAAAGTGTGAGAAGGAAACATATAAATCAGCTTTTTCAGCTTTTTATTAGATTCTATAAACAAAAGCTCTCTTTTAAATTACTTTTGAACTTTAATTTCTGATGGAGAGCTTGGAAAAGTCAAGTCTAGAAATATTATTACAGTTTCTGTTAGACTTTAATAATCTACTTTTCATTTTGATAAAATGTGGAAGATGTAAAAAAAATTCATTGCATTGAAAAATCTCTATAAATAAAAAAAAAAGACTGTCGTGTTATGTGGGTACGAATCCAAATTTTGGATTACAAATTGACTTATGAATACAGAATACAAAAATAGTAATTTTATTGAAATTCGGAATAGCAATAAATTAGTGTCAAAACACTATTTCACTAGAATTCGGAGTAGCCTAATGGATACAAAACTTTGATTTTATAAAATTGCATGATACTTGTTTGAATTTGAATTTGAACTAACTCCACAAGACAAGATTTACTTCACATAATTTTGACATATGTATAGCAAGTATATATTTTGTCTACACATACACAATAATATGATGTATATTTTAATTGCCTAATTAAATACCAAATATATTTTCCATTATATAAACGAGATTTTCTGATATTATTTTGGTAAGTAACTAACTACTCCACCTCCAAAACTTCGTCCGAATCCTCTTGTCTCTTTCTTTTTACCCTTTTTCTTGCAGAGACCTTCAACGATGGTTAAATAAGAAAGTTAAAAAAAATTCTCAATCTTCTCTCTCTTTCATTCAAAATTTCAAAACACATTCTTCTCCTTTCTTGAATTACTCCAATTTTTCTTCTCTCTTATCTAAACCCCAATTCAAAATCTTCCTAATTCTTGGTGGGTTCTTGAAAAAAAAGATAAATTTTCCTCTGGAAAGAAAGAAAATGAAGCAAATTGTTATTACAGTTGTTGTTTTACTGCAAGCTTCTGTTCTTGTTCATCAATCCACATGTGTTGTGTTCCTCACTACACATGATGAATCTCTTTCTCCTCAACCTTCTTCTGCTTTTAGTCCCGACTTATCTCCTGGTAAATTTGGTTTCTTTTTTTCCTCTTCAATTTTAGGGTTTATTCATTCACTTCCACATTTCGATTCGGGATGAAAAAAATTCAAGAAAATTAGAAACAACTAGTATAAAGTTCTTGTTACTCTTTTTATTCGACACTTGTGCATTTTAACGATTGTGATATTTTCTTGTTCGTTATAACTTTCATCTTTTTGGTAGAAAGTAAAAGATTTTGTTTTGGGTCACAAGAAAGTTTCTCTGTGCTTCACCCTTTTCATGTCCACCATTGTAACGCTTTATCTCTTACCGTAAAGTTCGAATTTTTCACACGGTTTCTATTCTTGGGTCTACAAAGTTCCCAAATTTTCTTGAAATCTGAAGACTTTATTTCATTTGGATAAACAAGCGAAGAAAGAAGAACTAATCCTAATCCCTTTTGGTTGGTTGATCAGGATTTCAACAAGGAGATCAAGAATTGCATACACAAGATAGCAACAACATGAAACTGGTTATTTCACTTGCAGCTGCGTTTTCCTTAGTTGGGATACTCTTAGTTTGCTCTCTGCTCTATTGGGTTTGCTGCAGGAGAAGAAACATCAAGAGCTCAGGTAATTAATCGTAGATGACATATCTTGCTCATGTTTTTGTTGGAGCTGATAGTTGAGAAAGTGATTCTTGAATGCATATTGAAGCGGTTTGTTGTTTATGCATCTGGTTTTGACCTCACCTGGAAACTTAATGTGTCAATTTGGGTTTTGAAGGCTGCGAGTGTGGTGGAATCACATTCTCACGGTTCTTGAATCGGTTTAGTCGCTCAAAGACATTCGAGAAGAGATATACGAAGCAGGGAACTGTGGCGTTGATTGATTACAATACTATAGAGAAGGGAACCAGTAATTTCAAAGAGAGTAACATTTTGGGCCAAGGTGGATTTGGATGTGTATATTTGGCTACATTAGAGAACAACGTTCCAGCTGCGGTTAAGAAGCTAGACTGTGCCAATGAAGAAGCTGCAAAGGAATTTAAGGTACAATAAAATGTGTGTGAAACTCTTCAATGTTTATAGCTATAAAGTTAACTTTTTTGTGGTTCCATATGCAATTGCAATGGAGCTAGTTTGATAACCTAAAGTTTCATCTTCTTGAGTTTGTTTTATTTTCTTGGATATTTGCAGTGTGAGGTTGAGATTTTGAGTAAGATCCAGCACCCAAATATAATATCCCTCCTGGGTTATAGCACGAATGATACTTCACGATTCATCGTCTATGAGCTGATGCCAAATGTTTCTCTGGAATCTCACTTGCACGGTACAAAAATCGATTTACATATTCTTTTCCGTGAGCAAAGAAATATTGAAACTTTGTGTTCATGTACTTCTTCTCAGGATCTTCTCGGGGTTCAGCGAGAACAATCACATGGCCTATGAGGATGAAGATTGCTCTTGATATTGCGAGGTGAGCATGATTTCTTGTGTTTTGTGTATTGAGAGCAATACACACAACATTTCACAATTTAGATGACTAAACTATTGTTTCACAACATTTCACAAGTATTGTTTTTGTGTGAATTTCCAATTAGGGGACTAGAATATTTGCATGAACATTGCCATCCAGCGATCATTCACAGGGACTTGAAATCGTCCAACATACTATTGGATTGTAATTTCAACGCTAAGGTAGCAATTCAATGTTTAAAAATGAGAAGGTCTCAATATCATTTCCTTTGTTTTCCTATCTCAAGTCTAGCTTTGTATGAATTGCAGATTTCAGATTTTGGTCTTGCTGTTGTCAATGGACCAAAAAACAAAAATCTTAAACTTTCCGGCACAGTTGGCTACGTTGCACCAGAGTATCTTCTTGATGGTAAACCCTGAAATATTAATCTCTCAAGTCTTAATTTAAATAAAAGTGATGTTTTTTATGATAAGCATTTCTGTATGTTTGATAAATGAATAGGCCAATTGACAGAAAAGAGTGACGTGTACGCCTTCGGGGTAGTGTTATTAGAGCTTTTGCTCGGGAAAAAACCTGTCGAGAAACTAGGTCCCAGTGAATGCCAATCCATCATCACTTGGGTACATATATAATCTCATACTATTGTTACCTTTTAAATCTCTTAGACTTGGAATCTTGAGTTGTGATGTTGTCTTCTTCTTTTTCTCAGGCAATGCCTTATCTCACTGATAGAACCAAGTTACCAAACGTCGTAGATCCTGCGATTAAAGACACAATGGACTTGAAACACCTTTACCAGGTTCGTTTGTTTGCAGAATTTGGGGAAAATTTAGTTGATTTTGAAATGTAGAGGAGTGGTTTTGAGATAGAAATCAAGAGTTGTGATGCGAATATGTAAATGTGTAGGTAGCTGCAGTGGCGGTTTTGTGCGTGCAGCCAGAACCGAGTTATAGACCGTTGATTACAGACGTCTTGCATTCTCTTATACCTTTGGTTCCATTGGAACTTGGTGGAACCTTAAAAACTATCAGATCTTCTGCATCCATGGATCACTGTTAGCCACCATAGAACCGGTTCGGTTTATGATTAACCAGTAGGTGGCTTTTGATGTGTATATTGTTGGGTTGGGAATTTGTAACCGGAACATTTCAGTAACGAGTTTTTTCCATCACTGTTTTAACTCTTTTGTTATGTAAATGAGAACGATTTCTTTTTCTCGATTAAAAAAAAAGAATGCTTATAGAGTTATTGAATCTAAGTTTTAACTTGTTTATCTGACCATAAGCCATGTCAAGCTAGAATGTTTGAAAATTGATATAACAAATGACTTTTTGGGTTTTGCATGATTTGAGATTAAACAATAAGAAAAGAAAAAAAAAAGAGTTGATAAATTGAAACATAGTAAACAGAAAAACAGAGCAAAACTTGTCTTAAAAGAGAAAGAAATTTAGGTGGAAGCTAAGACATGTGGAGATAAATATGGAGACCTGTAATCTTTCACCTCCAAGAGACAAGTAGGTAACTGAATACAGCCTTGCAATAGAAGATCAACCCTCTCGACTACATTTTCTGGTACCGGAGTGATCACATATAAGATTCCTCTCTCGGTGTCAATACCCCGCACGATTCCTGTTAAATTTCAAAATCCAGATTCAATAAGCTTTTTTCACTAATTGCAATGGATAAGAGCAACTTACCAAGACCTACACATGAAGGCAAATCTTCAAACACATCGGAGCTAATTCCCAAGCCAACAATGGAAGCATTCAAACTATAAAACACTTCAGAACTTGGGATCTAGCGAGAAACAAAGAAACCCATTATTGGCATCAAGCATATACAGATTTGAAAAGTATGAGGTTTTATCTTGTTTCTTTTACCTGGCAATGAAGATGACTGATAGTTAAACTTGATATTGGAACTTCATAAGGAATATGGGAAGCCAGTTCATGGGTAAGCTCTTTGATCGTGTTTACTTCTTTTCCTTTGATGCATTGCCTGAAGTAGGCGATTATACGCATATCCCTCAACAAACGACCATCCTTCTGTATCAAAACGCTGTACAAACAGAACACATAAGTAAGTAACTAAATGGACCAATAAAGCATATCGATGTGATTGTTCGATAAATAGCTTTTGTACAGGACTTACGATCGATTGTAACTGTCTTGGTAAGCAGACTGAATCTCTATCAATTGAGATGTCTCATCATCGTTACCGTCTAACCAGAACAAACCAGCTGGCAGGTTTTTGCCGTGAGCAGAGATGTTGATTTTCACAACATGGGAAGGAGAAACGTATCTCAATATGTCCACCAATAAATCATAGCCAATACCTAAAGATAGCAATCATAATATTAGTGAAAGACAAAACATAAAAATAGTTTCTTCTATTAAACACACACACAAAGACACAAATGTATATGATGAAATAACATATACATTTGTTTTGAAAGAATAAAGAGAGCGAGTTACCTTTAACCCAGCCTGGTGTATTAATAACAAGGGGTAGTTCAGTTTTGTTCTCGCTAGACTTGCAGAAGTATAACTGGTAGTAATCGAATAAGGTATATACATATCTTAAATATGCCTTTGGATCCCTCTTGGAAGAAACATCACCATAGAAGAAACATCTGCATCATAGAGAGGATAAATGGCCTAAACCTAAAATCAAAGACTCGATGCTACTCATTCCATGTAAATTTGTTCGAATTATACTACCTCTCTGGTGTCTTGACACATGGAACTGTCCAATCCGATTCTAGAAAGAAGAAAATGTCAAACCAATAATGTAAGTGAAGGAAACAGCATTATAAAGACAAGGTATTGGAATGTAAACAACAAGAATCGCTATAAGTATGAGGTACCTAGAATTGATTTATCGACAACTGTGAGAGAAAGAAAACCAGGTGCAGTGAATTCAGGCTGGCCAACATCGGTGTCCAAATAAGCAACCCTTTTGTATCTATAAACGACTAAGGTTAACTTTCAGCAAACTTATTCAGACAAAGCAACCATGATAGTGTAAAGAAACTAGTTTCCTCTAATGCAGATTTCTCAAGGAGCTCAAACAATAAAGAAAAGCAATGACCTTTGGAGAAGAATTTGAACAAGATTGCGCGAAAATGTGCTCTTGCCACTGTTTTTAGGGCCACAGACTAAAGCAACAACCGGTTGCAACGACATGGAGGAAACAGAAGTTGCTGCATCAGACCAATCCTCTGGTATGAAAGGCAATTTGTTTTCGACTTCCGACATTGTAGCCACCACTTGTCCCCTACAAGCAATCACGTACAGGGTTAACAAAGGAAAGAGATGAAAAAAGTTCTTCAATAACCAACCAACAAGTTTATTAACTCTGCTTTTAAAAGGGTTTAAGCTATGCACGAAACTGAATTTTCTTCCTCCTAACCGAGAACAAAACTCATCCTTTTTCTAATTTAAAACACGAAATTAGACTCAAATCGACATTTGATCTTGAGTAGCATATTCATCACCATTCTACAAACCTATTACCACACTACCTAAACTCGATTCCGTTTCCTAAAACACTACAAGGAAATTAGATTCGAGCTCCATGTAAACATACTACGGAGAGCGACGAAACTGGAAGCTGTCGGAGAAGAAATAGTGACCGGCGATTTGGAGTCCGTCGAGCAGAGGAGAAGGTATCGAGCCGTCGGAGAAAGACGGAACGGAGAATAATAGGGTTTTTACGTGCTTTCTAAACCGAACCGGAAGTGAACCAAAATCTATAGAACTGATTTTGAATCAAACCCCGAACCGGAAATACCTTGAGATAATTATTGAACCATCTGGTTTTCGGTTTGAAAAAGTCAGTGAACCCCTCGCTAGTCGTCAAGTTGGGTCTTTAGACTTTTTGGTTATTGGGCCTTTAGACTATTAGGTCACACTCGATTTGGGAATTGGGACTTTTAGGTATTTTGGATAAATTTTGTTTCATCATCTTTTAAAAATTTGCAAAATTTGAACTACTTTGATTTATATACGATACGTTTCCCTACCTATTAAGATATATACGTTTCGATGAAATTATTACAATGGATACGATCAAGTAAAGATAATCTGTTTGGGAATGGACAATCCAAAAAGGAAGGCATGTGATCAAAATGTCTAAATAAACGGTCTATAAATAACTAAATACGTTGTTTTAATTGTAATTATTCACTCAACTAATCAAAGTTTCAAGTATAGAAGATATAATATTTATTATACGAATAATATTGATCGGTTCTAAAAATGTGGTGCTAAGTGTTGTTTTACTACAAGCCGTATGTTTGAGAACGAAGAATAATTTTACGTGGTGGACCTCCTAAATTATTTATATCAAAATAACTGTATTTTATTAATTTAGTTAAATTATTTATATCAAAATTACTGTATTTTATTAATTTAGTTTCTCACTAAATTTTTCTCGATGCAGTGGTTCACGTTTTTGTTTTGGTATACTATAAGTGGTTTACATTAACGTTACGTATATTATTTTATCAAACTACTGACGTTCGAGACATGAACCTGCTATTTCCAGCCAGCATTTAGTTCCGAGATCTCGATTACTTTGTGGCAGCTAATATTCCGCCGATGAATTATTATTAGGGCCTTATTATAAACCATGTATATATAAGCAGCACATGTATTATGTATATACATTACTGTGGAAGACAAATAAAAGTTAAAAATGATTTCAAACTAAGTGAATATATATATATATATATATATATTTCTTTTTTGGTCTTATTGTGTATAACCGCAACATTGTTGTATCACCATATAGTTTGTGTGTCTTCATAATATTATCTTCAGTTCTTCACAATATATTAATTTGTCTATTTACAAGTAGGTTAATTGAGCATATTATCTTCACAATAACTTCTGGTTTTCGGTTCTGATATTATCCGAGAACCAAATTAATACCTAATAACATCAAATCAGTGTATAGCGTATTTTCTTTAATTGCAACACTGGTTCGGTTTGGTTTCAATTTGGATATATTATTTGAGTTTTTATGATTTTTTCTTTGTTGTTTTTCTGGTTCATTTGGTTAGTTCGCATATTTTTTAATACTTTGGATAAAAAAAATCAAAATGACCGAATTCAAAAATATTTCGATTCACTCAAATCTGATTTCTATATGGTTCTTAGAACGAATCCGCAATCTGAAATAACCCAATTGAACCGAACTAATTATCTAGATACCAAGGCCTTGTAAGTCATAATTTACATGAACCCTAAGATCTTTAAACATCTAGATTAATCACATAATAGAATATATGAGGAGGATTATCGGATTACCTCCATTCATTGTAGTGGAGAGATCTTCCTGAACGATATTCTGATGGAAGATGGAAAGCCTGATCTCTGAGGTAGGAGTTAGGTTTCTCTCCCCTTGCCTATAAACTTCTCTTTAGGTGTTGTGTATTAGGATGCCTTTATGATGGGCTAAAGGCACATATTTATAGGTGGAGAGAGGACCTAATTCCTCTTTAGGGTTTCCTTAAGATTAATCTCAACCGTCCATCAAAGTAGAGATTTATTAGGAATTAACTCCATTATTTCCATTTAATTGGTTACCAAATATATTATGGAATAACATTATTCTAATAGAAAACGGATCACTAAAGACCACATAATAGGAAAATGAAATGTTAATAAATATTTCTTACAGTCTCCCACTTGGTCGCTAGTATGATCCATTAATATTTTCTTCCAAGAATCATAAGGCCGGCATAATATGTTATTCACTATTCCTCATTTGGTCATCATAAGTGTCTTGACTAATCTAGTAATCAATGGGAGTCATGGCGGTCGCACATCATTCTGCAACATGATCCCTTCCATGTACTACTACACTAACTACCTTCATAGCTAGACCATAAACATAAGTTGGAGTTATCGTAATGGTCCCTTTTATGTCTTTAAATAAAGACTCATTCTGTTATCATAATCCAACAACCAATAATGTGTGTGCACATTGGAAACAGAATACAAAAGATGTAAAAAATCATTAAAAGATCTCAAATAAATGTCAAAATAGGCTAAACAAAATCAGACAACGTAATTAAGAGCTATCCTCAAGACCCATTATTTCAGCATGCTTATGAAATGTCTTAGAAGGTAAAGCTTTCGTAAATGTGTCTGCAACCATAACATCAATGCCTATATGTTCTTTGACAAACTTTTCTCTTTTGACATCTTTGCTTTATCGACATATATTTAAGCTTAATGTCCATATACTTGGATCCTTTAGATATCATGTCTTACTTTGAAAGAACATTGCAGCTTTCAGTGTCACATAAAGAGTTGAAGACTTAAAGACCTCGAACTCAAAGACAATTTTGCAACGATATTTTCATAATAGAAGCCTCATAATTTGCCACATACTCAGTCTCCTTAGTGAATGTATAAAGCAACTACAACTTCAAACTTTTCCATAATATGATATCTCTACTAATGAGATACACATAGCCTAAATGTAGTGGTTTAAAACCATGATTTCCACTAAAATCTGAGTTAGAAAACTCAACCATCTGTGGATGTATTGATTTTCAGCATGTGAGCATATATTTCTTGTTTTCTTTAAGTATCTCAAAATCTTAATATGAACGTACCAATACTGTAATAGAAGAATACATCATCATGCCATTTTTCTCAAGAACTTTAATAATATATGCTTTCTGAGACAAACCTAAAATTCCAAGTGATCTATCACGAAATATTTAAATTTCTATCACATTGGAAGCCTCACCCATATCTTTAATGTCAAAGTTCTCTGAGAGGTAGTTCTTAGTCTTATGTAATAGACCAAGATCACTACAGGCTAATAAGATATATCAACATACATCACCAATATATGAACTTACTCCCACTGATCTTGAGGTATATACATGGATCTATAACATTTTCTTTGAAACCAAATTTCGTAACGGTTTCATCAAACTTAAGATACCATTGCCTCGAAGCTTGTTTCAGCCCATATATTGATTTCTTCAGTTTGCAGACCATGACTTCCTGACCTTCGGCTATGAAGCCTTCAGGTTGACGCATATAGACTTCTTCTTCTAAGTCTCCATTAAGAAAGGCAGTTTTCACATCCATTTGATGTAACTCAAGATCATACTGAGCTACTAATGCCATGATAATTCTGAAACAGTCTTTCCTAGACACAGGTGAGAAAGTCTCATTGTAATCAATGCCTTCTTTCTGATTGAAACCTTTAGCTACAAGTCTAGCTTTATATCGATCAACATTGCCATTACAGTCAAGTTTGGTCTTAAAGATCCACTTACTCCCGACTGCTTTGTATCCTTCAGGCAATGGAACAATGTCCCAGACTTCATTTTTAGCCATCGATTCCATTTCATCCTTTGCGGTATCATTCCACTTATCAGAATTAACATCTTTCATGGCTTATGAATAAGAAACCGGATCTTTAATATTCCCTCCTTCAGATTCTACTAGGTAAAGCATGTAGTCATCAGAAATAGCAGATTTCCTCTCACGAGTAGATCTTCTTAATGCTGGTTCCTCTTGCACTACAAGTTCATTATCATTATTGGCGATATTATCATCATGGAATGAATGATCATTCACTGGATTTTCATCGTTGTTTAACGGTTCAACAACAGAAGAATCACCAGCTACATTCGGAAGAGAGGGTAAAGGGATATTAACCCTAATTTCCTGAATGTTCACATCTTGTACTTTATCACTCCCACTGAACTCGCCATTCTCATAGAATCTGACATTACTGGTTTCTACTATTCTCGTACTATGGGTTGGACAATAAAATCTATATCCTTTAGACTTCTCAGGATAACCAATAAAGAAACCACTAATCGTTCTTAAGTCTAATTTTTTTTTCATGTGGGTTGTATATTCTTGCTTCAGCTGGACAACCCCAAACTTGGAGATGTGACAGACTTGGTTTCCAGCCTTTCCACAGTTCAAAAAGAGTCTTAGGAACTGCTTTGCTAGGAACCCTATTCAAGATATATACTGCAGTACGTAATGCATCCATCCACAAGGATATAGGTAAGTTAGCATGACTCATCATGGATCTAACCATTCCCATATAAGTACGATTACGCCTTTCAGCTACACCATTCTGCCATGGAGAACCAGGCGTTGTGTACTGAGCAACGATTCCTAATTTTTGGAGAAGTCTGGCAAAAGGTCCAGGATGTTGTCCTGTTTCATCGTACCTGCCATAAAATTCACCACCTCTATCTGACCTAATGATTTTCACCTTTTTATCTAATTGTCTCTCTACTTCAGTAATGAACACTTGTACAGCATCCACAGATTGAGACTTTTCTTTCAATAGATAGATGTAACAATAACGTGAATAATCATCAATAAAGGTAATGAAGTACTTTTCACCTCCAAAAGTTGGAACGTCAAAAGGTCCACAAATATCTGTATGTATGATTTCAAGAAGCTGTGTACTTCTTGTGGCTCCTCTTTTAGTGTGTTTAGTTTGCTTTCCCTTAATGCAATCTATACACTCTTTATGATTGGTAAAATCAAGATTCGGAATGACTCCATCTTTTACCAATCTTTTAATTCTTTCACTGGAAATGTGTCCCAGCCTTTTATGCCACAAGTTATACGAATCATTTGAACATGTTTTACGCTTAAGTCCACGTTTATCTTGCAGGGTGAGATGAGTTTCAAAAGGTTGATCAGCCAAATTTAATCTATAAAGACCATCAACTAATATTCCAGAACCAATTCGATTAGAGTTTAGAAATAAATTGAAACAACCATCTCCTTGAGATGACTTAAAACGAGCCAAATCAAGTTTGCTTACTGAAACTAAATTACGGAAAATAGATGGAACATAAAGAGTCTGAAATAAATCCAAACAAAATCCACTATCCAAAATGAGACGATAAGTGCCAATAGCTTCAGCTGGCGCTTTGTCTCTGTTTCCCATAAATAAGTAGTTAATACTTGGATTTATAGTCTGGGTCGTAAGGAATGCCTGCAAGGAATTCGTAACATGTACATTAGCACCGCTATCAATCCACCAAGTGTTAGAAGAAACATGAGTAAGATTGGTTTCGAAAAAGCTTACGAAACCCATAGGATTACCTTTCTTTTCGAACCATTCTTTTCTTTTAGGGCATTCTTTCTGAAAGTGACCAGACTTATTGCAAAAGTTGCATCGGTCATCTTTCTTTGCCTTTTTCTTCTCAGCTTGATTGGAATCATTCATTCTGGGTGGTGCTCTTTTATGGCTTACTTGATGCCTTTTCCCAGCTTTAGGTCCAGCTCCTTGAACATAATGGGCAAACTTAATACCTTCACGCCCAAGCCTAGCCTCCTCTTGAACCAATTTATTGGCCAATTCATTCGAGGTCCATCTCTCATCAATTGCATTATAATTGATTTGAAATGGTCCATATTGAGGAGGTAATGAATTTAGGATAAACTGGACAAGAAAAGAATCATCCACACTCATTCCTAAATTCTTCAACTTAGCTGAAAGGTTGGTCATTTCAATGCAATGTTCATGCACAGACCTTGCCCCATCATGCTTCATGGTTGTAAGATCTGCCATAAGTTTCCCTGCTAGGGATTTGTCTGCAGTCTTAAACCGTTCTTCTATAGCTGTCATATAAGCCTTAGCTTTGTCTGCAACTGGTAGGGAAGTCTTAATGTTGCTAGCTATTGTCATCCTTAAGAACATGATGCTCAATCTGTTCGCTTTCTCCCAAGCTTTATGGAGAGTCTTTTGTTCCTCAGTACTGATAGCAGTAAGTGGAGCTGGCTCGTTTTCACGAAGTGCCAAATCCAAATCCAGTACTCCTAATGTGAACTCAACTTTCTCTTTCCATTCTAAGAAGTTGGTTCCCGTGAGGATTGGAACAGCAGAGACCATGGATGACAAATTAGCAGGAAAAGCTCCGATTTAGAGATACGACAAGTCCTAATTAGGCTTTTAGAACATAATCAACACATAATTAATTGAATGCATATGACAAGAAACTATGGTGTTCCTGTGGGTAATCACCAGAATCTCAAAGAAAGTCATAGATTCAGGAAAAGCATTATTGAGTGATGTATTCAATTATTTAGACAAAGTTATATGTGGATATCCTAAGTCTACACATATACAATCACTCCATAAGTTATCAATCATATCTCATGTTTATAGTCTACCTGTGGGTAACTAATTACTACATGAATAGATCGAATATACAAATCATAATAGGATGAATTCACTGTGGTGATATCCAAAACCCTAACTTTGCACTTTTTATATTAAACATATGTTCTGTACGAATTATGCACAAATCGTTTGTGTAAAAATTATGTATAAATCGTTTCTGTACGAATTATGCACAGAATAATCTGTACGATTTATACATAACACTAATCTGTACGAGATATGCACAGAACGTTTCTGTACGAATTATGCACATAATATGTTTATATAAGAATTCGCACCGATTATGCACGAAACAGTTCTACAGAAAATAATATGTGAAAAAATCCTAATTTCGCACAGACAAAATTCGCACGAAACCATAATTGCGGAAAACATAAATTCATGAACGCATGAATTTTGCACAGTAACAGATCTACACGAAAAACTATAATTCGCAGAAACCCGAAATTTGCACAGACGATTTTCTAACAAAAAATCATATATGCCAACAACCTAGTTCGCAGATCTCTAATGTTCCATTATTCAAATCAAATCATAGATCTATCATTCTTAACGGATTAAACAGATGTTTTATAACCATTCTCTGATACCACATGTAAGTCATAATTTACATGAACCCTAAGATCTTTAAACATCTAGATTAATCACATAATAGAATATATGAGGAGGATTATCGGATTACCTCCACATGTAAGTCATATTCTGATGGAAGATGGAAAGCCTGATCTCTGAGGTAGGAGTTAGGTTTTTCTCCCCTTGCCTATAAACTTCTCTTTAGGTGTTGTGTATTAGGATGCCTTTATGATGGGCTAAAGGCACATATTTATAGGTGGAGAGAGGACCTAATTCCTCTTTAGGGTTTCCTTAAGATTAATCTCAACCGTCCATCAAAGTAGAGATTTATTAGAAATTAACTCCATTATTTCCATTTAATTGGTTACCAAATATATTATGGAATAATATTATTCTAATAGAAAACGGATCACTAAAGACCACATAATAGAAAAATGAAATATTAATAAATATTTCTTACAGGCCTATCATAAATACAAGGTTTTCGGATATAATTGATACACTTATAGTTTTATGTATGTTTCTGCTAAAACAAATTACTCATGAGAAGATGATCACACCTTTTTAAAAAAAATCCCCTCTTTCTAACTTTTTTCAACTTTTTTTATCACTAATTTTATGAATGGGCATGATATTGTCCTATTAAACTAGGAAGATTGGTTTAGTCAAAGATATTAATGAAGCGGGTGTGATAAAAAATGAACCAGAAAAAGGTATTTGAAAAAGTTGAAAGAAGAATCTATGAGAAGGGACAGTATAGGAATCAAGGTCGAGGACTCGAGAAGTTGAATTACTAAAAGCGTGTTGTCTTGTTGTTTCAAACTGACCTGGTCTTAGTCTTCCACATGCGAAAATTTAGTCAACCATTACTCTTCATCGTTCTATTTTTGCTAATGTCGACAAAAGAAACACACAAATATATTTTATTTACGATAAAACTATAAACTAATTCTGATTCGTATACAAAAAAAAAACTACTATTCTTCATATTCCATTTTTACATATAATTAGTGAATTTTCTACCGATTTGCTGTTTCTAGTTTTTCAAAGAAAACATGTATCCATTCAAAAGCTTCAAAGTAAATCATCCAGATTCATAATTAGTGAATTTTCTACCGATTTTTGTAATGTTTCAACTTGGGTTTTAATTCTATATTTTGTTAATTATATTAAAACTCGGAAAACAGAAAGAAAAGGCTTACTACAACAACAACAAAAAACAACATAATCGTTTAATATTGCATTGAAAGTTTTCCCAACCTATATATCGTTTATTGCATATGATAAAAAAAACATAATATTTTAAGAAGTATGAGCTTGTCAATAACGCAAGCAAGAATTGGTAGCTTATTTTACAAAAAACATCAATCTTATGTTCACTAAAACATAAATCCTTATAATTTGGAAGTATTTCAAAAGATACAAAGTAATTTTGAAACAAACCATTTTATTTATTAACTAAAATGCCAAAAGTAAGCGTAATTAGTACATGAAATTGTTAATTGCGACTTGCGAGTGTATCAAATATATTGCCTACACAGTAAAACATGTGGATTTGATCTAGAGATTATCAGATAATGGGAAGTATTGCATACCAAAAAAAAGGAGCTTATGGGACTGATATCACACAAAGCCATGCAACTATATTCCGTTATTTTTTCTCAAAAAAAAAAAAAAAAAATTCTCAAAAAACTATATTCCGTTATTCGTGTTCGTGATGGTAAACTCAATCTTGTACATGAGTTTACGTTACGAGCTTAATTATAATGGAAAATGGAGGAAATGGACGAAACACAGTTATAAGTTATAACTAAACAAAAATAAAGCTTTAAAACGACACTTAATTTAAAATGGATGAAAATTTTTGTTAACTAATTTCACTATTTAACCACTTGTTACCAATCATAATTATCGTTGAACTTTTGTTTTGAGCACATCACATATTTTTATCTCATGATTATCATATCGATCATCTTATTAAAACGATAATTATCCACAATTTAGTTACCCATCAGACCCACAATTTAGTTAATGGAATTAGTTTCTTTGCGATGGAATTTTCACTGAAGAAAGTTAAAAAATGCCAAAAGCTAAAAATGTGAAACACCAAAACTATATGATATTAAATTTTTTTAGTTAATTAAGTAGCTATAATGATTAGTTCGAGTTCGAAGAAAATTACTTATGTTTGGTGTATAACAATAATTTTATTTAGAGATTAACCACAGCTTATAATTAATGGGTTGTTATATGTACTTGTATGTAAAGAGGTTTAGCTGTCTCACATATTTAATTTCTTGAACCTAAAGTTCCAAGACCCATTTTGTTTGTTTTATAGTTCTATAAGAAATATTTATAGTTCTATAAGAAATACAGATCTTACAAAATATATTAATAATATGGATATGCCATTTTCAATGACTCAATGAGTACTTATCCACCTCCTTTTAGCTGTCTGCCAACGTATCCGAATAACTCGAGTAATCAATAAAATAAAAACTTATGTAAATAATTAAATTCTAAACTGAAAACTATGTTTTCATAAAACTATAATACCATATTTATTCGACCAAACCAATAATTTTATATTTTTTCCGGCAGCAGCAGAAGGGATGCATCGTAAACTATCTTCCAAATTTAGCAGTAGTCATCACACTATTATAATATAATCAAATAATGTAAATTTAAATGTCTATTTTCTTAATAAGGATTTATATATGTAGACTTATAAAAAACAAGTATTTGATATAAACACAGTAGTAGTATTAGAAATGTAATGTATAAACTGTAAAATCGAGAAATAAAATACGTTTTATATTAATTTTAAGATTAATTTTATAACATTGTGAAATTATTGACCCAACATGATGTACCAATTGATTATGTTCTCCAATGAACCGTCAAGTGTGCAGGGAGTTATCATATCATGTTCCTCGTAGTCGAACAGTTAATAATGTTTACTGTTTAGGAACCCTAACATACAACTTTTTACTGTTATTTTTTTTTCCAACCAAACTATTTATTAGAAAATATCACTATAATTAGTAAACCAACTAGTCGAAATGTTATTTATATAGAAAAATGTAAAAACTTTAATTTGTGCAGAACGGACCAAATAGTTCGCCTGTAAAATAAAAAAGTGAGAAATAAAGATTAAAGAAAATTGGAGAAAACGCTTGCGCAACTCCCTGAACTTAGCTGATAAAATTGAGAACGCATGCCACTTCTCTGGATGTCGAACGATATCCACTAAGTCAGAATAATCTGTCTCAAACTCATGGCACTCTATCTCTCGCTCCAGCATAGAAGACATCGCCCAAATTAGAACTTCCATCTCCGAGTGCAATGAAGACCTCCTTTGTCTCATTCCTTGTGCACCTAATAGCACTAGTTGTTCTCCTTGGCAACAGAACCATCCCAAACCCGAAGTTGAATACGAATCCTTCCAAAAACCATCCACTAGACAACATATTTGTATCGATGGTTGAGCCACTATTTGGATTTCCCCCTCGGAGAGATTACTTCCTCCTGTGAACTAAGTTGGGCATCCATCCATGCCAAAAATTCACTTTTCGCCAAGCTTACGATGTTTAGTTGGTCTGAATGAACCCCTTCAAAACATCTTTTATTCCGTGATTTCGAAATATACCACATGATCCAAGGGAATAGCTTGCACTCCCCATTAAGGATATCCTCCACAAAAAAAAATCCATATTCGCGTAAATCGATGAATAGAGAAAACCAACACTCCCCTGAGATGATAAAAATAAAACCCACGTCTGTGAAGCTGTAGGACACTCGAATAAAGCATGATTAATTGTTTATTCTTCTACTCCACATCGCAGACATAAAGTAGAACAATTGATCCCACGTTGATTTAACCTGGCTAAAACTGCCATGAAACCTGATAAAGCCTACCAAATGAAGTGTTTAATCTTTGGAGGACACTTCAATTTCCAAACGTGAGCTTTTAAAGCTATAAAGATTGGTTCGCTAACTAGGTTGGTATCTAAATTTCTCTCTAACTCATTGGATAACCAATAATCCGATTTAACCGTATACCTCCCCCGTCTTTGTAAAATGCCAAATATAGTTATCCCTCATGAATGTAGGACTGATCTCAAGTCCTCTAATTAACTGAATATCCCTTGGGTCCATAAACTCTTGGAGTATTGGAAGGTGTCATTCATTCGTTACGAAATTGTATAAATGATTGACCTTTAAATTTGGGTGCAAAACCCTTCCTCTACCTCGTGCCGGTCTAGGTAAGGAATCTAGAATCCATGGATACATTACATCTAGACCCTACATTTATCCGACTACCTTTGTATAACAGATCTATAGCCGATAATAAACTCTTTCAACCATAAGATGGAGAATAAGGCTTCTTTGCCAAAAGCGGATGCCGATCCCGAAAGTATCTTCTTTTAAAGACTCTTGCTACTAAAGAATTTGGATATTGATACATTCTCCATAGTTGTTTAGCCAAGAGAGCCGAATTAAATTTCTCCAGAGAACGAAACCCCAAACCACCCTCATCTTTTTGGAGACATAGTTTCTCCCATGCCATCCAATGCATGCCGCGATTATTTTCATTCGAACTCCACCAAAAATTGCTATATCACTGGTTAACTTTGTTGTTAACTCTATAGAATTTTTTTTAATATATAGTATTATCTGCATCTGTAATTGTACATAATCCACTAAGCTTTTTAAATAAAATATCGGATCCGATTAGTAACCAAAAGCGGTATAAAATTTTTAGCGGTAAGTTTGAGTTGTAAGCTGTTAGCATAGTGGGAAACTGTATAAAATAGTTGTACAACTTACAAAATAGTTGTAAACTGTACAAATAAAGTTAAGTGTAACATTTTTGATAAAGCTTTTGTGATTGGTATAACCTAAAATGTTAAAAATTATAAAGTGATTGTAAGTGTAATAAATTGGTTACCGATCAAAGAATGCAAGTAACACTTACAGTTGTCCTGCATATAAAAACTCAGATACCAAGTATTCGATTCGATCTGAGTAAAAATAGTAACTAAACATAAAATGCGAAATATGCAAATACCCAAAAGAAATCCAAAAAAAATATTTGTGAATATGAATAATTTGAAAATTCAGTATCTCTCTATGAAAGTCAAGTTGAAAAAGTCAGTAGTTCATGCCCAAATTTTAGTATTTTACAACTTGCAAAGTTCGAAATTCCATTATCTTATAACTCTAATCTTACGTCTTTGTCTATCTCCATCCAATTATATTTTTTTCAGTTAACGTATATTTCGAACCAAACTTCATTATTAAAAAGTCTTTAACCATTTCTTTAACAACAACAAAAAAAAGTCTCTAACCATTTCCATATTTAACAAAGTTTAGTTTCTTTACATAAATAAAAATCCCCTTAAAGAAAAAAAATAAACAAAAAACTTCCCAACACAACTCCCGAAATACTCTCTCTCCCTCTCTCTCTATTATATTCTCTTTTCCTTTTCTTTCTTCCCAAAAAAAGAAATCAAATCCTCAAAATGTCTCCTTCTCGCCACATCCCCGCTTGGCTCCGACCTTCTTCCGATCACAATCCTCCTCCTCCTCCGGCTTCTCCTTCACCATCTCCATTAACCTCCGGCGATCCAAGTCTCACAACATGTCTGTACCAAACAGATCACGGAGTTTTCTACCTAACATGGTCTCGTACTTTCTTAGGAGGTCACTCTGTGAATCTCTTCCTCCACTCACAAGATTACTACAACCACTCTTCTCCTCTCTCTTTCTCCTCCGCCGATCTCTCTCTCTCCTCCTCCGTCACTTTCCATCTCAACTTAAACACATTAGCTTTCTGGAAAAAAAAGGGATCCAGATTCGTCTCCCCCAAAATCCAAGTCTTTTGGGACTTAACCAAAGCCAAATTCGACTCCGGATCCGAGCCTAGATCCGGATTCTACATCGCCGTAGTTGTCGACGGAGAGATGGGTCTATTAGTCGGAGATTCCGTCAAAGAAGCTTACGCGCGAGCTAAATCCGCAAAACCTCCGACGAATCCGCAAGCTCTACTGTTAAGGAAAGAGCATGTTTTCGGAGCTCGGGTTTTCGCTACGAAAGCGAGATTCGGTGGTAAAAACAGAGAGATTTCGATCGATTGTCGTGTTGACGAAGACGCGAAGCTCTGTTTTAGCGTCGATTCGAAGATGGTTTTGCAGGTGAAGAGATTGAGATGGAAGTTTCGTGGGAATGAGAAAGTTGAAATCGATGGTGTTACGGTTCAGATCTCATGGGATGTGTATAATTGGTTGTTTCAGAGTAAAAATTCCGGTGACGGAGATGGTGGACACGCTGTGTTTATGTTCAGATTCGATTCCGATCCAGAAGCAGAGGAGGTTAATGAAACGAAGAGGAAGGAAGAAGATGAGAGAAACGGTGTCGTTTTGTGGAAGCCGAAGCAGTGTGGAAGTAGTTTAGGGATTAAAGGGATTGTTGAATGGAGGAAGATGAGGAAGAGATTTGTTAAGAGTAAGAGAAGTTCGTCTTCTTCTTCGATTTCTATGTCTTCGGCTTCTTCGGCTTGTAGCTCATCGGTTTTGGAATGGGCTAGCAGTGCCGATGAGGCAGAATACGGCGGTGGTGGAAATTCCGGTACCGGTTCCGGCAATGGTCTTGGATTCTCTTTACTGGTTTACGCTTGGATTAAGTGACGGGGGAAAAAGATACTGTTTGGTTAAAAAAAGAAAGATTTTATTTTATTTGATTTTCTTTTCTTTTTTTTTGTTTACATTATTTTTTTTCCATTGAAATCATCATGGACGATAAGAGAAATATATATTCGAGTAAATTTTTAAACAATTTCGTATGATTTCTTATGAATAATTTCTTCCATATGGGATTTGAAGAAATTCGAGTATGATATGCAAAAGAAGAAAATTATACTGTTAAATGTTAATGTTACACAAGTTGTATAAGTTAGGAGGAAAGGTTGATATTTTATGACGGTGTCTTGTTGTATTAGTTGAGAAGATTAGTTGTCAAATGTTGACTCGGTGGCTTTGGATACTAGTCAGATCATTAAGCTTTGGGTTTAGTACGAATTTTAAAAACTGAAAATTATAAATTGGTCCCATTATGTGCTTTATTCTTTTGGGTGGTCCCTTTTAAATACTTTTATAACGGTTCCACACATAATGAGATGTTTATTTTTGTTAAGTTTAGACAATACCCAATAAAAACAGCAATTTATGTTTTCTCAAAATTGAATGAAAAAAGTGGCAGGTAATGTAAATTTTACTAAAGAAGGGGTGGTATGTGAATAAAACTAAAAGTTAAGGGGCGATTAGTGAAACTGAAGTAATAATGTTATGCGTTTTGTATCATGACGTGTGGCGTGAGCTTGAGAAAGGGAATAGAGAGAGGCACCTTTTGGGAAATATTACATGTTTTCCGACAAAGTACCAATGTAACATGTGAATCATGGGCCCCACTGTCTCCTAGTCTTCTCTTTTTGGCCCGAATTTCCCCCTCGTATTACGGTAACAATAACTACTATTTCATCTTCTACAAGTTGTGAATGTGAATTAAGAACATTGTATTAACAGATTTTATATGAGTTATTGATACTCGGAATTATTATTTTTTGTTCATGTTTTGTTTCTTTTTTTGAATGATTGACGATGACATTGGAAGCTAAAGTTGTTGTGATTGGCCGGCCCGTTTTAGAGTCCAATCTTGATTTGACTTGAGCCCTTTTAAATCTTGAGATGTTTTTCTTTCAAGATTTTGAAATTTAAATTCAGCTCTGAGTTTCTATTATGTAGTGAAAATATAATAATTTGAAGTCAGCGCAGATGAGTTTCTAATTTTCTTGTGTGAGTACATTTCAGCAGAGTCGGGTAGGGTGAAAACTGTTATGTCAGTTTAACCCTAACAAATGATGGGCCTGAGCATCTTCCATATTAACTAAGCCCAACTCTTATGCTTATATTCAAACTTGAATATGAAGACATTTGAACCAGGGGTAGTAGTTATCTACAATTCTACATGCTGAAAAAATGTATTGTTTACTGATTTATTGTTGTATAATCATGGGATGATCGGAACCTAAATCCAACTAATCATCCTAGCATTAGTGTACTCGTCGAGTAGTTTACTTTTCTAACAAACATAGAACATAATATCATTTTTTTTTTAATTATATGTAAAATTGTATTCAAATGTATCATTTGTGTTGCCAAAATCATTTTAACAGATGTTTATAGAGCAAAAGCAGAGCATGTAAGTGTATTAGCCGAATCCTGTAAAAATAGAGTCATTCAATGGTGAATGGTCGTATCTTTAGCTAATGAGCGAGTTGCGAGCGACATCTCCATGGCCGCTGCGTATGCTTGATCCCCTTTGTTCTTAGTTGAGTTGATGCGATTTTAAATATATTTGTCGATTTGCTTGATAATGACCCTTGTTGTCAACCGCGACTACCCCGTGACGGTACCAAAATTCGTTGTAGAAATTGAAATAAGATGGATCGTTTTTTTTTTTTTTGTTAAATGCAAATCCATAGCTCAAAGCCTCAAACGAATATCACACTTCCTTTTAAGTCTGATCCGAAACAATAATTCTTTTAGCAAAAAACAATAATTCTTTTATTAATACCAATGCTAATTGTTGGACAACAATAATAATTTTGAAAGTCCCTTTTTAAAACAAAAAGAATGTGATTAAAATAAAATAAATAATCAACAAATAAAATTAATGAAATTGCATAATCAATTTTACAGCTTGAACTCGGATTCGAAGCCGGGACGACTAAGGTGGATCAACTGACACACCGTTCACGGCCATCTCCTGCGTAACCGCCACCGTGGACCCGAACCCGAGTCAAACCGGGTCAGAATTGAATGATGACCTTCTCGGAGACGCCGTGAAGTAACGGCCGAGATTCGATCAACAGATCCACCTTGCTCCTAATCCCACCGTGCCGGTTCTTCTTTAAATCTTCTGTACAATTGAACCTCCCTGACCGGGTTATAAACCGAATCGATTCCTCGAAAACCGATTCTTCACACGGGATAACCAACGGACCATGATTCGCAAAACCGAACTCCTCCTCGGCCTTTACCAAAAGATTCCTTAGGATGGGGTGATTCAGATGCGACGCGCGCACCACAAATCTCCTGCAACTGCTCCCTACGTAGACCGCCACGTGTCCTGACGGCACATCCGACGGTACACATCGTCTGACCGACGACATACGCGCTTTGCTTCGCCATTGCCGGAGCATCTGTCTTAGCCTCACGATGTGCCGGATCTTACTGCATTTTCCAATAGCTCCGGCCATTTTTTCCGATTTGCGAGTTCTAACGAGAAAAGTTTGAGGGATATGAGATTTTGCGAGGGACAAAGGATTTATATATAGTGAAGGGAGTAACATAATGCCCTCAGGGTTTGGAAATAATTACAGAATTGCCACTGTGGTCCTTATTTTTGGCTTCTTGCGCAGGGTGAAACAGGATTATGGATAGATAGATTAATTATTCGGGAGATTAGTTTTAATTATTTTGTTAGCAGAGGAGATTAGATACGGTTCTTAGAGGAGGAGCATTAAAAGATCTTGTGTGGTTTTTTCTTCTTGATACATTGGATGTGTTGTGATATATACAAACACATGGTGGATTCGACATGTGAGATTTAGTAGTTATTTTGATTAGCTCATATAAAATCCAAGGTTTTAATAATCATGCTAATGAACCTATCATGGAAAGAAGCCGGCAGTCATTAGAGACAAAGAAATTATTAGTGTTTAGTATTAATTGAGTAAAATTGTCATTCTGATTCATTTTGTTTTGAAAGAATGTCATCGTGATTCATTAGTATTGAAATAAATCATTAATGGTGGTTAGATAAAGAAGTGTCACGTTTGATAGAAAAAGAAGTGATTGGTATTATGGTCGAGGAAATAAGAGCTTGTGCTGATGAAAATAAAGGAGTGTTGGAGAAGAAGACAAGTCTTTGGAAAGACTTAGAAAGCCACCTTGGGATTTATAGTCATTCCTCCCTTTATATTAATGTTTGACACCATATTCATGTCTTAAGACTTTTGACTAATTATAAAAGTCATAATATGTAGCTATTTCTTGGACCAAAATGTGCAAGTTTCTATCTCGTTTATGGAGAATTGACCAGCAATTATATCTCTGGTTTATAGGAGGCGAGGTCAAATTCACAAAACGATTGTATCATTGGCAAATGCATGTAAACCGGCCATATTAATTATCGACCAAAATATAGCAAAATACTTATGTGGAATTCAATTATAAAATATTAATATGTTAAGTTACTAGAAAAACAATTCAACTTAACTAGTTCGTGACTACAACCACCGCTCAAGGTTCAAAGCTTTCAAATTTTCAAACTAAACAATGGATATTGAAAACTTAATTTTTTTTTTAATTTTCATTGAATAAGTATATTATGTCTTTTCCTGGATTAATATAATTTAAGCGCACGGAAGTAGGAGGCTCTTTGTTAAGTAATAGAAAGAAATAAAGCACATCACATGCATTGCTGGAAAATGCAGGAAATGCATTTAAACAAATGTAAGTTTTGATTGTATATTTGATTTATATAATTAAAGCATATATTCTTTGTTGTAAAGACGATCTCATCAGAGCCAAATCGATTTATTGTCTAGAGATAAGTAAGTATTTTATAAGAAATGGGAAATAATTAATGTGAATGCGGCGTACCAAAGCACTAACTTTTGTTGTTTACGAATGTGTCCACGCCTCCATGTTCGCGAACGTCTTACGTATATCCAATTATTTTATAAGCAACAAGCAAGAACCCACTTTTTCAAAAAAAAAAACAAGCAAGACCCAAAATATTTCTCTTTATCTTTGGGAAAAATGTAAAGTTGTTTCAGATTGTCTATCAAATTATCGTAATATGTTCAATGCAGTGTGGTTTAGTAGTAGTCGTTTCGGGATAAGACGTAAACTTCTTATTAGTTCGACTCAAGAAATATGAGACGAAGTCTATCTCCTCTCTTCCATACCGAATTAGATGCTTTCATTAGACGTTTGAAAAACAATGTACAAACACATTTGATTGGATAAAATTTTACATTCAATTTTTTAAAAAAGCAAAAAACAATATACCTTAACAAGTTACGTTTTTGATCGGATTAATTGACTGATCCTATGATTAATCGGATTTATTATGTTGCTGACTGGTTATGTTTGTTTGGTCTTCGCAAAGCAAGCTGAACTTCACACCCTTAAATCCGGTGTTGGATTCGGATCACCCAAAGATTATTATTAGTATCGTACATTGTCAAGTGATAATTAAATTTCTCAGTTACATAGTCTCCATATTTGATTAAGTTTGATCCATTACTACCCCCTTATTGGATTGCAATTCAATGAATTAATTAATATATAGTTACAAAAACATTATATAACCTTAAACAAAGTGTGGGACTGGTCTTAGATAAAATGGCTGATAAATAATCAAAACCTCGAGCTCCTATCCTTCCTACCTACATATATGACTTCCTCATGTGGCATGATTTGCTTATATCAATTATCAATTATAAGCAAATCAAATTTGTTGGATATTCGTGGATAAATATGTAAAAAATTGACATAATATATTTAGGGTAAAGGAGATGATTTAAGTGTACCTAGAATAGAAAATATGTGTATTCAAATAAATAACAGTTGGGTCTATCCAAGTGCATGTTACGGAGGCTTGGATACATCCCCTATGCGTTACTGATTCACCCTTAACGTGTTGGGTTCTAAGGATCTTCTCGTTTAATTTTCTCTTCAGAAGCAAATCATCATTAATGCTTCTACAGTTATATGATTATTTTTGTGTTCTTACGAGAGATCGAATCAATTCGTATCTTTATGCCCTCGTGCACCATATATATTAGTAATTAATACGCATAATTTGAGGATACTGGATACAAGTATGTATTTATTTTTGAAAAATGTGCGCTTTAATTGGGATCAATCACTGTTTTTGTTTTTTACCTCATCGATTACTTACTATCTTTGTGCAATACCATTTGTTAAACCGAGGATACACACGTAACAATTAGACATAACACCATCACTTGCTCAACTCGCATGCTTATCCAATAACTGGTTTACATTTTTAGGTTAAAACTTTCAGCAGAAAAATGTAGTTGCTCTAGCACAAAAATGATGCAGGAAATCCTCAATAAACCAAACTACCTTCTAGCAAGAACCCTTCTGGGTAAATATTGTCTATCTACCCTTTTTATTCACAGCCAAGCACCTAATTAAGCCTTTCATGGCTGGAGAGGGATAATAATAGGGAAAGACCTACTAAAATGAAAGCTTGGCGTGATAACAGGCAACGAAAAGAGCATCAAAGTCTGGAAAGATCCTGGTTCTCTCTATCATCTCCACAACAACCGTATGGACCACCTACAAGGGAGAATAATGAAATGTTAGTCTCATAACTTCTTCTCCCCAGTACACATGAATGGAATAGAGAGAAAATCCGAGCCCTATTACCAGGACTTGAGAACACTATTACTGACCTGAAACCAAGTGTTTTGGGGGCAGAGGGTAGACTTTCTTGGCCGGGAAATCCATCAGGTGTCTATTCAACAAAATCTGGTTACCATTGCGCGAGAGAGAGCTCCATACAAATGGAGAACTTGCGATCAGCAGCCACAAAATTCAATTGGAAGGAAAGAATATGGAACATCAAAACTTCACAAAAACTAAAATTGTTCTTATGGAAAGTGATAAATGGAGCCTTACGAGTAGGGGAACAACTAGCATCAAGAGGCATTTTGGCCCAATCCAAGTGTGTAAGATGCGGTGAAGCAGAACCTTCTTCCGCATTGTGAATTTGCCCTTTGGAAACTAGCACCACTGAAGAATACTATCAACTCAGATTTGATACCCAACTTCCAGGAAGGTTTAAACCAAGCTGATCAAATGGTCTGCCTACCACCTACAGGAATCAGTTCAGACCTCCTCTTCCCTTGGATTTATTGGTGGTCATTCCTGTAGGCAATTAGGTACAACATAGTTTTCGAAAATCGTACCTTCACGGAGGAGGAAACAATCACCAAGGCAATTCACGATGCGAAAAGAAATATGACGAAAAGGTTCGAAACTTTTATACCATACTAAGTTTGACGAGTAGTTAAGGAGTGACTGTCAGTCTCTCAATTCTTATACCTATTATTCCAATCATGAATTCATGATACTCTTAGGCTTACTACTTGAACTGTTTTGCACATATATCATTTCTTCGCATCGGACAATCACAAGCACTATTTTTTGTTTAACATCTACTTATATTTATATAGAGTTTTCGATTACATAGAAGATACATGAAATAACGAAATAACAAATTACATAACTAAAATTAAGAAAAAACAATAAAATAAAAAAATTAAATCTTGACAATCTTTTTCTCTGATATGCCTTTCTTAATAAAAGAGTGTCAACTCTGTTTTTTCGTGATCTACTGATCCTTAGATATGGCTATCACCGGTACGATAAAACTCCACAATATTCGTTGCATCATAAACATCAATTCTTTTTGTTGTATAACATTGGCCAATACCCAATTTTGATCTAGAGATGTTCTTCGATTAAGAATCCAATGTATTGATCCTTTCGAAAGAAACAATATTTGAGATTGCTAAATTTCAACGATTATACGAATATCGCCATACAACTTCCACTCCGAACCGTAGTCTCCTCCATGGTTTCCATGATTTCACCGATGGCTCTGGTTTAAAAGATTCTTCCTTGACTATTGCAACCAGTCGTCTATCTCTAGCTTCTAAACCTTCAACAATGTATATCAGTGGCCAGCAAAGACTTCTCACCGTCATCTCATCATGTAACTTCTCCGTGAGATTATCTTCCATTAGTAGAAGAAAGATGAAAATCCGATTTCGACACCGCCTCACTAGTTTTGGAATAAGAGTCCCCAAAACTTGTTTCAAAAGCCATTGTGATTGGTCGTAGATCGTGGACATGATGGTGACCACGTCGGAGATAACGGATGCATAGTGGATGTAGACCATACCACATCTCACTTCGATCGCTGCAATAACAATCCCGATTCGAGATTGGAAGAGATCAGAATAAAAACGCTGAGGAAACGATGTACATACCGTTTCCCGAATCGTCAATTGTTTGAGAAACAACAAAATTATGGTTGCGATTTTAAATACGGAGAAGAACGTCTGATTTCGACGAAGAGACAAACACAAATGATGGGAAGTGGTTGATGACGTAGTCTAAATCCATGGCTTCTCTCGCTTAGAGGAGATGAAGCAATTCGATCGCCCTCAGAGAAAAATGATGTTTATTTTAACTATTTGTATCGTTCGAATCCAATCCATCATACTAATATTGGAATAGTTTGGACCGGGTCGGATTGGGTCGCATCAGTACGCTTTGTGCCTTTTGACAATATAACAGTTTTACTTTTGGGCCTGTACTCAACTGTCCATGCGTTTAATGTACTAATAGCTCAATAATTACGGTTTCGGCCCATAATGCTAATCAACAACGAATGATTCAGATCCTCATTAACTAATACAGACGAAGAAAAGAAACACAAAATATCCACATCATCAATCCAATCGAGAATTAAGCCAATTAGAGACCAAGACGCGGATCGCCACGTCAGTTTTTTTCATCGACCGAATCTGGACCGTCGAAATATGTCAACATCGTACTGCTTCTGTATTTCCCAAAATTAACCGACTAAACCTCCCTATATAAACAACTTATAATAACCATTAACTGTTCCACATCAAGAAAAATTCGCTTTTTGTATTATCTTCTAAATTCTCTTTCGAAAAAGTTGAATCTTCGAGAAGACAATGGCTCGTACGAAGCAAACCGCTAGGAAATCAACCGGAGGAAAAGCTCCGAGGAAGCAGCTTGCCACTAAGGTTTGTTCTTCCATCTTTTTCTTTCTTACGGATCTTGGGTTTATTCATATTTGGAAATCGGTGAAAAGGGGATCTAGGGTTTTCAAAACTGGGTTTCAATTTCGAGTTTTGATGAAAAGGGAATTAATGGTTTTCGAATCTTGTTTTTATGGTTATGTTTGCTAACGAAATTCGCAACACAGGCGGCGAGGAAATCTGCTCCGACCACCGGAGGAGTCAAGAAGCCTCATCGTTACAGGCCCGGAACCGTCGCTCTTCGTGAGATTCGTAAGTACCAGAAGAGCACTGAATTGTTGATCCGCAAGCTTCCCTTCCAGCGTCTCGTTCGTGAAATCGCCCAGGACTTCAAGGTAATAATAATTCTACTCTTTTTGATGAGGATGGATCAATGAGTTTGATATTGATGGAATTAGGGTTTCTTTGATTGTAATTGTGCTGATTTTGTTGAATTGCAGACGGATCTTAGGTTTCAGAGTCACGCGGTGTTAGCACTTCAAGAGGCGGCTGAAGCTTATCTTGTTGGTTTGTTCGAGGATACTAACCTTTGTGCGATTCACGCGAAGAGGGTTACAATCATGCCTAAAGATATTCAGCTTGCGAGGAGGATTCGTGGAGAACGTGCTTAAGATTTCTTAATAGTCTCTTAGATTTGATATTTTTCCCTTATTAAGTACATGTTCGTGTTAAACGTTTAATAGCGCTTTGTAGCAAAACAGTGATACAATTCGTTATAAGTTTCGTTATTTTTCATGATTCCTCATCGTTTTCATTTGTTAAATCCGTGAATTCAATTGGTTGCTTATAAATTGGAAAGAAAAGGTGTACTATAATTGTTCTTATTTTTGTTCTTTTCACATGAAATCATTACGTTGAATGGGAAATTGTTTCGAGTTTTTCGAAGAATCCTGATATTCAATCTGTAAATAAACCAATTTGATAAAAATTGGCTTGTTATTGGGCTGTTAACTATTAATCCAACTACCATTCGACTGATTTGTAGCTTAAACAGTTCAATTACATGTTTAAAAATAGAAAAAGAATATTGATGATTATTTACTTTCATAAAATTGGCCAAACTAATTTGAATTGTTATATGATGGGCTACTCATTGGGCCATGAAAAAACCCAGAGATTATACCCTTCTCCTCGAAAGCTCCGATTCCTCACGTCGTCTCCGGTTAAGATTGGATCGAGTTAAGTTTGTTTGCTGATCCGACTAGGTTGGATCGAGTTAAGTTTTGGGTGGTTGGGTTAGTAATTATTTTGATTTTTAAGGGTATTTCGTAAATTTCTCCAATTTTGAATTAAAAAAGAAAAGACAATAAATCCCTTATTATTATGAGGGCATATGTTATTTCGTTGTAATTTTTGTCTTGCTTATCAATGGTTGGAAAAATGTCTCATTGCGATGAAAGAGGATCTGCCTCACATTTGATCTCAATCTTTCTCTATCTCATGGAATTGTAGGAGAAAGGCATGGTGAGGAACAGTGCATCATCACTGATATTTTTGGTTCAATTATCTGCTGAAATGTGGATGGAATTTGGTAGCAACTTATTTCTTCAGTGTGTTTCAGGAATGTGTGACTCAGATTGAAGAGTATTGTTGTGGTTAGATTTCAGTATACAAGAAGATGAAAATGGACCCAGGAGGAGTTAAAGAGGTTTGGTTCCATTATACTTTTATTTTCCCACATGTGTTATTGTCTGCCTTGGTGGATCCTCTTGGTTTTATTCATTAAGCTTTTTGATTTTTGTTTGTTTCTTTGTTGATTGTGGCCAATGAGACTCTATCTGAAAACAAACAAGATGATCTGTCTTTTGCCTAAACTAAACTGTTTACTAGGAAGAAATTGTACAGAGTCCTCTGTGATTCCAGGTGAAAAGCTTGATAATCTTAAAGTATTTCACATTCCAATGTTTGGTGATTATCATTGCAACTGTGTCAAATATGCTTATTGGCTTCTACATTTTCCTCTAGCAATGGAGCATAATGGTAAATTTCTGAAATACTGAAACTTCATTCTGCGTAAAAACTCATGAAAAGATTCTCAGTTTGAAGTTTTCTTCATTTGACATATGTCATCTCAACATGTATAGACAAGTTTAGAGTCAGTCCATTAGAATTATTCCTGTTAAATTTGTTTTTTAGTCTCATGGTCTTGGCACTTGTCTCAACTTTTTTTGCATCAAACGCACATGGCTATTGTTTACATTCTATGTATAGAAGATTCATCCTACAGGCCAAAGAGTGGTCACTCCTTTTGTCTTGAGGTCTCACAAAGATTTCATCGGATTCTTGATTATTTCATGATTTGTTGTTAGCTGCATTATTAGGATCATCTGATGTATTAATTTTGTTTCTTCTTCTCAACTTTTTGCTGCTTGTCATCATCACAATGAACAACAAGTGTCTTTTATATCTGTGTCTTGTTAACCACTTTTCAATAAAAGAATGTTTTTTCTTACTTTTAGGTAACCCAACTGTGACTTTATAATTAGTTTTTTTTTTCTCTGTTTTCCATTGACAACAAATCTTCCCATAGATTTCAATATCATATCTTTCGTTTATACACTAAAAAGTTTCTAGGAGCTTCTCACTTGACCAACTCTTTTATGGTGGTTTGGGTGTCTACTACAAATCCGTTGATGCCTAGTTGAAAAATCCTCATACTTAGTAGAAATGTTGAAAGATGTACATCATAAATCTATGGTAGACAAAACATACTCACAAGAATACTGGTGAAGATATCAATGACAACAAAAAACCAGCACAAAGAAACAAAACTCGAGCAGAGGGAAAAACAATTGCAGAGTAAAACCAACAAAAAAGAAAGAAAAAGATGTCAGAGCTTGAGGGACAAGTCAAGCTTCTTCTTGTGCTCTTCTTCAGCACGCTTCAGCAACTCTTCGCCTCTCCGCCATTGTTCTGGAGTTGGAAACTCTACTGGAATCCTAGCGATGTTTTCACTTGGTGAAGTCAACGATGGAGCAATCATCATCTGATGATTCTCTGTTGTTGATAGTTTACCTATGGCTGGTTGATGAACAAGTGGTATTCTTGACCAGTTGATCTGACCATACTCACCACCAAAAACATTATACGAATTTAGCTTGTGACTCATTGAGTGTGCCTGAATACCTAAGGATCTGTTGCTGTACTGTCCGTGGAAGGGGAGCGGAGCAAAACCATAAGGATGCCCGAAAGCTGCAGCAGATGCCATTCGTTGCCCTCGCTTTGCCAAAGTCCTCTCTCTTTTGTGGGCGTTTTGGTGACCACCAAGTGCCTGGGAGCTGTAAAACGTTCTTTGACAGTAGTTACACGAGAAGAGCTTCTTCTCAGTGGAACTTGACCCATTATAACTCGGACTGACTACACTCGCTTCTAGGCAGTCGATGAGATTAAGTTCTTGATTGAGCTGTGGTTGACTATAATCATATTCTGCTAGCATTAGGTCGAGCCTTATACCTTCCCCTCCTGATTTTTTTATGTCATAATCATCTTCTTCTTGTGCCGCTTTTGTGTCTATGTTGTAATGTTCCAGGTTCAGATTTAGAGAATCTGGAAATGGAAGAGTGGTGGATGTGGAATCAGATGGCCTTTGCTCATCCTTGGAGGCATCCATGAGTAGAAAAAGAGAGGATAAGAATTTTCCAGGTGATGGTTTGTTCCCTTTAATTGTCTCTCTCTCTATCTCTCTCTCTCAGCTTCTGTCTCGGATTAATAGCTAGGTCTATCTGGAATTGCCTAAGAAGAAAGAAAGTATCTAGTGTTTTTGTTTCTCAGAAGAGGGAGCAGAAGTTGATGCTATATAAGGAAAGAATAGACTCACTACAAATGCTTTTTGAGTTTTGTAATAAGTGGGGAAAAAAAGTAGTAAGAAGATGAGAGACAGAGAGAGAGAGAGATGGGTAGGTCTAGTTTGCTGACACACCGCACACATATAAAGACACAACAAATCACTTGAAGCTGATTGGAACTCCACCATCTAATACCTGTGTTTATCCCTTTATAGTAACAAATTTCACTTCACATCAACCTTTTTTTAGCTACTTTCTCTTTCAACAACCCAATCTCGATTCATGACCATGCATATGTGGTCTATGAACTTGATATTTGTATACTTCACATGACCTATTTCTTAGCGGATATCCGGAAAAATGCAGTATTTGTGATTTGATTTGTTTTTCACGGATATCTAATTTTCCGATTTGCTTTGTTTCGAAAAATTTCGGATATCCGAATTTTTTCCGAATATTTACGGATATTCGGATATTCACAGATATCCGTTTTAAACAAAACATAATAATCAAAACATCATATCTTTTTATACAAAACAATATATTTTAATATTATATTTAAACAAACTGATGAATAAATATATAAAATTATTTCATTTTATTCGATATAACTAAAGAAAAACAAAAAAGTGGAAGATTAAAATGGTAAAATATGAAATATATATTTTTTATTTAAGGAAAAAAGTTAATAAGTAAAATATATTTCCATTAAGCTAGTATCTACCTATTTTTACTACAAATATTTTTGCCAAATGTATAAATTATACTTATATTAGTTTTATACGAATCGGATATTCGGATTTTTGAAATTAGTATTTGTGATTTGCTTTGATTTAGACGGATACTAAAATATACTATTTGCTTTGCTTTGATTAATAACGGATATCCGGATTTTTCGGATCAAATCCAAACGGATACCGGATCGGAGCAAATCTAAATGATAATTTGTCGAGTCCTATTGCCAATGTCATGTATAATCTTGGCCTTGATTCGAAAAGGCATTTCAGTGTTTTTTTTTTCCGGGGTGAGTTCATGAACTTCTGTTTAGAACTATGCTTGATATTTGACTATAGAGTAGACCATGTGACAAGGCTAAATCCGGCTCTGATTGATGGATGCGTTGTGTTTTCTGTGGACAGATTCTTACAGGGGCCAAACTCTGTCTTCTTATGGTATAGCGTATTCAACCACGGATATATACATTGTCTGATTGATTTATGTATAGTATTCACCAGTGTAAACTAATGGAGACTTTTTAGCCTCTTTTCTTATGTGGAAAAAAAAGAGGAGTTTTGGGGGAAACAAGACAAATGAAAGCTTAGCAGTTCAAAAGATTTTCTGAAAAAACTGGGACCGGTTTTATTTGTTTGATGTAACGACAACTTGTTGTAATATTCACGGAGTAGATGAAGATGACAACTTTAGTGACAATGAAATGAAAAGGATGCTCAATGACAAGAGAGAGAGAGAAGGAGAGAGTAGTGTGGACCAAGTGAAATTATTCAGGTATGTTTGATGTTTTTCTGTGTACTTTTGAAACTTCGAGAGGTTAAGTGGCCATGTCTGTTTCCTTTTAGCTTTCTTACTGTTCAACTCTTTTGCTTCTCTCTAACTTTTGTCCTCTTTTACTTCTTGCTTTTGAAGTTTGCTTCAGATTCACTCTCCTTCCTCTTTATACTTGGAATCCTCAATAGTCTGCGTAGCATCCGGATTTTATGGTGAAGGGTTCGAATACTAAACTCTCTCTTAGGATTCTTCTGCTTCACAGTGATTGCTACTTTTTGTGTGATTCTTCATGGATTTTTTCTTGTGCCCATGGGATATGTATAGTCTATAGAAGACTTGAGCAACATCTCACAATCTTGTGTTGAAACCAAGATGGTTCTATATTGATCATAGAGAATTGTGGCATTTTGAATAATGTTTGGATCTTTTTTTCACAATGGTTTTCTTTCCTTTATTGTATGAACTAAGTGACATGATTAATATCACTTTCTCACACTATTGAACACTTTGGGTTTATGGAGCCACCTCCTTATAGCTGTTCACACTCGAGAGTTGAGAGTTGAGAGTTGAGTTAATAAAGTCTCTCCCTCTTTTAAATTAAAGTACAAATTTATTCATGATAGAGAATAATTGTCAATCATATTTAATAAAAATGAATATGGTTTGGCTTTTTTTGAAATTTTATAAGTCCTTAAAATTGTTCTGGTTTGGGTGGGAAAACAAAGTGAAACGACAAAGTGTCTCATCTAGACTTGGGAAAAGAATCTTATCATATATTACTACTATTTATATTTCTCCAAACTTTAGTCTAAATTAATATGTAGTGGTACCGAAATTAATAAAAATATCAAAAATGTAGTAAAATCCAAAGATCTAATTGTTAGGACAAGTAGTTTAAGTATGTTGGGTATTTTGTCGAATGTGACCTATATAATTGGTGGGTCCAAATGTAACAAACGATCTACAATTAAAGAAATTGCGAAGCTGATTCGGAGAATCAATTATTAGTTAGATTAACTATTTTTAATTAAAATGTATTTGACTTATTACATTGTAGTATAAGCTTATAGGTGTATAAGGAGCTAGTGGATTTTTTAAGATGTAACTTTTGGTATCTCCAATGAGCTACTCAATCGTAACACTCCATGAACTACAAAATCATGTATCATGATCACGACATGTTTTAATGAAAGGCTACAAAATTTTGGATCATGACTAACAATTATTAGTTTTCATGTGACTTTGAAAAAATCCGAAGTGTTTGGGGCTATGTTTCCTACATTTTATGAAATAAAATTTCTAATGTTTTTCTTTAAGGTTTATCAAAAAGTTATGAAGTGAAAGTCATACATTTCTTTGTTGGAAAACATTTATTTATTTTCTAATGTTTTGACTATAGTATTAATTTATAGGCACACTAATATGAACTTTACAATAACTTAGACTATACATACATGCATCACACTATTGATGGTTTTTTCCTTCTCTAAAAAAATAAGCATTAAAAACAAGAAACATGATGAGAAAGGGGAAGTGAGAGAAGTGGTGCAGAAGAAACATCCCCACATGGATGATTACAAATGTAACACTGTTTGTGTAATCAGTAATCACAAATCAGCTGAATCTTTTTTTGTTACATTTCCATACTTTTCATTTTTTTCCGCAACCAAAAACACGACAAGAAAAACTAATTTAAAACATATGGGTGCTTGACAGCTAAATCAATAAGAAAAAAAATGGAAGTTCAAATTCGGCTTCTTGGTTTTTTTTTTTTTTTTTTTGGTCACACGACTTCTTGGTTGTTTAAAGAAAGAAATATTAATGTTCCATTCCATCTTAACCATACACTGATATTTTGAAATGTTTGAGAAATCTGTTTTTAATGATTTACGTATTGATTTAGATTTGATGAAAGGGTGTATATATGTAGCCAAGAAATTTTACATTAATTTTAAATATTTATCAAACAAATATATGAAACGATCACATTACTAGAAAATAATATTAGACGTCGAAAATTGAAATGAATATTTAGTTTGAATCGGAAGTTCATAATCTAATACACACAAAATAACTCGGGTTACGTATGTAGTAGATAGTGGAGTATCATGCGAACACTTTGAAACAATATTGCGGATTCTGCGATTTGATAATAATCACGTATTGATCTTCTACTGGATTCACGAGAATATATCATTACTATTTACTAATCATTATGATTAGCAACGTTGACACTGGTCTCAAGAAATTGATAAATATGCAAATTGTAATTATTTTCGTTAATTAGTTTTTTAGCTTTAACTTTTCTATTCGGCATATGTTTAGGCACAAATAAATTTCTTCAACGTGAACAAGGAATTAAAAAAAATGGGAGCTACACATGCATGGGAAAAGAAAATATGACTAACGCAAGTTATATAAGACAACAAACACTAGAGACTAAACCAACTATTATAACCCAGATTTGTGATGAATGTTGAAAAACAAGAGAGAGAAAGTGTGAATTGATGAGAGGGAAAAAATCTGTTATTATTTACTGAGTTGGTTAAAACAAACTCGGTTACATTGTTTATATACACACAATCCTAATCAATCCTAATCCGGTTAGCATGGTAATAACCGGGAATAAAATTACAATCGGTTTACTCCAATACCCTCCCCTCAAGATGGAAGGTAAAGACTATGAACGCCCATCTTGCTGAATAAACTCTTGAACAAACCCGGATGCACAGCCTTGGTGAATATATCGGCTAATTGATGCTCAGACTTGACGTGCATCGTCTTCAAAAATCCACTCTGTAAACGCTCCTGAACCACATGACAATCATTCTCTATATGTTTGGTTCGCTCATGAAAAACCGGATTAGAAGCTATGTGTAAGGCTGACTGGTTATCACAGAACAAAGTCCCAGCAGTAACAGGTTTACAATGAAGATCAGTAAGTAACGAAGTCAACCAAATCAGCTCACAAGTAGCATCTGCCATTGATCTATATTCAGCCTCAGAACTGCTCCTAGAAACAGTTTGTTGTTTCTTTGAGCGCCAAGAAATCAATGAATCTCCAAAGAACATACAATATCCAGTGACAGAGCGACGTGAATCCGGACAAGCCGCCTAGTCCGCATCAGAAAAGGCAGTCAGTTTCAATTCAGAATGTGCAGAATAAAAGAGGCCCTGACCTGGATCATTTTTGATGTAACGTAACACTCGATTCGCAGCTTGAAGATGTATAGTTGTCGGAGCTGACATGTACTGGCTCAGCATATGAACAACATAAGTGATGTCTGGTCTAGTGTGAGTTAAGTACAATAAGCGACCAACAATCCTCCTATACACAGAAGCATCACCAAGCAATTCTCCATCAGTAGCTGACATCTTGAGATTAAGGATCATAGGAGTGGGAAGCGGTTTACAGCCAATTAAGCCTGCATCTTCAACCAGATCCAGTGCATATTTCCTTTGGTTAATGAAAATACCCTTTTGATTTCGACCAATCTCAAAACCAAGGAAATATTTAGCTGGTCCAAGATCCCGAAGTTTGAAAGCAGCCTTGAGAGCAGATTTAAAATGGTCCACAGTTTCAGTATTGTTGCCCACTATCAGGAGATCATAAACATATACCAGAACTGCCAGAAATACAGTAGAAGTGTGTTTCACAAGTAGAGAATGATCTGCAGGAGCTTGAACAAAACCTTCAGCCAAAATGACAGAGGAAAGCTTTTGATTCCATTGGCGAGAAGCTTGTTTGAGACCATATATAGATTTGTGTAGTCTACAAACTGAATTCTTAGGGTAAGTCTTCCCTGTCAATTCTGAATAACCCGGTAGAAGAACCATATAAATCTCTTCATCAAGATCACCATTAAGGAATGCATTACTCACATCCAGTTGTGTTAAGGACCAGTTATGGATAGACGCAAGACCAAGGATCATAGGCAATGTCCCAAGTTTAGCAACTGGTGAAAAAATATCCAAATAATCCAACCCTTCTAGTTGAGTATATCCCTTAGCAACCAAACGGGCTTTATGCCGTTCTATACTGCCATCCAGATGATACTTCAAAGTAAAAACCCATTTACAACCAATGGGATGTTTATCTGAAGGAAGTTCACATATAGACCAAGTTCCAGTAACCTCTAGAGAAGTCATCTCAAAAGATGCAGCAGTAGTCCATTCAACAGATTGGAAAGCCTCTTTAAAGGTTTTAGGTAAATGGGTGGTGGAAATAAAAAGAACAAAGTTCTTGTAATGAGGAGAAAGGTGATCATAGGTCAGAAAAGCGGATATGGGATAAGAAGTAGTGTGAGTGGAATGAGCAGGGAATTGTCTATCGTAATGAAGAAGATAACAGTGATACTCATCAAGGTAAGCTGGGATTTTAGTCTATCTTTTAGATCTGACAACCGGAGCTGTACTCCTTGATGGAACATCACTGGAAACAATCGGTTCAAGAGGTGGAGAAGTATTGGAAGAAGAATTATGAACAGAGGAAAGATGAGGAGGAAGAGAATTAGATGATGAATGAGTGGGTGTATCATGAATAGGATCATTATCAATGTCCTAAATGGAATGATCATAGGGATATGGAGTATCAGAATCCAAGCCAGGTGTGATATCAAAGGAAGCAGGGAAAATAGATTCAGGTAATGGAAGAGGAAGAAGATCCTGTTGAAAAATATCATCAACAGAAGTTGAATCAAGTGTGGAGAATGAAATAACAGATTCATGAAAGACAACATCACAAGATATGAAAACAGTATTGGAATCCATATCCAGTAATTTATAACCTTTATAACCCGGAGGATATCCAAGCATAATGCATTGTTTAGCTCGCGGAGAAAATTTATGTCTGTCCTTTAAAAGAGTGGAGGCAAAACAGAGACATCCAAAGACACGTAGATGATCGTACACAGGAATTTTAGAAGTAAAAAGTTCATAAAGAGATTTATTTTGAAGAAGAGGTGAAGGAGTACGATTTATAAGATATATAGCTGTGAGAATACAGTCCCCCCCAAAAATGTAAAGGAACATTGGATTGAAAGAGAAGAGATATTGCAACATTTAGAATATGTTGATGTTTTCTTTCAACCACAGAATTTTGTTGTGGTGTATAGACACATGAAAAGTAATGAACAATGCCTTTAGATTTGAGAAGAGAATGAAAGGAAAGTTCAGGAGCATTGTCTGTCCGAACAGCTTTCACTTTAGCCTGATATTGTGTCTCCACCATTTGTAAAAATTCAGGAAAGATGGTAATAACCGAACTTTTATTATGTAAAAGATAAACCTAAGTGACCCTTGTACAATCATCTACTATAGTCAGGAAGTATTTGAAACCTTCAAGTGTAGGGACATGAAACGGACCCCATACATCAAGATGAATCAAATCAAAAGGTGATTGAGAAAGATTATTAGAAGAAGAAAAAGTTAAACGTTTCTATTTTGCCAAAGGACAAACTTTACAAATATGATCTGTTTTTCCAGAAGAAATATCAAGAAATTTTGAAAGAATATGGACTTTTTGTTGTGATGGATGACCAAGTCTTTGATGCCAAACTTCAGGAGAGACTTGAAGAATAGGATTTTCTAAACAAGAATAAATGACGCTGGAAACAGGAGGCTCCAGAACATAGAGATTGTTGTGGAGATTACCCTTCCCAATCGTCAAGTCCAGAATATGCTCCTGGACAATGAAAGGATTGTGAGGAAAGATGTAACAGGAAGTAGAAGAAAAAAGTACTACAATAGTACTATTACGAGTAAGAGCACTAATACTCAAAAGATTGAATTTGAATTGTGGGACAAAAAGAACTGAATGGAGCACTAGGTGTTTAGAAAGGGAGATTGTGCCAGAAAGAGTAACTGAAATATGTGTTCCATCAAGAAGAGTAACAGTAGTGTTGCTAACAGATTCAATTTTAGAGAAAAGAGTTATGTCACAACACACATGACAACTAGCTCCAGTATCTATAATCCAGGTATTTGCAACACAATTAAGGCCATTCTGAATTCCCGCAGAAGCAATGATATTAAGCGGTTCAAAAGGATTACCAGAAAAAGATTGTGTTTGTGGGATAAGATGTGGTTGAGGTTTGGATGTAGAGACTGTACCATCTGCCAAAGTGAATGTACTGCCAGAAATTTGAGCTATAGTGTTCTGAGCTATTTGAGGTTTGCTCAAAACATTGAGAATGCTGAATTTGGTCTGATGTGACATTCCCTAGATGAACACCTCGTTGATAATGCATGGATATTCCACCAGAATCTTGAACAGTCAAACTAGCCACATTCTCCTTCTTCTGTGACCATGGTTGTTGTGATTTAACCGAAGAACCATTAACCGGAGCTGATAAAGACTGGTTCGGATAGTAAGAAGATGGAGCCTGAGGTCTTTGAGAATATGATGGTGGTTTATAACCAGGACGATACCCATGTAATTTGTAGCATCTGTTAACTGTGTGACCCGACAATCCACAGTGAGAGCATATTGGCCTATTCTTCTGTTTATTGTATCCACCAGTATAAGCAGCCACAATTTGTTGAATAGAATCATTCTGAGATGTCTGAAATACAACAGCACTAGTAGACTGACCATTCTTCATAGATCTCTGTCTCTCTTCTTGAGAAACCAGATTAAAGACCTTGGATATAGCTGGTTTAGGTTCCATCATAAGAATTTGACCTCTTGTCATAGTAAACGATTCATTCAACCCCATAAGAAACTTCAAACCTTGTCTTGTTCATCACAAACCTCCAATCTTTTAAGATTTGCACAATCCAATTTACCACAACAACAACTGTATGGAGTCTCATGATTCTTTAACTCTTCCCACAACTGTTTAAGCTTGGTATAGTAATCACTCACTGTCTGTGAACCCTGAACCTCATAAAAAAATTGTTGTTTGATCTCTGCTGTTCGTGGTCCATCACTCTGCTTAAACTGATCATGAATATCCAACCACATTTGACGAGCTGTATCAAGATACATAATACTCTTCCCAATAGATTTGTCAACAGAGTTTACTATCCATGTACACACAATATTGTTGCAACGAGTCCATGAACCGTAATCAGGATGATTTGAATCTAATTCCGCAAACAATCCATTGACAAACACAACTTTATTTCGAGCTCCTAACGCCATTAACATAGAACGATGCCATGTATTGAAATTCCCTAATCCAGTAAGTTTCTCAGAAACAAGAGCAATACGAGCATGATCCGCGCTATGCACATAAAGCGGATTCGAGTTCGGATCGGAGAGAGATGCGCGTACATCGGAAGCTAAATTTGGATTGGGATGTGAAGCTGGATTCGGCTGATTCGTCGAATGATGAGCTGAATCAGATGTCGCCATGGATGGATCTTCTCAAAATAGTAGAAACAAACAACTCAATCGATGAAAAACGAAAATCAAAACGGAAGAAAAGAGATTTCTCAAGATCGCATGGAAAAAAATGAAAAACGGAATCAATCAATACGATTAATCCATGAAATCGACTCAATCGAAGATGAAGAACACGAATTCAAAGCCAAATCGAGATGATTCAAGGCTCTGATACCATATTAGAACCCAGATTTGTGATGAATGTTGAAGAACAAGAGAGAGAAAGTGTGAATTGATGAGAGGGAAAAAATCTGTTATTATTTACTGAGTTGGTTAAAAAAAACTCGGTTACATTGTTTATATACACACAATCCTAATCAATCTTAATCCGGTTAGCATGGTAATAACCCGGAATAAAATTACAATCAGTTTACTCGGTTTACTCCAATACCAACGACAAGTATTAAAAGAACTGTTACAACCTTGACAAATTTATGAGTCGGTTACACAGTTTTTACTTTTTCGATTGAATCTTATCAACAAATGTTTAGAGAATTTGAATAAGATCTTGTTGGGATGCTCTTTTTGTTGTTGTAAGAATTGAAAATTAAGCATTTAAATCATCCACTCCAATAATGACTGTTAATTGAAGCCCATATAACAAAGGCCCAAATCAGAAGCCCAACATACAAACAAGCGACACTGTAGAACTAGGATTAGAAAGTGTTATTGTTCATGGTCGTCTTCATTGTACATAAATATCTTCTTCATATGATAGATTAAAATAAATATTCGTGAGCATTTATATTACCCAAATCCACATTTGACATATTTTGTTTAAGAAGATGCAAACTCGTTTATGGATTAATTGTATTCATTTGACATAATTTCTTTCGACAGAAGCCAAAATTTCAACCATTATTCAAGCCTTACAAAAAAAAGCAAATACTTTCATCAATCGAACACCATAGTGTCTTACTCTATAAACATAATCCAACCATAATTCTTATCAACAATGTCAAAGACTCGAAGCAAAGAGAAACAAGAACACTCAAGATTCATAACTCTATTACGCATATAACTTACCCCATCGCATCATTTGCATTTGATCGGCTGATCGCGCATACTCAAAACTCATATGGTCACAAAGAATTACACAGTACCTGGAACAAGCAAACGCTATAAGAAGACACTGTTAAGGTTAAAAATGACATTAATAAGAACGCGAAAAACCGAAAATTATAAATGGAGATGGTTAATTTATTAATGAAACTGGTAGCTGAATTGATATACATTCAGAAACTCAAGCTAAACAAAACCCCCTCATTTTGATCAAAAGGGGTTTTTACCTTAATGAAAACGCAACAAAGACACAACAAGTCACTTACTAAAAACCAATTTTGCCAATTTACACAAACATAAGTCTAATTGGTCTCACACACTCACAAAATACTAAAGAAAAAAAATCTAATGACAGTCCCTGAAAGACTTTTTTTTGGGGCTATCTTAATTAGCAACAGTAGTAGTAGTACCATCTTCCACACCTAGACCATACAAGACACCAGTGTATTTCTCGGTCGATCCCGGGAAATAACGTTCCTTAAGCTTCCGAAACGAGCCTAAGGTAAGCAAGCTATCTGACCCGGCTTGATGACAAATCCCAACTCTCTCAACTCCCATTAGCTCAGCGAGTCTGTTCAATCCGCCAAACAGTCCGTTGCAGAACGTCATCAAATGCTTGATATCGTAAACCGTAGGGAAATACACACTTAGTAGCTTGAAGAAATCAGCTTGCTTGAGAGGCAATTCCTTGCAAGTCAAGAGTTTAACCAAATACCCGAAATCGTATCCTCCATGGAAAGTAACCCACGATATCGCATCGTTCAAAACAATCCCAGACGACATCAGAAGCTCACCAAACCGAACCACATCGATACCTTTCTCAATGTTCTTCTTGAAATCAATCCCACACTGACGCAAAAGCTCGATCGACTCGCTAGCGTAGATATCCTCACCGATGTTAAACTCACGGAAATTGAATTGCCAGATACAGAACTTATCGGTACCACAAGTCGGTAAATTCCCATTCTCATCGGAAAATGTTAACCCAACTTGAATCAATTTCAACAAATCAACATTCTCCTTGAGAGTACGATAGTTCAAATCGTTATTGTACTTGAAAGTAGCGACTGGTTTCAATACAACACCTGGAAACTCAGTATCCATAGCGATATAGCTGAATTTGTCAACAATCTCACGGATCAATGCGAATTCTTCAAGTAGATTATCATTCCAAACCTCACGAATCATGATCGAATCTTCTTTGAGAAGTTCCACCATCTCCAATAATTCTCCTCTACACGACAATCAGATATACAAACAACCACACAGATCTGAAAACACAGCATACGTCACAACGAGAAAAACGAAAACCTGTAAACGGAGATCTGAAAACGGAATCTTCCGATCTGTGATATAGAACAAGCCGAGGAAAGATCAGACAACGAAAAACCAAACCCTAACGAAAATTCGAAAAAAAAGAAAGAGGAAGGAAATGAAAGTAAGAAACTACCTCAGATTTCGCAACACAGATGTTCGAAAACGAACAGATCTAGCAGATTCGAAGATAGATCCGTGCGTCTGCGAGAGGAATTCTCGGGTCAACCAAAGAGAAAGAGAAGAGAGAGAGAGGTTTCAAGTGGTAAAGGCTTTTCTTCTCTGCTTTTGAGATAATGCAAGTGACGACGATAAATAGAGAGAGATGAAAACGATGGAGACAACTTGTGTTGGATGTAAAACGATGTCGTTTTTGGGTTTGAAGATTGGAGGATTCATTACGACGACGTTTTATCGTGCGGCTTTCCTGCATCAATCATTACGTTTTGCCCACCTTACCAATTATTTTATCCGAATTGTCCCTTTTTTTCTTCTTTCAATTATAATTATTTTATATATTAAATTAAATGATGCGAATGAGATATGTTATGATTATGACCAAATATTTTTATTTATGTGCATCACGGAAATTCCGTTCGTTTGTAACTTCCATGATTTTTATTTTTTTGCTTTCTAGACCTACCTCCATTATTAGTTTTCTTGATTGTTTTATATGTGGTTTAGAATTAGAGTATATGGTACTAGTTACTAGAGTTAGATTGTTGAAATTACGTATATATATATATATATATTTTTTTTTTCAACCAAATATTAATAAAAATATGTCTTCATAATTAGTTATCCAATTAGCAGAAAATTATTTATAAAAGAAAAATTTATAGCTCTAAAATTACAGACTAAATAGTCCGTTTTTAGATTAACTAAACGAGAAATTAAAGATAAAAAAAATTAAAAAATGCGGCTTTGCAATTTCCAAAATTGTGTCGAAACGATAGAAAAGGTCAGCCATTTTTTTGGATGTCTAACAATACCCATCAACTCTGAACAATCTGTCTCGAATGCGTAGCACTCCAAACTTCTCTCCATAATACTATGTATATTTTATCATCATTTGATGATGAACGAATAGGAAAATTAATTGTATAGTTCAAACTGCATATTGAATATTGTTATACACTTGAATGATTACACAAAGTAATTGCAATTGACGTAAGGATTAGAAGAAGAAAAAAAGTAATTGTAAATATATTATTATTGACTTTTAACTTTAGATATTCTTACCTTCCAAGTGGCCGATGTTATAGGGAACTGACTATACACCGAGGGAGAATAATACGTTTTATAGAGATGCATGCATCACTTATATTGCATAGAAAAAAGAATAATGTATCTTTTTTTTTTCTTTTTCTTTTTTAACTTATAATGTATCTTTTCAATCATAGAAAATTTTGTATCTCTATATTTTTTTTTATATATATATATATATTGCTTAATAAAGATATATACTACTCCTTAAGGAGTACTTAAGGTGTCGATACGTAGTCAGAACCATTGAATATTTTACAATTCATCCTCGTTTATGTATAGAATCATTCTATATCCAACGAACCTTCGAACTTTCACCAACGTAATCAATTTTAGTGTTCATAAGAAAATCATAGAACGATTTTCCAACTCAAGCTAAGCTAGGATCAAGAATATATAAGAGACAATTACTGGAAAGAAAAAAAGGATTACGTAAATGATATTGTAATCTTGTGACACATTGGATTAGATAAACACCAACAAGTCTTACCCAAGACTCTCTAGTATTGTAATCTTGTTTTTATTTTTTTGCCAAAATTATCCTATCATAGGTATTACTCTTGTACTACCAAAACTTCATTTTCTAAATAATATTTACAGTTTAGGAGTATTGATTCTCATTATTACGGAGTCAAGCATCATCGTGCTTCCCACTTAACCCAAACCAAAATCTGTGGCTTTGTAATAATTAATTATTTTATATAAATTAATATACGAATATGAATTTATATTCAATAATGGTGTACTTGTTATATGAAAAAACAAGTCATGTTAGTCACAAAATACTAAATGATGGTTCCTCATCTAAAACCATTTTGTTATGAAATTATGTTGGAATCCGACACATACACCCAAATCAAAGATTCCCCTTATATTGTAGTCCAAAAATTATTGTCAACGCGTAATTGCTTTGCTCATCTAATTGTTGTTGATTGTTAAAAAAAAAAATATATAATTGTTGTTGATGATAACACAAAATAAACGTTAATACGAGCTATTTACGTCTCATTTCTTGAAACTTTTATATATGTGTAAATATCTTTGCTATGAGGTTCAAAAAAATTCAAAGGTACATATATATTTATAAAATGAAAGGTGTCCGCAATGTATATAGGGTTAGGGTTACAAGCTATCTACGATTGAGGACAAACAACTAAACTTGTATATGTATATTTTTGCTATAGAAATATAGTAGGGTTAGATAATTAATAATCATTGTATATATCCATATTAACCTGTGGTGAGATCTGTTTTCTCAATTTAAAAAACTACAACAAGTTATAACCAATATCATTGGCGATTTTATGGCTAATGTTTGAAATTTAAGTTTACAAAGCAAATTTTTTAGGTGAGCAACTTTTTCTTAAATATATCAAAGATTAGCTAGCACGGGAAATGAATATACTTGAAATACTGCAATTGTAATCCTTAAAAAACTTAGCGGCAATTATAATCCTTAAACAATATGACAACATAATATGAAATACCATTTAGCAAAAAAATATAATAATGAAATACTGCATTTTGCATATATGTTTTTACATATCTCGATTATAATTACTAGCTCTAAACAAAAATAAATACAGCATTTCGATTTCTAAAAGAAAAAAAATCACAACAATTCGCCAATAAATATTAGTATCTTAGAACCATAAGTTATCATCTCCTCTAACATCTCATCGTCCTTGCAACAACAATGTAAAATGATTTACTGCAGTATATATGCAAAGAACACAACGTCGAGTATAACTACTAGCTCCGAATGAGAAGAATAAATACAACATTTGATTATTCAAATTTGAAATTACAACAATTCAACCAATAAATGTCATCCCAAGACCACATTATGATTAATGTATGAGATTTAGATTTACAAAGCAAAGTTTAAGCATAACTAATTTTTAAAATTTATCAAAGAATAGCTCGTGACACCTATTTTGTCGAAATAGTGATCCTTAAATTTGATAGCAATTATTAATTTACCACGGTTTGCAAAGATACATACATTTACATGAGGTCGATTATACTCACTAGTTTTGAATGAGGATAAAAAGTACGATTTTATGGTTAATTTATGAGATTTAGGTTTAGAAAATAAAGTTTACACGTAACTAATTTTTTTCTAATATACACATTATCTACTTATTTAATCAACATGGCGACATTTACGGTTACCAAAAAAAAACATGGCGACATTTATAGTTCATAAAAAATAACAATGCACAAAATGATTTATTGCAATTTACAAAGATAGATTTACATGACGTCGACTATAATCACTTGGTTTGAACGATGAAAACAAATATTCCTTCTCTATCAAATTACATGATTTTCTAGAAATTTTTTTGTTTTAAATTAGATAAATTTTTCAATTTTTAATATAAAATTAAATATAATTTTATTTGATTTGACAATTTATTTTCTCGAGTTTGATTTACTATTAGTTGAAGTGCATTTAGTTTGTTTGATGATAAATGATGTTTTAATTTAGAAAAACTAGAAAATTTAAAAAAATTTTAATTTGTGTGAGAAATCTTTAAACATCAATTATTGTGATACTGAAGGAGTATTGCATTTCGATTACCAATATTAGAAAGTACAACAACTTAATCAATATCATCGTTGGTTTATGATTAACATATATGAGATTTAGGTCAACAAAACAAAGTTTACACGTAACTAAATTTTTTAAAATATATCAAATGTTAGATTTAAAACCTATTTTTATCAATATAGCGACTATACTCAGTAGCTCCGAACAAGGATAATAAATACTACAGTTTGATTACCAAAATTAAAAACTACAACAGCTCAACCAGTATCATCGACCTTTTTAATTATGGTTAATGCATGAGATTTAGGTTTACAAAACGAAACTTACACGTAACTAAAATATATTATCAAAGATTAACTCCTTATAGAACTATTTTTTCTAACAACATACAGTACGTCAACATTTATTAATCTTTAAACGTATAATAGCATGAAATTATTTAAAGCAATCTACAAAGATATATTTACATGACCTCGACTATTTGTTCACTTGTTTTTTTGACCTAAAACAATAAATACTACATTTCGATTACCAAAATTTAAACTATACACTACAACAAATTTCCACATTGATAGCATTCGGAATTCGCTATGAAATATCTTTAATAGTGTTTTCATAAACGCTAGGACATGCAGAGCCATGTTAGACACCCCACATATTATAGCGTTTTTATTGTCAGCTATGTTAAGTCATTCTACCATAACTCTTTCAAAACGTCTTAATATAAGTTTTGATAGCACCGTCGTATTTCGTCGAAAAAATATAACAAGTCATTGTCATGCTATGATATATGTTTATACTATAGCGGTTATAGTAAGTCGTAATTTATGTTCTTATAACGTTCTGTAATGCTGTTATATTTTATGTTATAGCACCGTATTAATTTGAAACAAACTTTTTAATAGGTTATTTTTCATGCCATCGTAGATGCTAGTAACATACCATTACTGAAATGTTTTAACATAATTTGTTATAGCTAGGTATTAAATTAATTCATAGCTAGTTTTAACTGCTACTTAAATATTTATTTTACATTTTTTGTAGAAGCTATAATATGTTTTACAATGACAATGAAGTATTGTTACCAATTATATATTTAAAGCCATAATTCATATAATTAAACTTGAAATCACAAACCTCAATCCAACATTGATACCAAGTCTGAAACTAAAACACATAACATGAAATTCTAGAACAAAAGTCTTACTCTACCAAGTTTGATACAAAGTCTCATTTAAAATCTCAATATATCACTTTAACAAATGATCACCTTATCCAAATGAATGAACTAGATAGATGGGTCTAACCTGTCGTTTGATTTGAAGATAAAATAACCGTCAGCTCTCCAATAGTACAATCCGTAACACTTGCACAGAAACAATAACATGATAAGTATAGACTTTATCAGAACATGAGTAATTCAAAGTATGTGAATAATTTGGTTTTGTTCACTTGATAAAACAAAAGAACAAATAGAAATTGAGATTTGCAGACCATGAAATCAACACTATTGTATCGACATATGCAAATTAATCCAATAAATCCAAACATTATAAACAAAATTTTAATTGTCTACATGAAACTTCATCTAAATCTAATCCGACAAATCCTAAAAAGATAATTTTGTTCCACATTAACAAAGAACCAAAGCATCAAAGACAACAACCTAATGAGATAGATTTACCTGAAATTTCAGCTCAATGTCGAGTAAAGTGGAGAATATGGTTGGTGACAGGGAACGACTTTGTGTTCGCGGCTAGATTCTAGTGTGGCGGTGGCGAATTTCGTGAAGATACACAAATCTAAAAGGAAAATTAGAGAAGATTCTCGAAGAAGATGAAATTACATTAACTGAGAAATGCAGAAATGTGGATACCTAAATCGTGTCTCGAATTACTGAAATATGAGGCTGAAGCTGGCGACGAGCGACGGAATGGACGCAAAACGAGGTCGACGGCAAGTCCAACAGTGGATTATACGACGGAGTCGACGAAGGAGAGTATCGGGAGTTTTTTTTTTTCCAGATCTGTGTTATTTTATGTTTTTTTTTGTCTATGACACTTAAACCAGTGACATATGGCGTTTAAACCCGAGATATGTGGCGCTCAAGTGAATATTTTTACCAAGTATTAACGGAATAAATGATTTTAGCTTTCCGTTTGGTGATTTTTCTATAATAGCGTTAATCCAATGCTATGTTATATTAAACAAAATTAAAATTTATCTTAGCAGTTACAAAAAATGAGCTATCCTTAAATGCTATCAATGTAGAAATTTGTTGTAGTTTAACAACTCAACCCATATCGTTAACGATTTTAACTACATAATGCATGAGATTTAGGTTTAGAAAATAAAATTTACGCGTTACTAAAATTTGTAAAGTATATTAATGATTATCTACAAGACCCATATGTACCAACATGGCGGTATTTATTAATCTTCAAAAGTGTAATAGCATGAAATCATTTACCGCAATTTGCAATGGTACATTTACTTGATGTACCGTTGTAATTAGCTCTGACTAGGACAATAAAAACTACCTCTCGATTACCAAAATTAAAAGCATTAAAAACTAATAACTCAACCAATATTATCGACAGTTGTAATTATGATTAATGCATGAACTTAGGTTTACTAAACAAAGTTTACGCGTAACTAAAATTTTTAAAAACAAATTTGAGATTATCTCCAAAACCTATTTTTACCAACATAAGTACAATTATTAATCCTTAGAGAAAGACAACATGGAATGATTTATCGTAATTTGCAAAGATACATTTACATGACGCCGACTATAAGTATTAGCTTGGCCTAGGATAATAAATACCATATTTTGATTATCAATATTTAAAACTACGACAACCTACTAAATTTATCGATGATTTTTTTTTAATGTATGAGATTTAGATTTACAAAATAAAGTTCACTCGTAACTTAAATTTTATATATATATATATATATATATCAAAGATTAGCCCGCAAGACCTATTGAACGAGAACAATAACTACTATATATCGATTACCAAAATTAAAAACTATTACAACCCAACTACACTATCATTAACGATTAGTGTGAAATATGAAAATTATAATTAAAAACAAAGTTTACACGTAACTAAAATTTTAAAATATAGTAAAGATTATATCACAAACCCTATTTTTTACCAACATAACGATATTTTTATTGATCCTTCCAAAATATGACAACATGATTTTATTATTTGAAATTTGCAAAGATACATTTTACATTACGTCGATTATAATCACTAGTTCTAATAACTATTGTATTTCAATTATCAAAATTTAAAACTACAACAACGTTGTTGTAGTTTTAAATTTTGTCAACGATTCCATGATTAACGTATGTAATTTACGTTTATAAAATAAAATTTACACGTAACTAAAATTCTAAAATATATTTAAGATTAGCTCGAAAACCCTTTTTTTTATCAATTGGTCATTTTCATAAAGATTCATGAACATTCACATTTTTTTTTCATTGACAGCTCGGTAACGATTCTTTTTTGAAAAAAAACAACTGCCTTTTACTTTTTTGTAGAAAGTTATTTCTTCTCTTCATAGTAGTTGTTATTATACATTTATTTTTTTATTTTATATTATTTGTCATTCTGCAACTTCAATGCATAATTATTATCAATTTTTTTATTTTATTTTTACTTTTAAATTTATTAACTATATATATCAAATAAAATAATACATTAATTAGAAATAAAATATAAAATTTAATTATTTTTTTAATTTATGTGAAAAACTATAGAATGACAATTTAATTGAAACAGAAAGAGTATTTTTTATGCTAAGATTTTTTAAAAAAGGACTAGAATCCTCTAAAACTTATAAAAAATCGCTAATTTAAGGTAAAAAATATGGGGTGATTACTGAGAGGACCAATAGAATTTCGTATTTTCTTATCTAATGTCTCCAAATCAGCAAATTGACCAATAGTAAACGAGTCAAGGATGTGGTAATCATCCACGTGCCTTGTAATTCCTAATTTGCAAAGTTGCTTTGGTTCCTTCACACCCTCACGAACCCTAAATAAATTGCGATTTCACTGTTGCTTTTTCTCTTCACTCCTCTCTTTGCATTCATCTCTCGGCGGTGTAAGATCTCTCTTACACCAACTCAAATTCCTTCTTCTTCTTCGTGTTCTTGTTCTTCTCATTACCCAGAAGATGGCTGGTTCGAAGAAGCATTCATCAGCCAAGGCCAAATCCGCCAGTGTTTCTGGAAAGGATAAGGTTTTCTCAATTAAAGTTCATCTTTTTCGTTGATTCTGCTTATGGGTTTGATGTTTTCATAAGCAATTTTGGTTCCAAGTAGTGAATTTTGTTGTTTTCTTACTAGGTTTCTCGGGATTATGGTGAGAGTTTGGTGGGTTCAAGGATTCAAGTTTGGTGGCCGATGGACCGCAAGTGAGTATTCAATTATATGGAACAAAGTTAGGGTTTTTATTTGTTCTACTGTTTTTTCAGTACTTTGTGATGATGAATCTTACGGATCCTTTGGTTTTCAGATTCTATAAGGGAGTGATTGATTCCTTTGATGTTTCAAACAAGAAGCATGAGGTAATTTCATATCGTGATTGTTGTTCCTTTGTTTCTATGGGTCTGCTTGAATCTAGATGTATCACATATCATGATTGTTGTTCCCTGTTTCTTTATGGGTCTGCTTGAATCTAGATTTGTTTCACATATCATGATTGTTGTTCCTTGGTTCTGCTTGAATCTAGATTGGTTTCACATATCATGATTGTTGTTGTTCCTTGTTTCTTTATGGGTCTGTTTGGATCTAGATCTGTGTCATTACTTTGGGATATTGAATTGCATATTAATAAATGGAGTATTGATATATTGATTGAACTAGGTTATCACTTGTATTCAAGGATCCTTAATTCAATATTGGATATTTAGGGTGTATGAGTTACTCTCTCATTGGAATTCAATTTTCGGTTTTTATTAGATCAGTTGTCATTCAATGATGTATACTCTTACATTGATACCATTCTGTTACAATAGGTTTTGTATGATGATGGAGATGTAGAAAACTTGAATCTGAACAAGGAGCGATGGGGGATGATCGCAGAAGAAGATGCTGAAGCTGACGAGGTAGAGATTGTTTTATCTGTTATTATTTCTTTGGATATGTGGATTTCTAGCTTTTAATGGTTTGACGATTCTTTTGTAGATCTCCGTACAGGAGGAGTCGGGTAATGAGAGCTCTGAAGCCACCCCAGAACCGTAAGTTTGCCCTTGTCCTCGTGCATGTCGTTTAAATTGCAAAGTAGAGTACTTGATTAGGTTTTTTATTCAGATCCTGTGTTGTGTTGGGTAGTACTGATATTTTGTAACCCCTACTAATCATAAGATAGGTTAATGAGCCTGTCTGATAAATGTATATTCGTATCTGTGCATTATGTCACTCAGCTATGAAACTCAATTGTCAGGTATTCTCAGTGATCTTTGTTACATCTTGACTAAACTCTTTACATGCTTAACAGGAAGAAAGCTAAAACTAATGGTAAGTTATCTCAAAAAGGAAGGAGGGCTGAAGCTGTGCCGAAAAAGAAAGATTCTTCAGCAAAGAGGTTGGTTATGTTTACGTATACGTACTTAAATTAACGTATGTACAAATGCACACACGCACGTGCGCTTAAGCACATTTAAGTCTCCATGTCTCTGGTTTATACATTATGGAGTTGATTTCATAACATAGAGGGAACTTTATAAATAGCAGTACCATTCTCTTGCTTTGATTTTAACGGTTTTAAAACCCCATTGTGTTTACAGCAAGTCCAAAGCCAAATCTAGTAAGAAAGCAGAGGATAACGACGGAGAAAGAGAGAAGCCAAAAAGGGGTGTGAAGAAAGCTGAGAAATCGAATGATGATGAGAAGCCTGGAACTGAGAGAAATGGCAAAATGGGTGGTGTTGGCAGTAAGATTGTAACAGCGGCCACACGCATTAGTGAAAGGTTCCAAAAAAAGGAGAATGGTGCTGCTAAAGAGACTTCTAACTCCTTGAAAACAAGCAAGAAGACTTCTGAATCAAACAAACCAACGCGGAAAAGGCGTCCTTCACCTTCATCAGATGCTGTCTCAAAGAATGTGAAAAAACCGAGGACTTCCTCGAGAAGGACCAGGAGCAACAGCACTGCTGATGATGAAGAAGAAGAAGAGATGTCTGCTGCTGATGATGTGGAGGACAATGTGTCTGGTGGTGGTGATGTGGAGGACAATGTGTCTGGTGGTAGTGATGATGAGCATACATCTGATGATGACTCCAAACCTATTGTGAGTTTGGTTACCAAATCTCCAAAGACCAGGGACGCTAAGAAGAAACAGAAAGCTAAGGAGGAAGAGACAGAAGCTTCAGGAAATGATGCAGAAGGAGAAGAAGAAGAGGAAAAGGAAGGTGAAGCAGAAGAAGGAGAAGGAGAACCGGAAGCTGAAGAGGACGCAGAAGCAGAGGCAGAAGTGGAAGCTTCCGTTTCCGCGGATGAAGAGCCTTAGCCATAATGATGCCGGGAAAGCAAAACCATCTGAAAAAGATCTCAAGTAATCATCAAAAATAATGTTACAAAGACTAGAGTTTCGCGGTCTCTCTCTTTCTCTCTCCCCATGTGCAGGTACCGTAGTAGACAGTTAAAGTCATTTGTAGGAAGCCATTGTTAAAGGTTGTGGCTTTTTAATTTATCTCTTATTTCGCAAAATTTTAGGGTTCTTAGGGTTCTAAGGATTGTTGTTAGAAAATGTGCAGCCTTGAGGGTTGAGATTGAAAAGCTAATCTTTTGAACTCTGAATGTGAATGAATGCCTCCCATTTTTCCTCTCAAATCTCTCTATTATGCATCAGTGTTTTTTCATTCTTCAGGCGAATCACTTTCTTATAAGTATATATACAGTAATTCGCATATTAAGATGGTATTTACTGCAAACAAACACAAAATGTGTCTTCTGTTTCGGATACAAATAAGAGCTTAACACTAAATGTGGACTTAGGGGTCAGGATGGGACTTATAATCTTTACTAGATTAGTCGAGATTATTAATGTTTTCTGACGTTGGGAAATCAGTATCAAAGTTTGACTCGACTGTAACTCGATTAACTATAGTCTCTAATCTCTATGTTTCAGTTAAATCTAGTTTTTTTAATGTTTTTTTTTTTTGAAAAAACGTTCATCAATCACAACAAGGTCTTAACTATATCTAGATTTGTTTTTGTGTTTCGCAATAAATAGTAATTTTTAAAAAATTTTGGTATAAACTACCCTCTTTAATTTAGGGTTAAACAAATAAAAGAACTGATGTTTATATTACGACGAAGATGGTGGAGTTTCATCGTATTGGTGATAGTCATATATGAAAAATCGAAATGGTTCTGGGAAAACTAGAGTTGATATTCTCTTGTTAAAAATGCATCTCAAAGAAAATGATGGTTAAAGTTTTCTAATTTTATTGTTTTTTATTATTCTAAGTTATGTATTATCATGTGACCGGACATTCTAGTAACCAAATTGACCCGATCTCTTTCTCTCTCTTACAGAGAAACTTGCCGACAGCTCTTGAATCTCTTGGACTCCGATCTGGCCGGTGGTTGATGGCTCAGGAAGCATCACCGCCGGTCCTCTGCTCTTTGCTTGTCTTTTTTTTCCTTGTTGCTGGCTTGAAGGTGGACTTCCATCGAAGACTAGGGTTACTCTCTCTCGTTGTGGGCTCGGTGAAGCTATGGCCCTCAGTTCCGTTTTCCGGTTAGGTCGCGGTGGTGGAGGAGGTCGCGCAGGGGGTGGTGTTCGATGCTCCTTGGATCTGTTTCTCTTCACCTCTGGTTCGGGCTTGGTTCTCGTGGCAGGTAACGGTGGGTGGTGGTTCTGTATGACGACGGCTGCTCGACTGGGTAGTTTTTTCCGCCGGAAAATTGGACCTTCCGAGTTGACTCGGTTCTCGCGAGTTGACTCGGCTCGTCCGAGTTGACTCGGATCGTCCAAGTTGTCTCAGTTCATCCGTTTTGAAATTCGCGTCTCTTGCCGTTTTGCTTCTCCGATCTGTGCGTTTTCAATCATTTCGTATGATTTTGGTCTTCCTTAGATATGTCCTCTTCGTGGTCTTCGTTTGCTTGGTTCGTGGTTTCGGATATGGATCATTGGCCCTTTCTGTTGGGTCTGGTTTTTGCAGTATGGCCAGGTTATTTAGCGGGTTTGCGTTGAGCTTCTTTGCTTCTTGCCGTTTCCGATTGTGTACTGCTCGGGGTCCGAGTTTTGGTATGGTTCGGTTTGAAATTGGTTCGCTTCTTGTCTCTACATCAAAGATTTGATCGGGATCTTGGTCTATTGAGAGGATTCTAACGAGGCGTCAACAATCGGGATCACCCCTCTTCGCCGTTTCCGGGAGTTTTGCTTGAAGATGCAGGGCATTTTTCTTCATTCTTGCCGGACAAGTTTCCTCAGTCTCATAATTGGGTAAAGTAGAATTATTCGCTATAGAAGGAACCGCGTTTCGTGTGTTTGAGTTCTTGCAAGGTTTAGTTAGTCTCTCTGGCTTGTTCTGTTTGGATTAGGCTTGATCTTTAATGGTTGTTTTGAGCTTATGTCCGGGATTTCGTTCCCTTTAGTTTGGTAAAATAAAAGTCTCCCTTACGCAGGGCTTTGACTCCAAGGATTTTAGTCTTTGGCTATGACTCCGAGGATCTGGTGGTCCTTCGGCTTTGTATCCACGGCTATCTTTGTCTGCCGTGGCGTTTGTAGTTCGTTTGTGGATTTTATCCTACCATTATAATATAACATCAGATGAAAAAAAAAAAAAGTTATGTATTATCATGTACTATTTTTTTATGTAATCGCATATTTTATCTAAATATATATAGATGTTAAAAAAAAATAGAAGGGTAGAAGTAGAGCCATATTATTAAAAGTTCACCTGGTGTTTTTTTTCCTTGTTTTTCTCAAAAAAAAAAGTTCACCTGGTGTTAGAGGTAGTAATAAACAAAATTTTGCTCTCAAACAAATAAAACACGTTACTCAATTTGTATAAAAAGTATCAAACTAATAAATACTTATTGGGAATCTGAGAGAGTACTAAATACTGAAGTAAAATAAAAAAAATCCGCAGTTTTTAAACATCACCAATCTTCAACAAAACCACTAATATTGAATAATAATTTCCATAAAATCTCTAATTTTCTGATTATCACATACTTACAAGTCTTCCACAATCCGTGACACAAGTAAAAAAAAAATAGGTTTTTGAGAAATAAAAAAATAAATTTTTTTAAACCAGCATTAACCCATTAATTAATCCAACAGACAAGAAGAGAAGAGGATTGATGCGTGTGTGTGTCTCTCTCTAATGACGCAATCAGTTTTTTTAAAAGGACATTAACAAAAAGATAAGATGTCAGAGAAACGGAACTAATAAATAAAAAAGACAGATCTAACGTCTCTTAACGTCTCTCAAATCTAATCAACGACCCAAAAAATTTCATTACACAACAAAAAAAAACATGTCCTTTCACGTTTCTCTCTCCGACAAATCATAACCAAGCGTTACCTCACCATCCGTACCTTCCTTCCTCTCTCTGTTTCTCATTATTTTCTCTTCTTCATTTCAATTCATTTTGTTCCATTTAATTTAGTTTTATGGAGAACTTTTATATATATATATATATGTATGTATTTGACTCCTCCAGGGTTTTATATTTCTCTATTCAATTTCACAGCCGACACATGTACTTTGCATGAAACGAGAGGATATATTAAGATTATTATAAAAAAAAGTTATTGATTCCAGTTTCAATTCTGAGCTTATCTCCATTTATATTTTTTTTCCTTTTTTCCTTTTTTCCTTTTCTTAATTTAAAATTTTCTCTTTTCTAAAGCTGGGAATCAGAGAAGAAACCCTAGTTTGTTGCATTTCTTTATTGTGTCCGTACTTAGATTTATATTTTCTATTTATGGATCCATCGTTCAAGTCTTGTTAGTTGTTATTATTCCCAGATTTGATCTCAAGTACCTTCGATCTGTACTTGCGTCTATTTTTTTCCTGCTTTATACTTTTATTTTTGTATCATCGGTTTCTGGACTAGATTTACCTGGCTAAATAAAACCTTGTTTTTGTGTGGTTTTTAAAATTATTTTTCAGCATATACATGCTTATATTTATGCTTAGATATATCATATATGTGGGTTATATTGTGTTGATGGAGAAGTTGACAGAAGAGAGTGAGCACACAAAGGAGAAGTTGTATAAAAATAATTTGTATACGGTTGCTTTTGCGTGCTCACTCTCTTTCGGTCATAACTTCATCTTCATAAATCTTCCTCATACATTGAATTTCTAGTGTTTTTTTTTTTCTAGCGGTTTTGTGTCTATGCATTACCAAATTCTGTATATGCATAAACTCAATTTGATTGGCAAACATATGATGTAGTTTCAAAACTTTTTATATCCATGTTGATGAGTCATAGATTTTGTCTTGTAATTTTTTACACATGTATATGTGAATTTGCATATTTTCTCATAGAATTTTTGCCTATTTGGGTTAGGTTTTGTTGACCCTTTATGATTCTAAGAGCTAGTCGCATGAATAAGATGTTTGTATTCTAAAAGTATATATTGTCATTGGAAAAAACACATTTCTTTTTTGCAGACTCTAATACACAGTCATATGGAACGGTCCCAACTATAAAAAGGTGAGTCAAATTAAGTTAAAACTTGAATCCATGGAATGAGATTGGGGTCTATTGATAGTTTGGAGTTGATGAGCTCACAGTCTGGGGAATTGTATAGTTTCTAATTTTATATGTTAACTATGTGAATATTTATGATTCTAAGGCCTTTTCCTTTTGTAGTTATGTGAAATCAGGAGAGGTTAATCAGAAGTAGAAGCGGTTGAGACTTATGTGGGTTGATAAGGCTGAGTATGAGCTTATCTCCGGTTGTAATGGTGACGAAAGATGATTGTCGGCTAGCAATCGGAAAGTAGTAGGAACATTTAACTATTTTACGTTATTCCGGTATATATATCATATGAATAGTGAAAAGTAGAATGATCGAATACCAGAAATACTTGAACTACAATAGAATTTCCGCAGCATAACCATATACATCATTAAAAATCGGGTTTTAGTAAGTTAATAACTGAATAACTATTCAAAACGCGCGTGAACGTAAAAATTTGTTTTAGCATTGATCAGGGGATATGTTAGAATAGGATTCTATCTCTGTGTTTGTTGTATCCCTATATATGGTTGATAGTCGATGACTTGATATCAAATGTCTTTATAGAAATGTATACAGATTTGTATTTTGTTTTCGAGTTTTTGGTTCGTTTAAAGGACCAAAACTAGAACACTTGGAACATTGTAGCTTTTGGAATTTGACTTGGAAGAAGTTTTGTAGGCTTTGTGAACATTGTGATACAGAACATAGAACCATAAGCCGCTTCATTTTTCATTTTCTTCATCTCATATCTTCTTATTTATCTGTTTGGTATTAATTCTTGTAGAACAAATGTGTTACTCTTTCTGTACCAGCTTGTTGCAAATTCTTAACGTACGTATGAAACTATTCAATGTCAATTTGGTACTGGAAATTGCAAGTTTTGGAGTGTTTTATTGTTCAATGCATAGGATTTTGAAGAGAAACCGGGTTAATAAGCGAAGAGAGAGAGAATCACAATTTAGATAAATATATTTTGTCTAGGGTTTTTCTTATTAAACTCGTGAATAATGAAGATAAACTCATATCCATATGATCCTTTAAATAAGCTTCAAAAACCGCAATAGTACTAGAAATAGGCAACAAAGAATAATTTATACGGCATATGGCATTTTTCTGCTTATTTCAGAAGGTCCTCTCGAAATCCATTATGTTTTTATGTCACTTTAAACAACATAATTATTTGTATACAAACCGGATCAAATAGGCTATTCTGTGTATAATTTGTTGGTACTTGGTACTGTAATTTTGTAATTGTTTATTTTTCGTTCTCTTTATTTTTAGTTCTATGCAGGCAGGTCCTGAGATTTCAGAGGCCTAAACAAACAAAAAATTGGGGTTTTTAGATAGATATTTTAAAAGTGAGGAAAACCGATAAAATTTAAAAATTTAGGGGTTCATTTGTGCAAACAAAAACTAAACGGAAGTTTATTTTTGTAATAAAAAAAATCAGGGCTTATTAATGCAAAAAAAAAAGCAGAGACCTTTTTTTAGTACTGAAAAATCAGAAAAAAATTGGGGATCCAAAGCCTAGGTTTCACTTGTTTTGCCTTAGGTCCGACCCTGGTTCTATGCTACTAAGTGATTATCATAAATTTCTAACTAACTGTCTCATAATCATGTGAACATACTTTCTTAGCCTCATAAATTTTTACCAAGATCGCAACGAACAAATGGTTCCGATGTGTTTAGAACACATGGGTTTAGTCAAACACATGCATTCCGAGGATCTTGCCATAGAATATAGAATGTAGAACCTATTGATGTATATAAATAGTCTCTGTAAATGTCTAAGTCTTGTATAAGAGAGTTTCTTTTGTACATAGAATCTTGTAAACTGGTATTGTATAAACTAGTGTAAATAGATTATATGTACAAAAGAAACTCTTCTATTCAAGACCTAGCCATTTACAAAGACTCTATATACATAGAACATATCACTGAAAACGATATAAAGGATATAACTCTAAACTTAATAAGAATAAAAATGTAACCAAATATATTTTGTGATAGTTTTGTCCATAAATACGAAACTCTCAATGTGTTTTAAAAAATAAGATAAATTTGCTATGAATTATTCTTAACAAATGGTCTCTCCTCCAGTCACGACCATCTAACAAAAAAAAGTTCACCATATTTTTGGTCAAACAATCACCATAAATTTTGTTTTTAACTCGATTTTGTTAAAGCAGATCTCTGTAATTAAATAGTAAGAAAAACTAACGGCTCAGATGTGTTTAGAGTACGTGAATCCCCAACACATGCGCCGCAGACGATCTCACCGTAAAATGTAGAAATTGCGTCAAGATTAAAGAGCCAAAGGGATTTTTCTTCGTCTTCTTCTTCCTCCAAATTTCTGCTCTGATCGGTGACCGATCGCTTTATCCATGGAGAATCTCAGTTTTCACGATGGTAACATCTTCAATCTCCTCCACACAAGGTCCAAAGACCCAAGTCATGTGCGTAACTCCATCTTTCTTCCTCTTTGCGACCAATTTGGATTCTTCTTTCATTCTTTCTCATTGCTAGGGTTTTAGCTACAGTGTCTCGAGTTTGATTTATGGAGGTCTTAACATTTTGGTCGAATCTTTGTTTCAATTGTTGCTTCAACCTGAGATTTTTGGCAACCTCATGATGTGTGTCTGTGTAGGAGGTTGATCAAAGAATGCAGTTACACTCTTCTTTGGTTCGGAGACTTTCCCAGGAACCGGAAATTGAGGTAGTGTTGTTTTCATTTATCATTTCTGTCTCTTAAACTGAAATTCACTAACTATGTTTCTGCAATCACTGAAGCTTTGAGTATGTTTAATCTGATTGTTTGGTGTATAATTGGCAGGGTCATCAAGGCTGTGTTAATGCTTTGGCTTGGAACTCTAATGGTTCGCTGTTGATATCTGGATCAGATGATTTAAGGGTATATGAAATTCTTTTAGATACTAGCTAAACACTCTTAATGTTGTTATTTCTTTGTGTTATTCAGATAAATTGAAAATTTGGTTTGCTAAATATGTAGCAGTGAACAATTTATAGTGATCTAAAGTGATGCTTAGCTCCCCCTTAAACGCTGTTCTGTACCCGGTGGATCAAATTTCACATTTGTTGTTATGGCTGATTTGGATGAGAGTCAATGATTGTTAAAGAAATCTATTTCAGCATCTAATTTTTCTGGCCAGGTGATGTAGAATTGACTTGTCTTGAAAATTTTCTTTTAATTTGCAGATTAATATTTGGAATTACTCCAGTCGAAAGCTTTTGCATTCTATAGATACAGGGCATACTGCAAACATATTCTGTACAAAGTTTGTCCCTGAAACCTCTGACGAGCTCGTGGTATCTGGTGCTGGAGATGCTGAAGTATGTTAAAATTACCCCTTTTAGGTTGTGTTGTTTCATTTGGTTTTCGTATAATTTTCTTTTTCTTTTGGGATGTGTGCGTGTGTTTGCCCTATATAATAGGTTAGGCTATTCAATCTAGCCGGGTTAAGCAGTAGAGCAAATGATGACAATGCTATTGTACCATCGGCATTGTACCAATGTCACACGCGGAGAGTGAAAAAACTAGCTGTAAGACTTTTTTAATCAGTATTTGGGCCAAGTCTTCCACTTCGAGCTGTTTGTTAAATAAGATGTTTTTACCATCATGTAGGTCGAACCTGGTAACCCCAATGTTGTATGGAGTGCAAGTGAAGATGGGACTCTACGGCAGCATGATTTCCGGGAATCTACCTCTTGTCCTCCTGCTGGATCCGCTCACCAAGAATGCCGCAGTGTTCTCGTAATCTCCTAACTCTGGTTTCATTGATTTCAATTAAGTTTCTGTTACTCCAGTATTTCCATATTGGCTTTTCAGCTGAGTTTAATTTTCAAACAGAGTTCCATCTTTTTGTATATGCCCCTTGGATTTTCTGTGGATATATATTTTCCTTGTATTAGACATATTGTGTGGATGTTTGCTTATCATATGAGCCCTAAGGTATCTCAATACTTTGTAGACGCATAGCACATGGTATGACTCTTGCGAATTTTTTCTTCTGTACATTGAAGCCTTGTTGATAGCTCTGAATTATGCAGCTTGACCTGCGCAGTGGTGCCAAAAGAGCACTAGCTGATCCTCCTAAGCAAACTCTCTCCCTGAAGTCTTGTGATATAAGTGCCACAAGACCTCACCTACTTCTCGTTGGTGGAAGGTATTTGCCTTAATGAATGTGAATCAGAGTTCTCTCATATTTCTTAATTAACCACTTGTTTTTTTCTTTCCTCGTTGACAGTGATGCATTTGCTCGTTTATACGATAGAAGGATGCTCCCACCATTGACATCATGTCGGAAAAGGCTGCCTCCTCCTCCATGTGTCAATTATTTCTGTCCCATGCATCTATCTGAACGTGTTAGTTTAATATGATTGATATTAAGATACTCTACTAATTTTGAAGTGCTGTGATAATGTTGTGTTCTTGTTCAAAGGTTTTTTTCCCAAACTCACTGTCCGCTGCATCTTTGAAATATTTTAGGGGCGAACAAATTTGCACCTAACTCATGTTACTTTCAGTCCTAATGGTGAAGAAGTTTTGCTCAGTTACAGTGGGGAGCATGTGTACCTGATGAATGTAAATAATGGTAATTGCAGTTGAAATCCTTGCTGCTTTAAGCTTAAGTTCCTTGAAGAGTTAAGCATGCAGTATATATTTGTATTAGCTAAGAGAAAGAAATGAATGTTCATATTGGAATGTTTTTTTTTTGTTGGTTTATTTCCGTTTCTCGTGCCCCTTTTGGTTCCGTAGACGAAATTTTGTTCCTGCACGAAAACCCTCCATGGATCATTTAGATAGTTGTTGATTTTTGATGAGGATTCAAATGGTTTTGCTACTATGTGAGCTCCTTTGAAAAATAGACTAAAAATAAAGAATGTGTTGACCCACCAGATTTGCTTACCTTTTTGTTATGTACATTTCTCTCTTCGAGCTGCTAATGTATACTTCATCACTTCGTCTAGAAATATTTGGTTATGCTAGATATCTTGGTGAAAGCTCCTCTTTGCATCAAAAATCGCAAATTTTAAAACATTTTACTGATTTGTTTTAAGCTCAATTTCTGTTGATAATTTCCTTTGTTTGCTACTTGTAGGCACTGGAACCATGCAATACACACCAGGAGATGTAGCTAACTTGTTTTCTTTCAGTAACATTCTCCACGACGTAGAATCTCCACCTCGGGTTTCCATCACTCCTCAAAATGGCTTTTACAGAAGTAGCAACGCTGCAACGGTTTGCACCTTCCTTTGTAATTGTTCCATAAAGTGACCTTGTCATTCCATTTTCTTAGTGCAACTGAATCCATTTTCAGGTAAAGAAGTGCACCGAATTGGTAGAAATTGCTAAAAGGTCTTTAGAAGAGGGTACAGATGTTTTCTATGCAATCGAGGCAGCTAATGAAGTTCTAGATGCGCATTTTAATGATATTGAGTCCGCGCTAAGGCATGAATGCCTTTGTACTCGTGCTGCATTGTTGCTCAAGGTCGTTTAGAACTGGTGTCTATAATTACCTTGAATCTCCACATTAGTCCTCTCTGTAACCTCAATCGGTGCAACCTTTGTTTTCCAGAGGAAGTGGAAGAACGATGCGCATATGGCCGTAAGAGATTGCCAAAATGCTCGGAGAATTGATGCTTCATCTTTTAAAGCTCATTACTACATGTCTGAAGCGTTTCAGCAAGTAAATTCATAGCTCTGGTGACTGTTAAATTTAGTTTACAATTTGACATAGAGATGGTCGTGCAATAAGCATTTATTTTAGTCAGCCTTCCATTTCTTATACATTTGTGCTTTCACACAGTTGGCAAGATGCAAAGAAGCTCTAGATTTTGCGACTGCTGCACAACAATTGAACCCTTCAGATGGCGATATAGTGGCAAAGGTGGAGAGCATTAAAAGGGATCTTCTAGCAGGTTTGTGACCACTCTAATGTATGTCTTTTCTTGCAGATGAATTGCTTAGTTGTTAATTAATTTTCCTGTTTTTTCTGTTTTCCTCTTTGAGTTCAAGATGTTTCTTTTTAGTTGATTTGTTTTGCTTTTCGATGAATTATAACCATTCGTTTCTAGTAATTAATGAGGAGAATTTATCATAAACATGAGAGACGAATCGTAAGCATGGATTCGTATATTCATCTGCCACTTCCCATGAATCGTGACAGGCTTCTCTTTCTTCTTAGACTGTTTGTTCAGCTAATATTTTATAATGTGTCTAATGTTTGTTCTTTTGATTCAAAAGTGTATCACAGTAACAGATCTATAGCTCTTGTTTTAGATTTGGGGAATTCTTTCATTCCCAAGGAGTATTTATGTGTTTAAAAGCTTTTATGATTCCATGGCCAAGGAAATTTCTTTTTACATTTCAATGTTCTTGTACTTGTCTTTTGGTTGACTAATCAGCTGGAGCAGAAAAAAATGAAGAGACAGAAACTGGAACTGCTAGAGTACTTTCTTTGAGCGACATATTATATAGATCAGAGGCCAACAGTGACAGTTCACATGATATGTCGAGATCCGAAAGAGAAGAATCTGATTATGAAGAGGAATTGGAGTTGGATATTCAAACTTCCATGTCTGATGACGAGGGACGAGATCCAGACTCAAATGCTATGCGTGGAAGTTTAAACCTACGAATTCACAGAGTAGGTGATGATAAACCCATGGAAAACACTGGTGATAATGCCTCCTCGGGAACTGCATCGTCATCTCAAAATGATAGAACCTCTTATCAGGTTGGTTTTCAGATTGTGATACTGTTTTATTGTATTTCAAAATAAAACAAATTTAGCATATCAAACGTGTTTCAAGTTAGAATTTGGCTTCTCCTATGGCATATTGAATGTGTTTCAAGTTAGAATTTGGCTTATTTTTATGGCATATTGAATGTGTTTCGAGTTAGTGGCTTCTTTCATGTTGTGTTTCCATACTCTTCATTAACTGATGAATACCGTCTACACCATTGGGTCTTGGTGATTTACAGCCAGAGGGAGCCATTGATATGAAGCGTAGATATGTTGGTCACTGTAACGTTGGAACTGATATTAAGCAAGCCAGTTTTCTCGGTCAGAGAGGTAAGTTTTTTTCGGGTTGCAAATTTGATGTTATCTGAATGCAATTTCAGTGTGGTAGGAAATAGCCTATGAAAAAATTGAAAATGGCATTACTGACTTTCTGTGAACATTTCTTTGCCAAATTTCAGGTGAATATATTGCGAGTGGAAGCGATGATGGTAGGTGGTTTATATGGGAGAAACAGACAGGGAGGCTTGTGAAAGTGCTTGTTGGCGATGAATCAGGTTTTTGTTTTTCACCTTTTCCATTACATAAATCCATTTCTCGAATTTCATTAGTTGGTTAAAAAGTTAATCTTTTGTTTGTAGTTGTGAACTGCATTCAATGCCATCCGTTTGATAGCGTTGTAGCAACGAGTGGAATCGATAACACAATAAAGGTCAGCAAGTGCACTCGGGGGTTTTTTTCTTATTTTTTTCATGTAAAATCTCTTAAATTAACCTTTGCAAGTAAAAAACATGTCTAAAGATGTGGAGCCCAACCGCATCAGTCCCATCGATTGTAGCTGGTGGATCAGCTGGACCTGCAACTGCCAATGTAGTGGAAGTAATGGAGAGTAATCAACAGAAGCTAAGCCGCAACCGAGAGAACCCTCTGTAAGTTTTCTGTGAACGGGGGAGGGTTTGCCGGTTTCAGAGTTCGTAAAATTGATTAGGTGATTTGTTGTTGTTCATTAATGATTGATTTGCAGGTCTGTGGAGCTTCTGCAAAGGTTTAGGATGCAAGAGTTTGCAGAAGGAAACTTTCACCCATTTGAATGTACTCAGAGCTAAAGCACAAGGAAACTGTATAGGTTAAAAAAAGAAGCTTGCTTTGTGAAGGTGATAGTAGAATAATAACAATGCCGTTGAATAATGAATAATAATGTTTGATTAGGTTTCATATGTAGCAAAAGCTCTCTTTGTAAAACTCATGCACAGCTTTGTGTTGTACAGTTTGATATTATCTTCTTTTGACTCTAAGAAATCAAGCCTTTTTTTCTTTGCAACACATTTGGAGACAAAACAAGTGTGCCTGTGTATGTGTCCAAACTTGTAAATTTAGTAATGTTAATTTTGGTATCTATTGTTTATGATTATTGAGATATAATGTAATGATGTTATTTATTTTCTGATGAACACAACACATATAGTTTTGGATCTCTCTACTTTGGAGAAAGTGGCGTCTCAATTTTTTATTTATTTTGGGATCAACTATGAAATAATTTTAAACCAAGTTTTCAATATTATTTAGGAAAGGTTCCGCCAAAAAAAATATATACATAGGAAAGGTTTGGTGGAACCACCATAGAAGATAAGGGGACAAAAGGCATTTCGACCGTTGGAGAGAATTATTGACACTATTTTTTATTGCATTTTCGAGTTTTGTCAATAATTATAATACATACATCCCTTGAAAACCTATTCCTCTTTCTTCCACGATACATTATTTCGTGACAATTATTTCTTTAATAGTAGTACAAGTGAAACTACAAACTACTCCTAGATTACAAATTTTGGTAGTAAGTTACAATTAATTTTAATTGTAATATTTAGTGAATGATTCAATAAATAAACTAATAGGAAAATAAAGTATTTTGAAATATTATATGTATGGCCAAAGTTATAGAAACCTATAGACCTTATTTTGGCCAATCAACTAACGAATTAAGATTAAAAAAAAAAAATCTAACAAACAATCATTTAGCTATATGTAGAGAAACAGAAGACAGACATTTATGTATTACACTACAACTAATTTTTTTTTTTTTATCTAAATGCAAAACGATTTTAAAACTTTAATAACCATTTGTAAAAGAAAACATTATTTTATGTTTTTAATAAATTTATTAATTTTGTACTTCTCAGTCACAAAATCTTTAAAAATTATTATTTTTCGATGTTATAGAAAGTAAATGTTTGACGAAAACATTTAGTAGTGGTTTGTGGTAATATTGCCTTGGTGACTAGACTGTATATAAAACGACACCTGATAACTCCTTTTTCTCCATTCTGTATATTCATTTTGCACACTGTATCTATCGTCTTCTTCATCATCTTCTCTTGCTTTCTCATCTTCAATGGTGGATATGGACTTGCTCCACTTCACCTCTGAATCTATATCCTCCTCATCGATTCATCTTCGTCTCAATACTAACCAAACCTCATGGATCATCATCAACAGCTTTTCTTAACCCAATCCTTTTCCCTGAGATTCACGAAGAAACAGAGAAAAATCAATGGAGGAAGAACGGCGAATTCTGTTCGGAAAATACGAGATGGGGCGGTTATTAGGTAAAGGAACCTTCGCGAAAGTCTATTACGGCAAAGAGATAACCGGCGGCGAGAGCGAGAGCGTCGCGATCAAAATCATCGACAAGGATCAAGTCATGAAACGACCAGGTATGATGGATCAAATCAAGCGTGAGATCTCAATCATGAAACTCGTTCGTCATCCAAACATCGTCGAATTGAAAGAAGTCATGGCTACGAAGACGAAGATCTTCTTCGTGATGGAGTTCGTTAGAGGAGGTGAGCTTTTCTCTAAAGTAGCTAAAGGTAAGCTTGAAGAAGACGCAGCTCGTAGATATTTCCAACAATTAATCTCAGCCGTTGATTTTTGCCATAGCAGAGGCGTTTCTCATCGAGATCTGAAACCTGAGAATCTTCTCTTAGACGAGAACGGAGATCTGAAAATCTCCGATTTCGGATTATCGGCTTTACCTGAACAGATTCTACAAGACGGATTGCTTCATACTCAGTGTGGAACTCCGGCTTATGTTGCGCCGGAGGTTTTGAGGAAGAAAGGATACGACGGTGCTAAAGCGGATATATGGTCATGCGGCGTGGTTTTGTTTGTGCTTCTCGCCGGATGTTTGCCGTTTCAGGACGAGAATCTGATGAATATGTATCGGAAGATTTTCAGAGCGGATTTCGAATTTCCGCCGTGGTTTTCGCCGGAATCGAAGAGATTGGTTTTGAAACTCCTCGTCGTAGATCCAGATAAACGGATCTCGATTCCGGCGATTATGCGTATGCCGTGGCTAAGGAAAAACTTCACGCCGCCGTTAGCTTTCAAAATCGACGAACCGATCTGTTCCGCGAGCAGAAACAACGGAGAAGACGACGGCGATTGGGAAGAAACAGAGCCGATTTCGCCGAAATTCTTCAACGCTTTTGAATTTATCTCGTCGATGTCGTCTGGATTCGATCTGTCGAGCTTGTTCGAGAGCAAGAGGAAGGTGCAATCGGTGTTTACTTCACGTTCGTCGGCGACGGAGATAATGGAGAAGATCGAGACGGTTACGAAGGAGATGAATATGAAAGTGAAAACCACTAAGGATTTTAAAGTGAAGATGGAAGGGAAAACGGAAGGGAGAAAAGGAAGGCTGTCGATGACGGCGGAAGTGTTCGAAGTATCGCCGGAGATCGCCGTCGTTGAGTTCTGCAAATCGGCGGGAGATACACTGGAGTATAATAAGTTGTATGAAGAAGAAGTACGGCCTGCGTTAAACGACATCGTTTGGTCATGGCACGGCGATGATAGTAATACGGCTACTACTAATCAGAAAACCGATGAAAACGACGCCATTTTGGAGGATTGTTGAATCTGGAGTTTTGGTTTCCCGGTTAATGTATTGTAGTATCAGAACTGTTGTTACTGGTAAACCTAAAATTTCTTTGGTTTAATATTATTTTGGTTTAAATCGAATTAAGATAATAACTTCAGTTAGAAGAAACTTTGTTTTAAATGGGTTTTTCACCTTCTACTTTTAATTTGTTGTTTCAAAGTATAAAAGGAATTAAGCTAAATTATGTTTAGATTCGGTTTTATCATTGGATTATATGGTTCGGTTAGGATTGGAGAAGTTTTTGGTTTATTGGGAATTCTGTACCTAACTGGTTTATTGGGATTAAAATGAATTCCAAATACGTTATTAGGTTTTCGATAAAAAAAAAAACGGATGATTTCAAACACTGCCACGTGTAGTGTCCCAGAAACCTCGAAAGAGTCGAAGCAAAGTCAAAGAAGAATATTATAGTAAGTGGAGGGACAAAGACAGAATATTTCTTCTTATGGTTCCTTCACTATCCGAAGACTTTTATTCAATTTTCTTCCTACATGTCCAATTTTAATTGTAGTTAGGCATAATTGTAAGTTAGAGATAAGAAGCGATTCTAACCTTTGAGAGAGAGAGAGAGAGATTTCTCTCCCGACCTCTGCGGGTTTAAACTTCCGGCTAAGTTTCGAATCTCTCTTTTCTCATAAAAGTCCGGCCGGTTTCCGGTTTCTTTGCCGGAGCCGTGCCTTGTAAATAGTTTTCTCTTTTCTCCTTCCATAGTTGACGATTCTTTCACGGGCCTCATTTCATTTGAATGGCTTCATTTGCTCGGACCTTCGTAATTCCCGCTTATGTGTTTTGCTATGACAGTTTCAACGCCGGCAAGAGATACGGGGTCTAAATGGTAACCGCAGAATTTTTGCTGAATTACTGTTGAATTGCTGAATTTACTAAATTACTGTTGATTTCTTGCAGAATTTGCTGAATAATATCAAATTTAAATGGTAACAGCAGAATTTGCTGAATTTGCTGAATTTTTTTAAAAAAGTAATTAATTTAAAAAAAGTAATTAATTTTTTTTTCAAACTTAAATGGTTAATTATTATTGACTAATCACAAAAAAGATTGCAAAATACTAGTGTTCATTAAATATATAATAAAGTTAAAAAGTACCTAATATTGTCAAAGCATCTTACATTTTGAAAAAACCTCCAAAACATTTTATATTTTAAAATATATATCTTGTAATTAGGGTTAGGTCGGTTCCAGATCCAAAAATAATAATTAAAAAAAACAGAAAAACCAATTTGTAACACAAAAATTTTGAATGATATTTTAAAAAACAAATATCTTACTATAAAAGGAATTAAAATCACAAACATTTTGCAATTGCCCCTTAAACATTTTGCAATTGTCCCTTAAATAAATTAATAGATTGATAAAACAAATTTACATACATAATTTATGATATAATATTTTGCTATTGATTGAATTATTTTTTAGTAAACCTAATTTTTAAAATATTACAATATTATTTTAGAATTGTCAAGCAAATTTAGTAAGATTTAATCACACTACATATATATCTAGGAGACAATTGCAAAAATACCGCGTTTAGTTACATTTGCAAAAATATCACTATGAATTGTTCATTTGCAAAAATGTCACTAATTATAATTTTTAGAGTCTAAATCTTAAAATTTTAAACCTTCTGTGTGTAAATGGTAATCGCATAATTTTTGCTGAATTGCAGAATTTGCTGAATTGTAGAATTTGCTGAATTGGAGAATTTACTGAATAATATGTCAACTTAAATGGTAATTGCAGAATTTGCAAAATTTGTTGAATCTGCTGAATTTGTTGAATTGCGTTACCATTTAGACCCATGGTGTGAACAATGTTCATCGTCATCAATTCGTTTTGCTAAATTAACTTAGTGTTTTTGTTGAGCAGACGGATTGGAAACTTTACATGATTATGTTTCCATGTTTTTATTTTTTTTCGCCATGGAACAATTGTGTAAGTTTATAATTACGATTGTAAACCTGAACCGATTCATTTTATATGAAATATTTATCTTTTAGCAAAAAAAAAAAAAAAAGTTGTAGATTTTCTTTTATTTTGTTAGTCTTGTTTTCTCAATTGTATTTGGGCCTTAGAATGTTATATCCATCTCCACTTTGTAATTGCCTTTCGTGAGCTTATGTTTTAATAAAAAAGTTGCCGACGAAAAAAGAAAAAGAAAAAAAAGAGATAAGAAGCGATTAACTAGATGAAGATAATGCTAATCCGACTGAAATCGAGTGATAAAAAAAATCAGTTATATGTGTGTGAGTTGCAAATGATATAATGCTAACCAGTAAACCCAATCCATTGAATATCTTTCAAAAACAAAAATGGAGCTTTCATTATAAATTAATATACGAACTATAATCCCAAAAAAACATCAATCAGTGGCTAACATGGGGATTTAAGGACAAGGATTATGTCACAATCAGAAAATGACTCCACCATCAAATGAATAATTATTAAATCGAGAAGACTGTGTTTTTTGTATGATTTAAGATAATGCTATTTTAGGAGCAGAGAAACGCCAATGAGATTATTACTAGTGTGTGTATTTGTGTCAATGTGTGTGTGGTCTTACTTACAAATGGAGAATGACATTTTTGGAACATAAACGAATAATAACATTTAACAGATGTTCGACCTCCTAAGGAAGAGAGGGTTCCATGTCATGTAGGGGTCCTCCATGTTCAAAAAAACTCACATCAAAATGCATTTCATTAATCCACTAGTTTTTTTTTTAATATATTGGATGTTTTATCAATAATTGAGTTTGAAAATGAGTTAATTGGTTGAAAATGATATCGTAAAGTGTACTTGAACAAGCTCGATTTCATATAGTCGGAAACTTCAACAAAACTTATTTTTTGAGGTTTTGCAAGAGAATGCATCTCAATGTTTATGTCTTCCTCCGAATCACTTCATCAAATCTTTTCCTAATGGTCTGGTCCGACTCACGTGGTAGTAATGTTGAGCTTCTTGACCCAGTAGCTAAGTTGCTCAGCAACGCAGTTCGATCCAGTTGACCCGTAGGAACTGAACTTATTGACTGAATTTTCGACGCCCAAATATCCAAACACATCTTCTTCAAATACAGGGCTCAGCGTTTTCATTTCTTCAAGACTTAGGTTCTGAAGTTCGCAGCGTCTTGAGACACACACTCCAACTAGTTTCCCAACTACGTCATGAGATGACCTAAAAGGCATCCCCTGGAAATCAAAGAACAAAACTGCATTATCTTACTGGGTTTAGTAACAAAAATGGAGGATTTTGATAAATAAAAACAGTTTTATTACCTTTTTCACAAGGTAATCGGCGAGAGTTGTAGCATCAAGGTGTCCAGCGGGGAGACTTTTCTTGATTCTGTCTTGGTTGAATGTGACGTTTTGGGCAAATTCTGCAGAAACATCGATCATTCCCATTATCGTCTTGGTGCTATCGAACATCGGTTCTTTATCTTCTTGAAAATCTCGATTGTAAGCAAGCGGAAGTCCCTTGCACAATGTTAGAACAGTGACCAGATCGCCTATGACTCTAGCAGATTTTCCTCTGACAAGCTCCATTGGGTCTGGATTCTTCTTCTGTGGCATTATACTGCTTCCTGTTGAGACGGAATCGCTTGGAGTCATGAAACCAAACTCCTCAGAGGCCCAGAGTACCCACTCTTCTCCAAGGCGTGAAAGATGAATGGCTGTGTTGGAATTTGCATATAAGAACTCCAACACGAAATCTCTGTCTGAAACAGCATCGATGCTAATTGAAATAGAGGAGAAAAAGACTTGATAAATGAGAAACTCGCAAAAATTAATAATGCAAGTACAGAGAGTTGATGTAACCAATACAAGAACAAGGAACAAACCTGTTTCTCATTGGTTCGGTAAATCCAAGAGCACTAGCAGTCATAAACCTATCAATAGGTAGACCAGTTCCAGCCAAAGCACAAGCTCCTAAGGGACAGAAATTTAGCCTCTCGCGACAGTCAATATAACGACCAGCATCACGTTCGAGCTGCCACAAATGAACACAAACACCAGTCAAGGAGTAGAATTCCAAGTGAAAACAGATACATATAAGATGTCAGTATTGGAGAGATGTCAGAAAATGTAAGAACCTATGATGTTTTACGGCACAAACTACCAATGGAAATAACAAAGGAAGACACAATAATCAGAAGCTGAAACCTGGTAATGCAAAAATGACGGTTATAGATTGGTGCTACTAAATTTGATGACACAGCCTAACCAGAAAACTAAAGAAAAACCAACACAGTGGAAAACTAAAACTTGAGCAAAGGAGAGATTCGAAACCTGCTCTACATAAGTTAAGAGGACATGAGGGAGTAAAACAGGCTGAGCCCTTTGAAGATGAGTATAACCAGGGACAATCAAAGCCTCGTTCTTCAAAGCCAACGCAACAAGTGCAGTCTGAAGATTCTTGATTTTGACAATAACTGTATCGATAGCATCACGACACCAAAGCCTGAAATCAGTAGCAACTTGATCATTTCTGCTCCTTGCAGTGTGAAGTTTCTTCGCAGGTTCACCAATTAGATCAGTAAGAGCTGCTTCAATGTTCATATGCACATCTTCTCGATCAGTCCTCCATTCAAATTTATCAGCTTCAATCTGTCTCTCGATATCATCAAGACCTCTCAAAATGCTATCCTTGTCGCTATCAGTTATAAGCCCCTGTAATTAAAAAAGAAACCACTCCTGAATTTACCAATTTGCATTACTTAGAAGAAATCAAATCAACTATAAAGCAACCACTAGGAACAAACTACTAAGCATCTTCCTAAGTAAAGATTAACCAAAAAACTACAACTGAAAATGAAATGAGCCCAAAATCTTCAAATTAGAATGCAGGAGTAGAAGAAAAACCTGGTGAGCTAGCATTGTAGCGTGGGCTTTGCTACCCATAATGTCTTGCTTGTAAAGAACTTTATCGAATGAAATTGATTCGGTGAACTTCTCTACTTTCTCTGTGACACTCTCCTCGAACCTTCCGCCCCAAAGCTTCGCTTCCTTTGAGGCAGTGTCGTCGTCGTCATGGCTCATTGAACGCAACGGCGGGAGACACCGTGGCTTGCTTCCCGGCGGGAGAAATGAGACGGAACGGTGGCTGTAGAAGAGAGAATTGGAACGCGACGGAGAGAAGAGGAGAGTCTCTGAGACAGAGAGATCAATTGCTCCCATTACTAGCGAGAACAAGGGTTTCCAAGTCCAAGAGGGGTTTTTGCGGCGACAACACTCCTCAGATTATGCTTATGCGGTTTGATCAAAGAAGATATACATTTTAACCGGCTTGGTTTAATACGATATTGGTTTTGGTTCAAATATGAGTTTCAGCAAAATACACTTTTTGAGTTTTGATGTAAAGGTATTTTTCAATTTTGGTATCTGATTTCAATTATACTTTTGAATCACTCTGAATTTGGTAAGGAAACTAAAACCAATCAATAATTTGGTTCAGATCGGTTTAATAGGTTCAGTATACGAATGAGCTTGGAACCGTAAATTCTAAAAGCAATCTAGAGCCTGCCTTGGAAAATGGCAGCAATCACTAATCATCATAACTGAAATAAATAAACAGAAACAAACAAAGAAGCAACATTTGTTAGAGCAATCACTCACGACTTCTGAATCACTCTTAACTTAGCACTCCTTGCTCTTCGATTCAATCTCTCTTCTTCCTCTGAAGGCGTTATAGGCCTCTTTGTCAATATTACTCCTTTCGAACCAATTACAGTCTGTTTGATCCATGCTTCTCTCTCTTTTAATTCCTTCACTGCACTTTCTTCGATTTGCCTTTCCGGTTTTAAACTCACCTCTGTGTTTATCTCTTCCCTTTGAAACCCTAAAATGTCGAGGAACGTTTGTTTCACAACCCGATCCTCCAGACTGTGAAAGGAGATGACTGCTAGTCTCCCACCTGGAGAGAGAACATCGAAAGATGAGTAGAGAGAGTTTTGTAGCGTCTTGAGTTCGTCGTTCACTGCAATCCTTAGGCCTTGAAACACACGTGTTGCTGTCTTTATCCATCCTTGTCTGCCTCCTACATCATTTCAAATGGAAGTCGACATGAGATTAAAAGGGATTGATATTCTTCATCTTTCGTCTACGGTGAAAACTCTAAAATGTTCTAATGCTTTCACGATCTTATTTTGGAGTATTCTTCTGTGTTCTGCAGCTGGCAACCAAATCTTTAACTAAGAACACTAAGTGGACCTTGCATTCAGATGCAAATGCAGATCAAGAAAGCCCAAGATAGAGATTACTATAACCAAAGAAAGAAAAAAGAGAGAATATATACCTCTGCTTGGTGGTGACATGCCCCGAATGAGATCCACCAGTTCACCAGTAGAATGTAACCCGCCATTAAGCCGAGCCTTAACAATTCTATTTTGAAGTAAATACCAATTGCTTTCTTCGCCATAATCCCGTAGAACTCTCCCCAGTTCAGACTCTGGCCAAGAATTCACTATATCTTCCGCTGTCAGAGTAGCCTGTCACATGTTTGCAGATAGGTTAAGAGAAACTTCTGCAGAGATTCCAAGTGCTCAAAAGCATGAAGGTCAGAGCTTTGTTCAGTTGTCTATATATAATACACCTGAGGATCCATACGCATATCAAGAGGTCCCTCTTGAAGAACGCTAAACCCTCTTTCGGGATTGTTAACCTATCAGATAGAGATTTTACAATCATGTGTGAGAGATGTCAACAATACAAAAGAAAACAGAATCAGCTGCTTGAGAAATCAAAACTTTACCTGCATAGATGACATTCCCAAATCCATAAGAATGCCATCAACACCAACATCTAATAATTCCGGATGCGTATCAGCGATCACAGATTTGATGTATTTGAAATTCTTCAACACAATAGAAGCCTTCAAAGTTGGATGCATAAGAGAATCAATATGAAAATGACCCAGTTTTCGAGCCACAGGATCAACATCCATTCCAACAAAATGCTTCAATTCAGAGTGGCTTTGAATAATCTGACAACACAAAAACTTACAAATTCACAATCTCTTTTACATATCCAACAATAAAAACATCTATAAACACACAAATTTGTTCATCATCATACTTATAAATCTAATTCAATCAGTGATTTAATTGCTCAAATTCTGAAATTAGAAGAAGATACTTACAGAAGAAGAGTGACCAGCTGCTCCAAGTGTGCAATCAACGAAACTTCGCAATCGAATGGAAGAGAAAACGTCGACAACTTCTCCGATCAACACAGGCACATGAGAGGACGGAACCTCGTCACCGTTGCCGATCTCATACTCTCTGCTCGAACGTGTCCTTCTCTTTTCCTTATTCACAACTGCTTCCGCCGTCTCTCTTGCGACTTCAAACTCTTTCCTCCTCTTCCTCTTCTCTTTCTCCTTCTTCTTCGTCTCGCTCGAACTGAGATTTCCCGCGATTACATTGATACAACGCCTAGGAAAACGCAATAGGAACTTCTTGTTGTTGTTGCTCGCGAGAATCGACGAGCACACAAATAGCTGCTTCGCCCTAATCGCTCCCGCCATTTCCGTCTCTTCTCATGCCTCCTCTCTCGCCATTGTTAACTCACTGGTTTGGTCAATCCAAGCATCTCTCTCACTCGAGAGAGAGAAACTGTTTCTTATTTTGGGCCTTGAAAATATGGGTTTTAAGGCCCATACTTAATGGACAACAACATCCTTTTCGCTTTGTAAGCAGCGAAATGCGCGTGGTTTCTTTGCCCTAGAACCGGCAAGAAGTTAACACGAAAACGCTCGTTTCTCGGTGGTGGAGCGGCGGTTGTAATCGACATCGACGCCGGAACTGTGCCGACGACCTCGCCGGACTGTGGTTTTTCTCGTTTTTCATTAATCTCACCGGGAAATTTAATCGATATGCCGTCTCCAGGTAACGGTTTCTTCGATGGAGGTTTTTTTTTTCCCAGTCAATTGATTTGGGCATAATCCCAATGAAAAATTTCTCTCTTTTCGGAGCAAAAAACCAGGAATGTAATCGGAATGGTAACATTTGATGGGTTTTCTGTGTAGAAATCTCGAAAAGGGTTTTAGACGCAAAGCTTGAAGCTTGCAAATTCGCGTTCTTGAAGCTAAGTGCGGTTAAAACGACGAGAATGAAGAACTATAAGCAATTGCGTACTTTGCTTATGTTGAAAGAAATATCTCGACGTGGTGCTGATCGAGACTTTCTTAAAGTAATTCTAGATTCAGTCTCCATGTTAGTCTAAGCTTAGTATATATATCTCTGTCTCTCTATTTGCTTCTCACCAAAGTTACGTTCTTTGGTTCAGGATCCGGAGAATAGCGTAACCCGAATTCTGTGTTCGGTTCTAAAGCAAGTGGTAAGTGCACATCTTTAGAGTAAATGGTGGGGCAGTACTGTAACGAGGTTGCTAAAAAATGACTAAAAAAGTTTGGAACTTTGTGCAGGTGAGTAACTCAGATCGTTCTCTGAAGTCTCTTCGTGGGTTTCACTATGAGACATTGGATGATCAAGAGAAGCAACAGGTGACGAGGATGATTGCAAGTGTACAAGGAATGGGTAGTAGAAAATACGAACCAGAAACTATTGATCAGCTAGATGACATGATCGAGCCAATGGAAATGGCGATGTATTTGGGAAATGGGGATGATTCTGTTGGCGTGGACTTCGGTGACATTGTTTTGGAGCCAATCTCATGGCCTTTGCAGTCTCAGTTAACTCTTGAATGGGTTGAGACTTTGATGGGTTTGCTAAACCAGTTCACATGGAAGAATTCGGTTTCCGAGCTCCCTTTGATATTGCCACATTCTGTGGCTTTTTCTTTGGTTGACTGTGCTTCCCAGATTCTAGACAAAGAAGCTAATTGCGTTAAAGTCAGTTGCTGTAGTGAGAATTTCAGAGTGATTGTGGTTGGGGATCTCCACGGTCAATTACATGATCTCCTCAAAATCTTTGATCAATCAGGAAGGCCTTCACAGAACCAACGGTTTGTTTTCAACGGTAATTACATTGGTCGAGGTTCTTGGAGCCTAGAAGTGTTCTTGGTTCTCTTAGCTTGGAAGGTACATATATAGTTTCATTACTTGTTTCCCTTTTTTTTATTAGATTGTTTGTGATGGAACGTTAACTTGAAGCCTTTTCGTTGTTTTGTCCTTTAAATTGTAAAGAACTTTATCGTGCTGAAGCATTGGCATTAAGGCTGAGTCTCAATTGTTAATGTTAAGGCATTGGATTTGTTATCCATAAATCACAATTAGAAAAACCAACATGATTGTGCTTAATATTAACATGAAAGGATTAGATTTAAGGCCTTAGATTTGTTTTTCTTTGGTTCAATTTGCTTTACCGCCTTAATTCATGATATATTGTTCCCATCTGATCTATACTTGTTATTTCTTACTACAGATTCTGATGCCTGAGAGTGTAATTTTACTTCGAGGAAGCTCTGAAACAAGAGTATCTGCAGAAGAGCTTGATTTCTTGAAAGAAACATGTGACAGATACGCTGAGCACGGTCCAATGCTATACTCCAAGTGTATAGATTGTTTCAAAATGTTACCTTTGGCATCCGTGATATCAGACAGCGTCTACACAACTCATGGAGGTCTCTTTCAAAGTTCTGGGGTCCAAGAAGATAGCACGAATCCGTCTCTGTTGTTGGGTTCTATAGAGGAACTTGACAAGATTGAGAGGAGAAAAATTGGTGAGAATGATGATGAGAATGTAACTCTTAACCATGTTTTATGGTCATGTCCATGGATGGCTGATGGTTTGAGCGAAAGCAATTACAAGGGCCTTCTTTGGGGAGCTGATTGCACCGAGACTTTTCTAAAACAGTCAAACTTAAAGGTAAGTTGAGTACTTTGGGCAAAAAACTGCTAATCAAAAATGAAACTTAAATCTGTTTGTTTTGCATCTTAGATGATTATAAGATCACATGAAGGCCCCGATGCAAGAGCAGATCGAGAAGACATGGGAAACATGCTAAATGGTTACTCTGTAGATCATGAAGTAGAATCTGGAAAGCTCTGCACAATCTTCAGTGCTTCAATGTTCTCACAGGTCAGTTCCCTTGGCACTCTTACAACAAACCGTACCCGAATCCTACCTGTTCCGTTTGTTTTACCGACTGGTTCTTTTCTTGCTTTTGCATTGTAGGGTTCAAGAAACTACAAAAACGAAGGCGCATATGCTGTTCTTGAGCCTCCCAACTTCACAGAGCCCAGATTTGTGTCTTACACAGTTGAAAATGTCCCAAGGGTAAAAGCTAAAAAGCTGTAAACTTCGACCTTTTAGCATTGTCTTAGGCTTATTCTTGTGCGATTTTTGTAGTTACATCACCAAATCATAAGTGATGCACCTTCAACTCAACAACCGCTAATGTGGGAGAATAGAACAGGACAAGGATTTGCATCAGTAGGGATTTCGAATCCGCCTTCTTGGACTGTTCCTTTGCCCAATGACCCGTGTCAGATCCTTGAGCTTCGAGAGCCTCTTCAAGTCTTTGAAGGTCTTCCTCTTCCTGATACCATCGAGGTAAGAACATTAATTATCGCACGCACATTAATAATGATGGTTTATGATATGATGATGATCTTGAATCTTGTTTGGTTGTGATGATTGCAGGAACCTCACAAATCCAACTACGATTACTTGCTCAGACTCATAAGTGCTCTTAAACAAGAGATTCAAACTAGGGTATGAATATATGAAACCCTTTTTTTTAATTTCTTCATAAACACGTAATCTCTTGTTAAAGATTTTTGTGTGTGTTTTTTTTTTTTAATATGCTCAGGACAACCGCGAGAAAGAATTGGTAAGCTATGGAAACCAAACTTCTTAAAAATATTTTATTTAGAAAAGTGTAAAAATGTAATGAATTTAATTTGAGTGTTTTGAACAACTTTAGATGGATCATTTGACGAAGACGAAAGCTACACTGGAAGTCATAAGCCAAATGTCATCTTCGCTCTGACCATTTTAAGACCTCTAAATCCAACGATTTTGTTTTTCCTTTTTTCTCCAATTTACCTTAGTACTGTAAAATTCAATTGTAATTTACATTTTATTCCACTGTAATTTGTTGGTTGTAGGCTTTTAGCTTTTCGTTCAATTCAACAACTTTAAAGAAAAAATATATACAGTTTTGCGAAATTCTTCTATTGGAAATTAACTACGGAAAAGGGAAATTCAAATTGAAAATCCTTATTCAAAACAAATAAACAACCACTTGTCTTTTCCAAGGCCATTGGTAAATTCATAAATGGTCTACAATAATTGACCAAAATAAGTTCTCATTTCTACTCATTTGATCTTCTTGACCCTAGTAATTGTACTTTATAGCAATTTATTTAATATTTACGTTTTTTTTATAACTTTACTATAATAATAAGCCAATGAAAAAATAATGAATAAATTTTTTGTGACAAGAAAAAGACAACAAAAAAGAGTAAAACTATATTCAACCAATTATTATATATAGATACTAGATTTTATACCCACGCTACACGTGGGTTTGTTTTATCGATAGGTTTTATATAAATTTATACTTGCTAATTTTTAAATTAGCAGACATTGTCATATACGGATGCAAAAGTATAATGATAAGAAAATTAAAAAAATCGTAGAGAGTTGAATAATTAATCTATCATAAATACTAATTTGTATCGATAAAGAGACTTATTTATAATATTTACCATAAATAAATAATGTTTAGATCTTGTTATGGCATATCCTTAAACAAAGTATTCATAAATCTAAATTTCAAAAATGTTGATGTTGTATGTAAGTCACTCGTGAAGGATGATGTTTTCTATGTGGTTGATGTCAGCCATGTCATCGTGTTTCGTGTCACTATATTCATACACTGCAATTGATCTAGATGTTTATGCTATGTTTTTTCGATCAATGTCATGGTCTCCACCATTGACGTATTCTTGGAGAGTTTTGCCACTACTATTGACGTTTTCTCGGATAGTTTCGTCACCAACATTGATTTTTTCTTGGATGTGTGTAACTGTGATAGTTTGGTGGGCATCATTGAAGTTATAGGGTATAAGTGTCATCTAAACTTAAAAGTGCGGCCTACATCAAACAAACATTGCAGTCATGAACTTTGAATCTCATATCAGTTAGTTTTGCTGCATCACGGTCAAAGATTATGAAAGTTGCGACGTTGTCTTTGTCACAAACTGATAAATCAACTCGATACCTAATTATATAATTATACTAATTATATATCTTTTTAATTTTTGTTTCTTTTTTCATTTTTGTTTCTAATTATCTAGTGTGTTTTCGTTTTCATATATGTTTTAGTATTATTGTAAAATTGCTTATTTGACCAATACATATGTCAATTAGATAGTTTAGTGTGACTGATCGTGTTTTACATTAAAAAGAACAGTCAATATATTTAAAGAAAATAAATAAACAATAAAAAGTAGAAATTGTTGGAGATAATGAGCTTATGAAATATTTGACCCAAAAACAAAAAATGAAGTTACGAAATAAAAAAATTAGGTTTAATATATTTTCAGGTTTCATAATATTTTTTAATTAGTCAAACATTGACATAAACGGATGAAAAAAATTAAATGGCAAGATACTTGATTGTTATTATTACCATAAGAAGATTAATACAAACAGTGATAAGTTTTACTCAATAATATTTTATTGAATGTTTTTATAAATATTGATTTGATTAAATATACAGTGAGCTTCTTTATTAGAGTCATATCTTTCTTGTGTTTCTACAACATATATGATAACAAATTTACTATTAAAAATATAAACAAAATCAATTGAATAAGAGTATACTACTTTGCATTTACCATTGTTGATATTCTATCATGCGAGAACTCGTGTTCTAGAGATCTCGACATCGTGATTTTTTTATATGTGAAGGACATTGGTCTTTGAAAAATTCTACTGTAAAAAAGGAATAATTTTGTAAATTTACATGTTTTTAATAGTTTTTGTTTTTGATATTGGTTAGAGGTTTTTTTTTCTTCGTAATCTAAAACAAAAGAAGACACAACCACAAAGTTAGGTTTAAAATTGCAGTAATTTTTTTAAATAATTAATCATGAACATAACATATCATATACAATAAAACAAATCACACTAATAAAATCAAAAAAACTATTCAAACATAAATATTGAGAAAAACTATTCATGAGCTAAACTAAAATATAGGCGATGAAGACAATAAACGTGTATGACTCTGTATATCATCAAACCTTGATAGCAAAGATCCTCACCATAACAAAGATGAAATCTACAGCAAGACGAATGGAGAAAAATACATTAGGACCGATGAGATAAAAACAATAAACGAAAAAGAGCATATATTGTAGCCTCTAGAACTCGTATATATATATATATATAAGAAATTAATTATTTTGTATTTTTTCTTACAATAATTTCCTTATTTATAGTATATACAAATTAAAAAAAAATCAAACCAAATTAAAAAAAAAAACAGAAATTATCTTAAATAATGAGTTTGTGAAATAATGAAACTGTGTCTTAGTCTTTTATTAACAAAAAAATAAAATTAATAATGAGTTTGTGAAATAAAGAAATTGTGTCTTAGTCAGTTATTAACAACAAAAGTAAAATTAACATAAATTTTAATGTTGATTTAGCATGCTACTATATGTTAAATTAAATCCTAGGTGGACGACCTCAAAAGCTTATAGCTTCAACTTTTACCCATGCTACGCGTGACTTTGTTTTATCGATGAATTTAATATAAATTTGGATTTTCTAAATTTTTAATTAGCAGATATTGACATATACGGATGCAAATGAAGCAGTCATAGAGAATTAGATCATTAATTTAAGAATTTGTATCGGTAATTTGTATTTGTTCAGTCCACACTTTATTGAAGTTTGTTGGCAGACATCTCTAGATTCTCTATTTTTTTCATCCACGCTATAAACATTTTGCTCTCAAAGTATTCCCTAGACAAAAGTGGACTGAGATCATTTGTAATTTTATGTGTTTAAAATCAATTGATGATTATATAAATGTTCCACATTTAACTAATTTTGTAGTTCCTCAAAAACAGTTTATCAAACATATTTATTTAATCGACTTAAAACTTCAAAGTATTAAAAGAACCCAATTTAACTATTTTCAAATTTGTGGAGTTTCAATCCAGACTGATGATACTTAAATTTTACTTTTGCTTACACATGATTAGTTTTGTTGAATATTTGTAACTTCCACAATATGTCCAAAATCCATGAAAAACGTTTCAACTTGAAAAGTAATTGATTATTATTAGTGTTTCACATACACTTTGATGATATAACCATACACAAAGCCTTTCTAGCATGTGATTCGATTGATTTTTAAGTATATTATACTCTCTGTTTTACCCTCAAACTTTAGATTACCTCTTATAATCCTTTTTTTTTCTTTGGCAACAATCCATTGAGTCTCTAATTCAAATACAAAGATATGCTAGACTAAATCTATTGATTTCTGGTTAATTGTATCTCACTAAAACTAAATATTAAAGCCAATTGTACACACCATTCAATTACTGTAAAATAAATTCTATTATTTTATCTTTTCTACGACAACAAAATTCTATCATTTATAGTATAACATGTTTGCTCATCCACCTATTGTCTTCTTTAACCATATTAACAATCTCTCAACTCTTCTATTATTTTCCATCTTTAGCTTCAAGCCATTAAATTTGTTATCAAACTTGTTTTCTATGATGCTAATAGCATAAAAAGAAAATCAATCTATACTATATAAGAAAATAAATTTTGACGGTATTTAATGTTAAAATTATCAACTAAAATTCAATGTTTCCAATTTGCTTGTAGCTTTAATATCCAATTATCCATATATTTGATTTTACTCTTTTAAAAATTAAATAGAAAAACTTGTAAAAATAGAACAAATTGAATTTTAAGAAACAGAAATTTCCTATTAAAAATAGAAAACTAACTTGTACTAAATGCTTTACAAAAATAAAAGTTCTCTATAAAAAAAACATAATTTTAAATGTTGACATGGAAAATAGTTGTTAGTTTTTAAAAATTCTATATGGACCTTAGCATTAAGTAGTTTCAACTTTTATTTTTACTAATAAAATTTAACAATCGTTTCGTTGATGTTAAAATTGTCAACTAATCTAATTTGCTTGTAGCTTTAATTAAATGGAAAATTTTGTTAAGATATATAGAACAAATCAAATTTAAGAAAATAAGATTTTTCAGTTAACAACAAAAATAAAATTTAACTTATACTAAATGTTTTAAATTGGAAGTTTTCTACTAACAAAAAAAAATTAACTTAATTCTAAACGTTCACGTGGCTGAGAATAGCCTCTTTCTCGGTAGAGCATTGTTTGATAATTTCAATTTGTTGAACATGCTCAGTTGCCTTGAGCCAAACTATATTACAAAAGAAACACGAAAAACTCATTAAACCTCAAATCCTTCCCAATATCAAAATTGGTATACAAAGCTAATATCATGCTAAAATTGGTTAATAAAATTTTCAATTAATTTCATATCATAATGTATAAGCAAAATACAAAATAAACAAAACAATTGAAAACACTAACAGTTTTGAGCTTGGCCACTTCCTTGTTCAGCTTGTTGAAGTCTCTCCTAATATCATCTAATTCAAATTTATCTGAAATATAGATATTTGATACCATCAAGCTCAAAAAATTTTGAGGAGAGAAACGATGCGAAACAAAAGAATCGTTGAAAATGTACACCATTCTTCCTCGAGCTTAATTATCTGATCAACACTTCAATGCTTGCAAAAATCCGTCGCTGAGATTTTCGGATTATCTTCTGATATTTAACATTATTGTACTCTTATCTCTGAATCAAAGCAGGATGAAAGATAAATCACAAAAACTCACGTATCTTTAGGGATCAATTAAGGAGAAGAGAAGAATTTGAAAAGAAAGAGATACAATATGTTCTTAAAAATTTATGGACTTTTCGTTATCACGAGAAACTGCGACTTAGGGTTTTTGTGATTTGTATGATCTTTGTTTTCTATTTTAAACAGCGACTTAGGGTTTGTGATTTAATCTTTTACAAATCTATAGAAAATAAAATATTTAATTGTAGTGAACAAAATCAGATAACCCGTCAACATAAATAAAATCAAAGTAAAAATGTTACTGCAAAACCATTGATCGAGAAGAATATCATTTGTTTATTAATTTTTGTGTTTTTGTTATTTGATTTACAATTAAATTTTATCACATCTTTTAAAATTATTAGTTTTTTCTGAGTCCTATGTAAATTTCGTAAACTTTATTTATTTTTAATCTTATTTTACTATTCAAATATCTACTTTTGAAAATGTTGATGAATTATTTCTCAGATTTATATTTGAACTATTTTTACTCTTCAATATTTTATAACTTGCAAAAATCAAAGACGAAAAGATAAAATACAAAATTAGATCACACCATTTTGAATAATAAAATAAAATTGAAAAAGTTATTACAAAATCATTTATATAGAAGTCTATCAAATATTTATCTATTGTATTCTTACATTTTTTATTTTTTATATTGTTTGATTTTCAACAAAATTATATCACATATATTCAAATAGTTAAATATTTATGATCCTATTTAAAGTAGAATTACATTTTACTATTTACCAAATTAAGATATTATTATTTTTAAATAGATAAATCTTTTTGAAATGTGGGTAAATCTAATTTTAAAAAATTATTTTATACATGTATAAATCTAACCAATTGACTCAAACATGCCTCAATAAGATTAATTACCCTTGTATAAAAATCCGAATTTGCAAAATAAATGAATTTTACCATTTTAGTAAGTAGTAAACGTAAAAAAAAACCAAGCAAATGGAAAAATAAATTACTATACCTCATATCAACGTTGTCAATAACAAACAAAAAAATTGAGTTAGAATGAATCATATTAAGCTCATAAAACTAATATATATTGTCGTATTCTATTTCACATATGAAAAAATATAATAATCTATCTTTTCTGATGAAAAGCCAAAACAAATAAGTTTTATGGAAAATATTATTGAAGTTTTAAATTGCGTAAAATGGAGATAGTATACAAATATGTAAATAAAAGTGAAAATTTCGATATTTAAACTTAAATCTATTAAAACTTATATTATAATATCCCAATAGAAAAGGTATTTGATTTATTTTGTTATATATTTCTATTTAAAATTAAAATATCTAATTGATAAATGCAAATAAATAAGTTTTATTTAAAAAAGTTGTTTGATATGTGCCAAAATCTAATTGGACTTTTTAACACATGTCAAAATTTGTTAACTCACTTGACACGTGTCACGATCTTGTTAATTATTATATTTGACGCATCAAACTTTATATAATAAGATATATATAACCACATTATATATATCCCATGCGAAAGAATAAACAAAAATAAATAGTTGAATGATTTAGCATCACAATTGGTATCTTCGTCACTTTGTGAACATAACTAAACTAAAAAATCAGGACAAACTCAAATTCACTATAAATAAATAAACACATTGATTATGAGAAAAGAAAACATAATGAACATATAAAAAAGCTCATACCTTGATAATGAATACAAACCATGCAAACAAAACCCTAACATCAATACAATCTGTTACCAAATGAAACAAAAAAACAATATAATTCGATAAAAACGATCGTATATTACGACTGCACCATAAACATGTTACTGATCAAAAATAGAATCTGGAAAATGTCAAACAATAATAAATCCAAGAAATGAAAAACACATACCAGACTGAAAACTAACGTGAAGAATAAAATACAAAATACATTGGCTAAACCTTAAATCTATAATATATATATAATAAAAGTTTATTATTTTTTTGTTTGTTAATTTTTTTTAAAGCTTATGTAGCATGTCACTATAGGTTGATTTAAACCCTATGTGGACGTCTTTAGCAAGGATTAGTACTATCTCTATTGTAATTATATTATTTTTTGTGGATCGTTGGGAATTTTTCCTAATCTCTTTTGTAGTTAATTGAGAATGAATGTAATATCCTATTCTATTGGGATAATAATTGATTAGAATGTGATATTAATTTTGCCTTTATAACAAAATATCTATACTTTTCCCAATTTTTTCGTAAACTTGAAATAATAACATTTTTTAAATATTTAAGACTTTTAAATTAAGAAAACTAATCTAAAGTTGAAATAGGAAATTAAATCCACAAAAATTTGGAAATTACTTGGAATTATGAGCTAATGATATAAGGAAATCATGTCTTATTTTTCAATTATTATCAACAAAAACAAAATTAACATAATTCTAAATATTTGACGTGGCATGTCACTATAGGTTGATTTAAATCCTATGTGGATGCCTTTAGGAGCTTATAGCCTCTTATGATCATAAGCACATTCTCTTAGCCTTATCAGGCAACAAAAACCATAATTCTAAATTCAACCACTTTTTTTTTTGTTGATAATACTCTAAAACCAACTTAAACGCATTTTCTGCGCTTTTACACTTGTTCTTGTCCGAATGAAGTAAAAGAATTAAATTTTTGTATTTTTTTTCATTGTTTCATCATCAGTTAAAGGATCAACACCGAGAACTCCATACCAATTAGCTTCTCCTTTTTCGTTCTTTGATGCAGATATATAAACATTGATCATTATCAATAATTGTTTGAACCATCAAGCTTAGGATACTAATTTTTAGTCTTGTTAACGATCTTTTTTCGCTCCAACGTAATCATTCTATATCAGTATAAAGTTCTTCTCTGCAATATCAGTTGCCCTTCTAGCTTCATCTTTATTACATTCCATCTTTTTCAGTTTCTTGTAAAATTTTCTAATCTCTATTGTAATTATATTTTTTTTTGTGAATCGTTGAAAATTTTTCCTAATCTCTTTTGTAGTTAATTGAGAATGAATGTAATATCCTATTATATTGGGATAATAATTGATTAGAATGTGATATTAATTTTGCCTTTATAGTAGGAAATCTATATTTTTTCTAAATTTTTCGTAAACTTGAAATAATAACTTTTTTAAAATATTTAAGACTTTTAAATTAAAGAAATTTCCTAATCTAAAGTTGAAATAGAAAATTAAATCCACAAAATTTGGAAATTACTTAGAAATATGAGCTAATGATATAAGGAAATCATGTCTTATTTTTTAATTATTATCAACAAAAACAAAATTAACATAATTCTAAATATTTGACGTGTCATGCTACTATAGGTTGATTTAAATCCTATGTGGACGTTTTTAGGAGCTAATAGCTTCAACTTTTATATAGTATAGATTTTTTGTTTCATGCCAATTATTGTAGATTTTGTTTTATATTTTTCCAAAAACATTCAAAAGTTTCCCTCCAAAGTAGAAAACGCATCGAAGTCGAAAGAACACTTGTGCTTCTCGTGATTCCCATTAATACATTCCTCTTTCTCTCTCTTCGATCCCGATTTTGATTTTTCCTCTTTTTAAATCTCTCTCTCTCTCTATACTTCTCTTCACCCACCGAATTTGGATTTTGATTCCGTCGGAAATTTTGAATTCTCCGATGGATGACGGTGGTGGAGTGAGAGCAGGATGTATTCGGATCAGGTGTCCGTCGCCCCGGAGAATCATGTCTCGGTGGTTCTCCTCGCCGGAAAAAATCAAAGGAAAGAAGACAGCTATGGCGGAAGTAGAGGTGCGAGACTCTGACGCGGTGAGTATCAGAAATTTCTCGGGGGATGGTCATAGAATCGCCCAATTTTCAGATTCGCCACCACTGACCATCGATTCCGGTAACGATTATTATTAAAATCGATTTCCATTTGAAAAGTTTCGCCGAATTGTTATGTTTAATTGAAAAAATAAATAAAAAAGATTAGAGTATGATTCTTCATTTCACTTTGAATGTGTTAAAAAAACTATAAAGAAATATATTCAAGGCGATCTCTCCTAACAAATCTATTAGCAAAATTGAAAGATGCAAAACAATCAGAGACAGAAAATTGATAGAAGAAGTAGATTGCAATTGTGTGTCAATTGTAAATTTTGACATCTCTATTTGGTTTGTTGTAGAATTGCAAAGAAGGGAGTTTTTGTTCAGCATTGGAGTGAGTTGTTACCTGTTACATCTGATTGCTACCGGTAGAGAAGAGATTCAAAAGATAGTCGAGCTACGTAACGATCTAGAGAAGTTTCTTGAATGCAAGAACGACGAACTGAGGCGAAAACAACAGGAGTTTGTCGAGTTACGGAACGATATAGAGAAGTTCATAGAGTTTCACAACGACGAATCGAGGCGAAAACAGCGACGAGAGAGAAGTGACGAAACCCCTGCGTATTCCACCATAAGTGACGTTGTAGATGGACCGGAGTCTTCTACTACTGATCATTATTACTCACCACAGTTCCTGGAGACATCTTTGTCTACTGGACGTGAAGGGTCTTTGAAACATTATGTATTTAAAGGAGGAGAAGAAGATTTTGGTGGAGAAATGGATCAGCTTGAAGCAGAACTTGAAGCAGAGTTTGAGCTTCTTCAGATTGGTCAAGACCAAGATGGTAAAAGTTATCAGCTCAAGGTAAAGATCATGACTTTGAATTTATGCTTCTCTGTCTTAATTCTGTCTCTAATGGAACAACTATCATGTTGTTGTGAAATGATTCACATTAGGAGGTTTCAGAGAAGAGTGAGGATTCACAAGGATTAAGGATCGGACACAAGTGTCCAGGACCAGTGGAGGAACAAAGACAAGGAGTGTGTCCGTATGAGCTAGAGAGAAGGCTACATGAGCTAATGGAGACAAGACAAGAAGAAGAGATAAAGGAGCTTGAGATTGCATTGGAAGATGCTAAACAAAGGCTTCTTTTGAAGGAGACTGAAGCTTCTTGGTGGAAAGACACTGCTTATATAGTCTCTGAACATGTTCCAGAACCTTCTAGAATCAATTCCAACTCTCAAAGTCATCGTTACCCTCTCTCTAGGTGAGAGTCAAGTAGTTTTGTGAAGAAGCAACATGTTAATTCAAAGATTTGCCTTCTTTTCTTATCTAAATATGTTCGATTTTACCCAGATTATAGTAAAATGGAAGCTATATATTTTAGAGTAAATTAAGTAAATAACCAAAAAATATACAATATTTAGGAAATCATGCAAATTGGTGGGATTTCTTTAGAAAACAGTAGTTGGTTTTGCACATGTTTTAGTTATATTCCTAATTTACCTATAATTCTTAGTTACCTAATGCAAATACTCGATATTTTATAGCAAAAATATTGTTTTGGGCAATGTATTCTATTTCTGTGATGAAATTTCGTAAACAATTTACATTTCATAAGAGTGTATTTAGTTCTATAATTTTTTTTTTGTTGTCGTCTATTTATTCTATAAATAATATTTTTAAAAAATGTTGGCATAAAAAAAAATTCACGGTTGTAGTGACTCAAACTCAAAGCTTAAAATATCGTAATTTGAGTTTATTTTTTATTTTTTATTACTGAGTACAAAAAAAGCCAAAGCACGATTTAGACTCCAAATCGAGAATTTAGGGAGAGTGAGAGGAAGAAGAAGAAGAAGGTTCGTTTTCACATCCATTTCACAATGGCTCTCATCTCTAGCTTTCCCGTGAGAATTGCTTTGGTTACAGCGTCGGGCATTTTGTAGGAGTTGCTTTTGTTCAAGCCCCATGGCAAAAGTCGTCGAGTCGGATCCAGGTTCTGGAGGATCCGATGTAGTACGACTGAGTCTTGACTCGATCAGGGAATCGTTGTTTAGGCAAGAAGATACCATCGTCTTTAGCTTGATCGAGAGAGCTAAGTTTCCTCTCAATTCACCTGCATTCGAAGAATCTCGGTGTCTAGATTCTGGAATCTCCTCTTCTCTAACCGAATTTTTCGTCAGAGAGATTGAAATTCTTCAAGCTAAGGTTCAAATCCCATTTAAATTGATCACTTTCCCTAAAAATTTGATCATTTTTCCCTAAAAAATTGATCGAATGCATCGTTTGATTCGATTTGCTATAGCATTTTCATAGACTGGTTCAGTGAAACCAAGCTACACAAATCAATTTGATTTAGGTTTGAATAAGGCTGGATTCTTGAACCAGTCTTGCCTTTGTGTTTGTTCATGAGCCTACATGTTTGTTGATTGGTTTACTTGAAAGACTCCATGTATGTGTGTATAGGTAGGAAGATACGAAAACCCGGAAGAGAATCCTTTCTTCCTTGAGAACATTCCTCACTCGGCTTTTCCTACGCACAAATATCCACCGGTATGTAGTAGATTCTTACGCATTTTCCCTTACAACTCTTATGCTTCAATCTAACTCGATGCTTTTCGTTTTCATTCTCTTGATTAGGTTCTGCACACTAAGGCTCTATCCGTTAATATAAACAAACGCATTTGGGATGTTTACTTTAAAGAATTGCTTCCTTTGTTGGTTAAACCTGGTGATGACGGCGACTATCCATCAACTGCTGCTAGTGATCTCGCGTGTTTACAAGTAAGGAGGATCACTGAATACACAAAATGAGGTCGTCTACATGATGTGGTTTATGTCTGATTTGATGTTTGATCTTGTGTAAGGCTCTTTCGAGAAGGATTCACTACGGCAAATTTGTTGCTGAGGTCAAATTCAGAGATGCTCCACAAGACTACGAGCCTGCGATTCGAGCTCAGGTAAAAATTACTGTCACAAGGTGTATTCAGTTGTCAGTGTAGTTTTATGTGAACTATTCAGACCAAAGTGTTGGGTTTCTGAATATTTTCTGTAGGATAAAGAGGCTTTGATGAAGCTATTAACGTTTGAGAAAGTAGAAGAAATGGTTAAGAAGAGAGTCCAGAAGAAAGCAGAAACGTTTGGACAAGAAGTGAAGTGTGTCTCTGGTGATGAGAAGAATTACAAAGTGGATCCATTGCTTGTCTCTCGCATCTATGGAGAATGGCTTATCCCTCTCACTAAGGTCGTCGAGGTCGAGTATCTTCTACGTCGTCTCGATTGAATGTGAGACCTGAAAACACGACATAACAGAAATCGAAACACTGAAAATAAAGCAAACTACAGTATGATGAGTCCATTGTCTTGTCCACAAACTCTTACAATCCTAACTCCAAGACTCCAAAATATCATAGGACCCGGTCGGGTTCATACTAGACCGGGCTGGTCTAAGAGATGTTCAATCCTGATAGACCAAACTGACTTGATCCGGATTCATATTATTGAAAAAAGAGAACCGAAATCCGGATTAAACATTGTCAACAAAGCAAATAAAATTGTACCAAAAACTGGACTGGGCCTTAGATCTAAGTTTACGAGTGGGCCTATTGATAATGTCTGGATATGAGAGAATAATTGAATGAACAGTCATCACTGTTTTTAAGATTTTTTAAAACTAATTTAAGGAAAAAATAAAGAACCCAAAAAAGTCGCCACTATTTCGCTATCGAAAAAGGTTAATTTATATATTTCATGACGACAAAAAAAAAAAAAAAAAAATATATATATATATATATTTGATGATTATCCATTAGAACCCTTCAAACTCTCCACTCAACTCTCCTCGTCGTCACTTGTCTCTTGCTTCTACTCTAGGGTTCTCAAAGCTTCCAACTCCGATCTGTTTTCTTCTTCATCTCTAAGCTCAGGTCTCAACCTTCTTCACTAATCTTTACGCCTTTTTCAGATCATTGTCTTTTTCGATCTAGTTTCATTAGATTCGTCTTTGACCTTTTTTGACTTTAATGTCTGAACGATTGTTCTGCTGTTTTTTAGATCTCATTTTCAGTAGTATTGCTTCTTCTGATGATGATTGATTTGATTCCGATAGGGAAATATGCAAGCTGTGATTCGTTCGTTTGTCTCCGGTGGAAATGTTGTGAAAGCTTCGATGCTACAACATCTCCGTGTGATTAACCCGGCGGTTCAGCCTTCTGTGTTTTGTTCACGATCCGAAACCACTCAATCTGCTCGTATGGAGGAACATGGATTCGAGAGCACCACCATTTCTGATATCATGAAGGCTAAAGGCAAAAGTGCTGATGGATCTTGGCTTTGGTGTACTACTGATGATACGGTTTACGATGCTGTTAAATCCGTATGTAATCTATATCGCTCGCTTTCGATTTCGATATCGTTATCTCTTTGGTGATTTATGTGTTTCCTTTGGTTAGATGACCCAACACAATGTTGGTGCCTTGGTGGTTGTGAAGCCTGGTGAGCAACAATCTCTTGCTGGGATCATTACAGAGAGAGGTAAAAAAACCGAATGTTCGATTTTTGCTGCATCGAATCTGACCCTTGAAGGAAAGTTTTTGTTGTGGATGATTCATTGTGATTTTTTTTATCAGATTACCTGCGGAAGATCATTGTGCAGGGGAAATCATCCAAATCAACAAAAGTTGGGGACATTATGACTGAGGAGGTATGATATTAGCGAGATGAGAATGCACGATTATATGTTTTTCTTGCGATTTTGGTATTAAACTGAGTGGATTTGTGAATTGGCAATTGCAGAACAAGCTTATCACTGTGACACCGGAGACAAAGGTCTTGCAGGCTATGCAACTGATGACAGGTGAGCAGAAAATTATTACTTTCTCCATTAAAGATGCAAACTTTTGGGTTTAAAATGTACCGAGGCAAGTAACAAAACCGGTTTGTGACCGTGTGCAAATTTACAGAGAAGCGAATCAGGCATATTCCGGTAATCAAAGATAAGGGAATGGTGGGAATGGTGTCCATAGGAGACGTGGTCCGTGCGGTGGTGACTGAGCATCGAGAGGAGCTTAACCGTCTTAATGCGTTTATTCAGGGAGGTTACTAGATCTTTGAAGATTGGTAAGGAAAGAGTTCCCTTTTGTGTCTGGTCTAGTTCTGATGAATCTCAAAAGCTTTAAGATGAATGTAAATATGCAGTCTTCCTGTTGTTGTTTGTTGTTTGTTATTGTTATGTGTGTTTGGTTGTTTAACTTTGACAAAACTAAGGCCTTGTGCTACTCTGCAAGAGAATAAAACCATAGACTCCTCGTCTCTTTTTATGGAAGACTATGATGCTTGTTTTTGTTAGAATTCTCGCGTTTAATAGTATCGTATTATTTCCGAGTCTAACAGAACAAGGTTCATGAGTTCGCAAGAACTATGATACAGTACAATCATACGACCAAAGGTTACTTGTTTAACGCCAAGTTAAGTGACATACTCAATAACTAAACATAAAATCAAGCTGATAACTATAAACCCAACTCTAGATCTTAAAAATGTGTAGTAAATGCTTGTTACTTTGTTAGTACAACAACGATAGATTCATTAGCGATGCTTTTAAGTCTCTGAATCTTCTGATTAATTATTAGAGTTAGGGGTAGGCATTCGCATATCCGATCGGGTTCGGTTCGAATATTTCGGGTTTTCGGGTATTCGGATATAGGAGTACAGAACCCGATCGGGATATATATATGTTTCGGATCGGGTTCGGGTTTTATCCGATTACAACCGAAATTAGAAATTAAGATCGAACACCTTGTACTTTTGGGTATTTTTATCAACTTAAGATAAACATATCCGCAATAACCCGATCACAATTGATGGTTACGATGAATTTAATATCCAAGACATTTAAAATTTAAGCAAATCAATATAGGAAAATGGTCATTTAAAGCTCCAATTTTCAAATTTTGGCAATTTAAAGCCTCAACTTTTTTCTGAGCAATTTAAATCATCAATTTTTTTGTTGACTTTCGGTTTAAATCATAAACTTTTGTTGACCAAACCAATTTAGGCACGTCGTTAAATATTTAACAGAAAAAATAAACAGAGTTAACACCACCGTTAAACAAAACGACATCGTTTCAATTTCAGCATAAATACAAAATTTCCACTTGGTCTACACTCGAACCCATGACCTCCTCTTAAGCAAAACCAAGACTAAGACCATTATGCCATCGTATCATATGATAAATATTTAACAACAACTAATATATAACCTTAACAACAACAACTAATTTCTAAAAAATCCCTAATTTCTACAAAACCCCAAATCGATTCCTCTAACCTCAACAACTTAGTTATTGCGCACAGTGTATGTTAGATTTCTCTTCAAAAAAATTTAAATTCTTGTGAAGATTTGAGATCTATGAAGATATGGGTCTGTTTTGTTTTATTCTTAAAGCATCTTTCAACAAATCTTTGGCATCTTCACTCAAAACAGAGCTTAGTGATTCTCTCACGGTTAGTTCTTCTTCACCTCTTTGTAAAGGTTTAAACAGATAAATCGATTTGGGGTTTTGTAGAAATTAGGGATTTTTTAGAAATTAGTTGTTGTTTATGGGTTAAGGTTATATATAAGTTGTTGTTGTAAATTTACCAAACGATGGCACAATGGTCTTAGATTTGGTTTTGCTTAAGAGGAGGTCATGGGTTCGAGTGTAGACCAAGCGAAAATTTTGTTTTTATGCTGAAATCGAAACGACATCGTTTCGTTTAATTGTGGTATTAAACGGTGGTGTTAACTTTGTTTATTTTTTCTGTTAAATATTTAACGACGTGTCTAAATTGGTTTGGTCAACAAAAGTTTATGATTTAAACCGAAAATCAACAAAAAGTTAATGATTTAAATTGTCCTGAAAAGAATTGAAGCTTTAAATGGTCAAATTTGATAATTGGTGGACCATTTTCTCAAATCAAATATATCAAAATTTCACCATTGTAGAAATTATTAGTTCTTCCGAATAGTTTTTTTTTAATTGAATAAACTTTTGTTAAAAATCAAAACAAACGTAAAACTAATTGGACCCATTAACAAAAGTGTTTAAAAGCCCATAAACGTAAAACTTTTGTCTATACACGTGATCATCTTCTTCAGTGAACTGGAGATTGCGAACAGTTGATGATCAAGTGGGCAATAGAGTCGGCGTTAGGGTTAAAGCAGTATAAGTCTATAGGTGGTTTATATATGATCGAGTGCCTTCGGATATCGGATATCCGAAGGTTTTGGAAACTAAAACCGATCGAGTATTATGTACCACCCGTATCCAAATCGAACTCTCTATTTCGGGTCGGGTTCGGGTTCGGGTTTAAGGTGCGGGTAATATGCTAGGCCTAATTACAGTAGTTAATCATGGTTTATGATAGTGGGCGACATCGATTTAGGCCCATTATTAAGACTTCCTGCAACGTGGCAGATTTTCAGTGGTTAATAAGAATCGAAATGTAACGAGCCGAACCGGAGGATAAACCGGGATGCATTACTACATCACAGGCAGTCTTGGTCTTGACTCTCGAAGCGTATAAGAAAATAAATAACTGTAGCGTAGCTTCAGATCTGCTCAATTTGTTTTCCCTTTCTTCTTCTTCTTCCTTCCACGGGGTTATGGAGTTTCGAAGCAGTAGCAGAATATCAGAATCTTCCGGATCCACGATCGCCTTGATTCTTCTGCTTTTCATTCATGGCGTTCACTCTTTCTATCTCCCAGGTGTTGCTCCTCAGGATTTCGAGAAGGTATTCGAATTTTGTGCTACTAGTCTCTTAGATCTGAATTGAATCTCCTGGATCTGCGTTAGGTCCGTTGTATGGTTTTGATCCATACTTGATCGGCTAGAAATCGAGAGTCGGTGTGCTGATGCACCGACTTTTGATTAAGCTTTTTTTTTTTGTTTTTTTTGTTTCTCAGAGAATGTGTAATGGGTTTCTGCTGAGGATTTAGTTTCACGTAGTTTCCGATTCATGAATCTCTCGATCTGAGCAATGTCGGCGTTTTAGGCTAGCTACATCGATATTTGATCTTCTTCTGGATTTAGCCATATTCGTTTTTGAATTTGATTGCTTTTGTTGGGTAGGTTCTTAGTGATCTTGGGTTACATTTGCAATGTCGGTCCTTCATGCTATATTACGGATCTCAAATCGAAGTATACTTGCTTGTTTTACTCGAAAAGCCGGATAATATAATTCAGAAGATTGAGAGCAGAAATGATGGAATCATGTTCAAACGTGAGTCTTGTTTTCTGGCTTCTTCTTTGTTTGCAGGGTGATGAGCTGAAAGTGAAAGTGAATAAATTAACCTCCATAAAGACTCAGCTTCCATATTCGTATTACTCCCTTCCTTTTTGTCGCCCTAAGAAGATAGTGGACAGTACAGAGAATCTTGGAGAAGTGCTTCGGGGTGACCGGATAGAAAATGCCCCATATTCGGTTAGTCTATATTGAACTTTTACTTCTTCAGTGATCAAGGCTGTCTAAGATTCTATGTGTGTACTTAAATTCTAACTCTTGCGGAATTTAAACAATTGCAGTTTAAAATGCGGGAGGCACAAATGTGCAATATTCTCTGCCGGGTTATTCTTGATGAGAAGACAGCCAAAGCGTTCAAAGAAAAGATCGATGATGAATACCGGGTCAACATGTAGGAATATAAATAGGAACTTTTCTTTGACTCTTTGTACGGAGAATATTCCTTCTCTCAGTTTTCTTACATGTCTTGTTCGTGTGTGTTAGGATCCTTGACAACCTTCCTCTTGTGGTTCCAATCGAAAGAGTCGATCAGGGTTCTGCCTCTATTATTTATCAGCTCGGCTATCATGTAGGTCTTAAAGGCCAGTATGAGGGGGTAAGTGGGTTTAGATTGTGGACACTATTTGGAATGCATGTGATTTAACTAGATTTTCTAAGTTGCCTTTTGCATACGCAGAGCAAAGAACAGAAGTTCTTTATGCACAATCACTTGGCATTTACAGTCCGGTATCACAGAGATATGCAAACCGATGCTGCAAGAATCGTGGGATTTGAGGTCAAACCTTACAGGTGAAAATCTTGTCCATAATTTGAACATATCTTGAGATCCCCTGGCCTTCAGTGCTGATAGTCGTTCCCTTGATTTTTAGTGTTAAGCATGAATATGAGGGAGAGTGGAGTGAGAAGACCCGTCTGACGACCTGTGATCCTCATACAAAACGCCTGGTCGTTAGCTCGGCTACCCCTCAAGAAGTTGAAAAAAAGAAGGAGATTATCTTCACATACGACGTCGATTTCCAGGCAAGTTTTCGTGTTTACATACTCTACGGTTTGTGTCTTAAATAAATGCTATGGAGTTCTTGTTCTCAATTTCTGTGCTGATATCCCGCTGCTTCTCCTGTCCAGGAAAGTGAAGTGAAGTGGGCATCTAGATGGGATGCTTATCTTCTGATGAGTGATAACCAAATTCACTGGTTCTCTATTGTCAATTCTCTGATGATCGTCCTGTTCCTGTCTGGTATGGTGGCGATGATAATGCTGAGGACTCTTTACCGTGACATTTCGCGATACAACGAGCTGGAGACTCAAGAAGAAGCTCAAGAAGAGACAGGATGGAAGCTTGTCCATGGTGATGTTTTCAGGCTTCCTACCAATTCAGATCTGCTCTGCGTTTACGTTGGTACAGGGGTCCAGTGTTTAGGCATGGTACTCGTCACAATGATCTTCGCCATGCTCGGATTTCTTTCCCCTTCCAATCGGGGTGGTCTGATGACGGCAATGCTCCTGCTCTGGGTCTTCATGGGGCTATTTGCTGGTTACGCCTCTTCTCGTCTTTACAAAATGTTTAAAGGAACAGAGTGGAAGAGAATCGCCTTCAGAACAGCCTTCTTGTTCCCTGCAGTTGTCTCAGCCATCTTCTTTGTCCTAAACGCTCTCATCTGGGGACAGAAGTCATCCGGGGCTGTTCCCTTCGGAACAATGTTTGCCTTGATCTTCCTCTGGTTTGGCATCTCGGTTCCTCTTGTCTTTGTCGGCGGTTACATCGGTTTCAAGAAACCAGCTGTTGATGACCCGGTGAAAACCAACAAAATCCCAAGGCAGATCCCAGAGCAAGCTTGGTACATGAACCCGGTTTTCTCAATCCTAATCGGAGGAATCTTACCGTTTGGTGCAGTCTTCATCGAGCTATTCTTCATCCTCACATCCATCTGGCTCAACCAGTTCTACTACATCTTCGGGTTCCTCTTCCTCGTCTTTGTAATCCTCATTGTTACTTGTGCGGAGATAACCATAGTACTCTGCTACTTCCAGCTTTGCAGCGAGGACTACCTTTGGTGGTGGAGATCTTACCTCACGTCAGGCTCATCAGCTCTCTATCTCTTCCTCTACGCGACGTTCTACTTCTTCACAAAGCTTCAGATCACCAAACTGGTCTCGGCGATGCTTTACTTTGGGTACATGCTCATCGCTTCTTACGCATTTTTTGTGCTCACGGGAACAATTGGGTTCTATGCTTGTCTCTGGTTCACACGGCTCATCTATTCCTCGGTTAAGATCGATTAGAGGATATGATGAGGGAATTGATGATTACGGAACAAAGAAGTAAAGGTGATTATAGTTTATCTTCTTTTTCTTTTCTATAAATGTTTTTGTTGCATTTTAGGTCTATTTTGTTGCAGAACAAGAGAGTTTTTAATATATGTTAACGTTATAAGAGTAGTGTATCTTGTTTGATGGTATGCGACCTTTAGTGAGAATCTTTGTCAAAACCAAATTTTCAAAAAAATTGTTCATAAGCCCAAAGTCCCAATAGCATTTTTAGCGTTTTCATTAGGCTTTGAATGGGGGCATACAGAAGTGCGGTATTTGTCCCTCTTTTTGTAATTCGCTTTTAGTTACACCATTCAACAACAATTATTGTGTTAGTGCGTTTTCTGATTTAAAAATGAAAATTTTAACTTAGCCAAGTGCGGTACAAATCTATGGGTTAAAATAACATTCTGCATGTGATAGTTGATATGCACCAATATGCGGTTTTTTTATTTTTTATTTTACAGAAAACACTGAACGTTTTGGGAAGAAATATGACAATAAATTGTAGGGTAATTTTTAGAAGTACTACGGTTTGAAGTTTTGTTTTTAAAAATACTTCCGTTTTTAAATATTTTAAAATATTACTATTTGGTAAATGTTCCAAAAATATCACAAAATTAAAATTAAATTTTAACATTCAAAACTAAATCCTAAACTCAAACCTTACCCCCTAAAACTATATCCTAATTTTACAATAGTTAATCCAAACCAAAAAATTTAAATTGTTAATTTTTACAAATCATTTTTTTGTGTTTGTGATATTTTGGAACATTTAATAAATAGTAGTAGTTTCGGAACATTAATCAATTTTACTTTCTAAAATTATTATTTAAAATTTCTATCTGAAACCGTTTTTATAGTTTTTTACTAATCAAGCAATTGTCTTACACTGTATGTTATTTTTTTCACCAATCAAACATTGTTCCGTCTCGCTTTTTTTACGCAAACCGCACTTGTTCCGCATATTGTTTTTTCTGCAAGAACCACACTTATACAGTGCCGCACCACTCAATTCAATTTCACCATATTGACAAAAAAAAAAATCAATGTCACCATTCGGATTCTTAAAGCTACGTAACCATAATTGTCCAAATAATATTTTTAAAAAAATGCGGTTGAAAATTGATGAGGGGTTATTCTTCATCGCTAAAGTTAGAGCTTTTATATAAGTAGTTACTCCATAAATTCCAATATATGCATATGTAAACAATATGTCTATATATTGTGTATTTAAACTATTCATATTTCATATTTGTCTCACTTTCTTATTCCAATTGGCATTTTTCTCTTCACGAGTGACAGGAAAATATGTTTCACATATTGCACTAATATAACTTTTAAATTAAGGCCAAGACAGTTTTTTTTCTTCTCAAAATGTAAATATCAGTAAAATGAAATGTTTAGAATTTACAAATTAGATAAAAAAATTACTTAACCTATCCAATTGGTCCCATGACAAAAAAAAATAGTAGAAAACATGGAAAGCAAAACAAATTGGTACTTTATCGGAATTTTAGCTGTAAAACAGTTAGTGTCGAGGAAATAGCGATAATGATCATAAGAACTCGAAGTCAACAATTTGTTTGGTTGTAAATTTAGATAAGGTTGCATTAGCTCCCCTGAAACCGGTTTAAACAAATAATCCGTTATTTATTCAATAACTTTGAGCACTTTAGTAGTATTTTCTGCTTACAAATTCTTGTAAGAAAACATACAATATTGACATGTCTAGAAAACGAAAACTAATATAAAATTAAAATATTGTGTTATTATATAAAAGATAGAAACATTATACATAGGTATAAAATGTTCTACTGTTTTAATGTAATATTTTGCTATATATTCTAGCATCAAAATAGCATGGTGTCTTAGCTCTTATGGCTTAGTAAACAAAATAGAAAACATAAAACCAACTTACATAGACATTGGTTAGTTTTAGGAAAACGTAAAAACTCATTAGCCTGTGTACCATGGACGTACTAGTCCCTCCGGTTTCCTACGATCTCTTCTAGTGGCAATTCCCTCAGGTTTAGCATACCATGCGCGATACTGACCACATCGCCTATCAGCAGCTGCTCTGTATACTTGCAGGTGAAGAAAGTGATACTTCCAATTTGGCCCATGCCTAAGGTCACACGTCCACACCATTCTGTCATCTTTTTCAATTTCTTCGTCAAATGCGATGTTTCGCATTTTACCATTTTCTACGTATTCAATTCCATAGTTCACGGCATTGACATGGCGAAAACCGATAGTGGACCAACAACGAATTTGGAGACGTTTTCCAGGACCGAGGTTGTTATGAATTTCTATATGATTCGCTGGACACCAATGTGCTTCATTTAATCCCATATACATAGCAATAACCAACGTAAAAACAATAAGACGATTCATTTTTTTTTTTTTTTTTTGGTTTCGAAGATAATTTTTTTGGAATGATAAAAGCATCAATGTGCACTATTTATATTGTTCTTTTTTTTTGTGGAAAAAGTTTTATTTTTGTATATTAATAATCTATTTATGGTATTACCTAAATTTAAAAACTAACATGAACCAATTAAACTTCGGTCAAATGAGCATTTAGTGTAGAAAAATATGGTTGGCCACCAAATGAATCAGCCTAGCTCTGCTACTTATATTAGAACAAACAAATGAAAGATCTAAAAATCAAAACTAAAAATCTTGGAAATGCATTATTTAGCCAATATCGAAAATATTTTGAACTACTAGGGAGTAAAGAAATGGGATTCAATAATATGTAACAATATATATATATATATATATATATATATATATATATTATTACAAATGCACACAATAAATTAAAGAATTTATATAGCTCGAATTCTTAGCAAATTAAACTCAATTTAATGCGAAATTTGAAAAATATGGTTTTATCATTAAAGTTTTCCTGTGATCATAAAAGCATTGTAACGACGGGACGAATCATATCAGATCCTCCTCAACCGGCTTCATGCTCTTAATTTGACCATACTCTCCGGTAAAAAATCAATGCTTTTCTCTTTCGCCGTCACGATCGCCGACCACGATCTGAACATCCCTACGATCCCATCAACGATGTGGTTTTAGGCATCTCCAGCTTCAAATAAATTTTAATTTTATTTGAATTTGTTGGAATAACAGAGAAAAAACAATATTTATTTTTTAATAATGAAATGTATAAATATTTATAATTGTGATTAAATATGTATAATAAACTACTTCATAGCAAAAATATTATATGTATAAATAAATATATACACAATAGATAATGTTGTTGTAAATATAATTGTAATTTTTTTTTGCTAATATATAAGAAAAAATAGATGTTATGGTAAATTTAAAATATTATATTTAGTTGGGCTTAAATTTGTAAAATATATATTAGTAAGTTTTTTGATTAAATTAATGAAAATATATAGAGAATTCCAGCATTGCGTATAGTTTTAATTGAAATATTCTGATTAGTTAAATTTAACACGTGTGCTTTAAAAGTTTTTTATTTTTATTTTTTTATTTAACGCTAAACAAATCATTTTATCAACGGGTAACCCACCATTGTATCATCAGTTTCGCACAAAACCGAGATCAAACTCTAAAACCAGAGTACATATAACAGCTCAGAGTCATACCTCACCCAATTGGGGAAGCCAGACTGGTCCTCCTCTCGAGACGTCTCGAGCTATCTCAAACGCCGGCTTGTTCGCCTCATAGGAGATCGATTCTAAAATCCATACATTCAATGTTCTCAAACAGTTTTTGATTTTTCCGAGATTAACAAATGAAACAAAGGACATAACTCTGGTAGCAAAATAGCTTGTACCGGTCTCGAAGAGACCGTTTCAAACACAATATTCTGTTGCGGCAAGTCATGCATCCCTTCAACTTTTCATTTGAAGCTCAGTAGCTCCAAAGGAGAAAGAACGTTGCCTGTGATGTATAACCTCACCCGTATAATCGCGAGTGATCCAAGCCGCGCCAGCATTAATCCAGGAGCTACTAAAGTTGCATTTAATCTGATCACCATGAGGCTTGGTTCATCTTTTTCTAGTATCATCGCTAACATTTTGAAATAGGAGCGGGTCAGCCACTACCTCTCTTTAGAAATCCACCATATACATGCCTCCTCTTTAGCCTTGTCTACAACCGATTGCAACTCATATCTGATGTTGTCAAAAACAAAGGCATTTCTTGTTTTCCAAATGTGCCATAGGAACCATGAAATGGCTTGCTTTGTTGGTTTGGCAACACTGTTTTCTTCTAAAATTTTAGAATCAAATGGTGATGATTTAAGAAATCACTCTTTCACCGTTGCTTTTGTATACGCAAGAAATAGAGTTGTAGAAAGGAGGTCACTTTGGGAAACTCTTCAACAACTTACTTCCCTTGATGTAATTAACAAATTCCGCTATTAGTTGACTTCAATCAAGTTCTTTCTTCGAACGAAATGTTCTCGACCTTTCCTTTCAAGATAGAAGCAAAACAAATCGGTACTTTATCGGAATCTTCGATGTCGAGGAAGTAGTGATAATTGTTGAACCAAATAGATCGACAATGAATTTGTAATAGATCGGAGGTCGGAGAATCTCGTGAATAGAAAGTTGAGTCAAAGATGTTGGTACAAATAGGCCGCTAAAGATAATTCGGACAGACCCCGAACTATCAGGTCGCTGACTAAGAGATTTTGATAGGTCGGACAAATCCCGAATTATCAGGCCGCCGGTTACTAGATTGTGATAGGTCGAACAGATCCCGAATTATCAGGCCGCCGGTTACTAGATTGTGATAGGTCGGACAGATCCCGAACTATCGGACTCTGAATAAAAGTGTATGAGCTAAAACCAGCGGGCTGATTGTGTTTGTCCTTTTCGTGGGTCCGTGAGTGAATGAATTGTCCCATCAGCCTCTGACCTCTATTTATAGTGAAAGGCGGCGTGTTTACCCTGGATCGGCTTAACCCAGGGTAGTTAGACCGCGGTTAATCGGAGAATGGGCTTCTGGCAGCCTGGTGGGCCTCTTCTCTAGGCATTTCGCAGCCCGCGACTTGCTCAAAATGTTGGGCCGGAGGTCCGGGCCCAACAGTAGCCCCCCCAGATCGACGAAGCGAGGCAGTTCGAGCTGCGTTGATTTCGAGACACTCGATATGATTCTGAGAAGTCGCTAGATCACCACGTGTTGATATTTCACTGGTTTTCGCTGCGGTTTCTTCGAGGCGTGGCCCCTCGTATTCCACTTCGGACCTATAAAAGCAGGGCTTCTCCTTCTGTTTTCTTCATTTTGCTTCTCCTGCTTCTCTCTCTAAGGTACTGTTACTTTTCTCTCTATCTCTCTAGTCCCCTCTTGCTTGCTTTTCCTTTGATTTCTCCGGTTTGTTCTTCGTCGTAGTTTTATTGTACTCGTTAATAGACACTGCATCGGTCTAGATTCTCGTCAGATCTATTTTTTTTTTGGCAACCATGGTTTCCTCGGCTTCCGATTCCCAGAATGACTTTCTCTCCGACTCCGGTAGAACTGATTGTTCCTCCTCTGCTGAGAGTCCTGTCATTTCAATTCACGAAGTGCCTTCGCTGGATGCCGGCGAGAGGATGGCGAACGGCAATCCTCTCGCTGAGGATTATGCCGGATCCAGCGTTGTTGGCAATCCGGAGACCGGAGTGTCACAGCCCGCAGTCGCTGATCCCTGTCAGCTCATCGTCTGGCGAGGTTCTTCGTATCCTCACTCTTTCGGCCTCTCTCATGTCGACAGGCTTGCGCTAGAGCCCCTTGGACCGGGCTTAGGTCCTGGCATCGAGCTAAAGAGGAAGGACGAATTTGATTCTGAGGCCGATTATACTATTCTTGCGAATACTATGCTTGCGAATATTTGGTCGATTCGCAACTTGTCCAAGGAGGTTGATTTTCGTGTTCCCCAGAGCGGTGAACGTCCCTGGTCGCCTCCGGATGGATACATGTGTCTTTACATATCCTTCTTCGAGGAGAGCGGACTGTTTTTCCCACTTCCGAGGCTGTTAATCGAGTACTGTGCTCGTCGCGGCCTAGCCATTTCGCAGCTAACCCACGGGTCCATCAGGAACTTCATGGCGTACTTAGTTCTGGCCGCGGAGCAGGGTCTGGTTTGCGACTGTGATACTTTTGAGGGGTTAACCGCTTTGAAGCGGAGAGGTTCTTCAGGCCGTTATTATGTTTCGACCAAACCTAAGTACAACCGGTTGATTACGGGCGCTGATGCTGATAAGAGCGCGGACTGGGAATGTTTTTATTTTTTTGTAAAAATAAATGATGCGTCTGTTGAGAACCCGACGTGGCCCATTCGTGCGGGCTGGATTGTCAATATAAGTACGTTTTCATCGACGTATTTTTATATTTCGTTGATCGGACTGACGTCTAATTTTTTTTTCTTTGTTTGCAGACAGACCGCCACCAAGGATACTTTTCCCTGAGCAGACCGGCGAAAGATCTCTTGTTGGATTCATCGAGACATTGGTCCCTCAGATCTGGCCTGAATTCCTCGAACAAAGGATTCAGAGGTGTATTGGAAGAATCTTAACCGGTCAGTGTTTCTTCCAGTCTCTCGATTCTGGTTTTGTCAACTTTGTTTGACGACGCCTCCATTCCCTTTGCAGGTTGTTTCGACCTCGAACTCGAACCTCTTCGCCCTTTCACGCATCCTCCAGTTGTTCCAAAGGCTAGGAACCTTAAGCGAGCTGAAAAGCAAATGGGTAAGAAGGCGAAAGCGGCGTGGCGGATGGTCGATTATAATGAGGCCGCACTGGATGAAGCAATTAAGGCTGCCAAAGAGAAACAGGTCGGACCAGTTCCGCGGGCTGTCAAACCGACACCGACCGTCCTGGCTAAAAAGGGGGTTCTGCCCGAAAAGCCCGTCCTAGCTGAAAAGGCTGGGCAGGATCCGGCTAAGGTCGGTACAAAGAGGACGAACGTGGCCTCAACCCTCAGAGGGACCGGCCCGCCTGGGAAAGGAATTCCTGCTGGAGGGCAGTCCTCCAAACAGGCCGAGACCACAACGGCGAAAAAGAAATCCGTCAAACCAACTGCCGTTGCAGCCGGAGAGCCTGCAGCAAGGACTCTTGCGGATAAGAGGCCGCTGGAGGAGGTTTCGGAGAGGCAGAGTAAAAGGGCACGGACTGACAACCGAGAGAGTTCCCCTGGTATGCCCGAGGCCGTTTCGGCTGCGGCCTCTCCCTCGATTGACTCCAAGGATTATACGCTCGAGCTGGACTACAGGGCGCCCGAACATATGATAAACAATACTAGGGCGTGTGCCGACCTGTGGTCCCGGTTCCCTTGCAACGAAGTTTACGAATTTCCTAAGCCGGAGGAGCTGGAGGAATTCGAAATGTATCGTAAGATCTGTGGGGCTCCGGTGGAGGTGAGATCTTGTTTGTCTGTTTATTCTTGCTCTTTCTGGGGTTCTTCTGATTGGTTGTTAACTTTCTCGCTTTGTCGGTCTTCTTCGCAGATGATGACCTACACGAACTCCTTGATTCTTTCGTACGAGCGCAAGATCTTCAAGGTCTCGAAGCAGCTCGTAGAGTACGAGTCGCAGCTTAAGGAGAAGGAGTTAATGAAGAAGGAGTTCAAATCGATGAAGAAGGAGTTCGAATCGAAGAAGAAGAAGGCGGAGAAGGTCCCTGTCTTGAAGTCGAGAATCGATCATCTCGTCAAGGCTTTGGCGGACTCGAGCAAGATCGTTGAGGATCTTCGAGCGCAAAAGAAAGATGCCTCCGAGCGATTGGAGTTGGTAGCAAGCCAAAGGGACTCCCTCCAAATCTAAGTCGATCGTCTTCGCAAGTCCCGAGCTACAACTGTGAAGAACACTGTGGAGGGCTGCAATAAGCGGCTGGCGCTGATAAAGAGGTCGATCGCAGATTCTGAGAAGGTCACTCGGCTTTCGGAGTTGATGAGTCAATCGCGAGCTATCAAAGGTTATCTGATCAAGATGGGGAAAGAGGATGGCATCGCCATTCCTGAAGAGAGGTTGAAAGTTCTTGACGATAACTTTGAGAAATTCAAGGGTCAGCTCGATGCCCTGGAAGTAGAGGAGGCCGAAGAAGGGGATTTTGAAATGCCTCTTCCCTCGTGGCTGTCCGCTGCGCCCTCTCAGGCCGCCAATCCTCCTATCCAGATCGAGGTCGCTCCGACGGTTGGTGGTGAGATTGAAACAGCGCCTGTTGTTCAGAGCCAGAGTTTTAAAGACCCTGAGGCGCCCAGCTGTCGATCGTACCACAGGGGAAAAGCTATCAGATCTCGATGGCATTCCGGTTGTTCAAGATCCTTCTGCGCGGGCTGATAACTAATCCTCCTTATGTTCTTTTTTTTTTTGTTTTTCTTTCAGGCCGCCTGTGGCCTTTGTATTGTGTTTGTAAAGACTTGGAACTTTTTTCTTCTTTTGCCCGTGGAGGCATTTTAATGCATTCCAGTTCGTCCTCTCTCTTCTTATCCTTGCGTATTCGTAGGTCGTATTGTTATTGTATATATTTTTGAGCTTGTGTGCGACCTGGAGGTCGGCCTTTAGGCACTGCCTTTAGTTAAGTATGCGAGGCGGACTCGTTTCACAGTACCTGGGTGTTTTTAAAACAAGTTGCGGGACTAGCCCGGCTTACAGTGTTCGTCCGATGCGTGACTAAGTATGCGAGGCGGACTCGGCTTATTGTGCTTAGACGCTTCGGACTGATTGCCGGACTGGCCCGGCTTATGGTGTTTGTTCGATGCGTGACTAAGTATGCGAGACGGACTCGGCTTATTGTGCTTAGACGCTTCGGACTGATTGCGGGACTGGCCCGGTTTATGGTGTTTGTTCGATGCGTGACTAAGTATGCGAGGCGGACTCGGCTTATTGTGCTTAGACGCTTCGGACTGGTTGCGGGACTGGCCCGGCTTATAGGTCGCTTTGAAGGAAGTTTTGTGCTTCCGTTCTAGCGACGTTCTAGGGACTAGCCCAGTTTTTTTTTTTTTTTTTTTTTTTTTGGGATGCCAGTGCGCGGATAAACAGCGATATAAACAAATATAAACTGAATATATATATTTTTGATTAATAGCTGTGTCTTTTGACGGGCTGCCTACGTACCCATTATAACAGGGATCAAGCCATTCGTAGTTCATGATACATAAGTAATGATAGTGAGCTCGTAGAGTATTTTTGTTTTTTTTGTTTTAGACCATAGTTTACTGCGAGCTGCGGTCTGGTTCGGTAGTTGGACTGATTGCTGATGGAGGATTTGCTCAGTCTTTCTGTGTATTGAGCACGTTGGTGTTGTAGTAGTATCGCTTTAGACTCATCGAGTTCCAAGATCGGGGAATCATCTCTCCATTCATCGTCATAAGCCGGTATACTCCAGGTCGGATGATTTCGGTTACTTGGTATGGTCCTTCCCAGTTCGCGCCGAGCTTGCCGGCCTGGTATTCTGCGGTGTTTTCGTAGACCTTTCGAAGGACGAGGTCGCCAATGGTGAAACTGCGGTTGCAGATACGCTTGTTATAGTACCTCATGGCGAGCTGCTGATAGTTTTGGATTCGGACGAGGGCCTCGCCGCGAGCTTCCTCGATATGGTCGTGGGCGTCAACGAGCATATCATTATTTAGGTCGGGATTCTTAGTCATCATCACGCGTCGCAGGCTGTTGACGTTGACCTCTGCGGGCGCCATGGCTTCCAGACCGTAAGCGAGCGAGAATGGGGATCGGTTTGTCGATTGACGGGGGATAGTTCGGAACGACCAAAGTACTCCGTCGAGTTCGTTAGCCCAAATACCCTTTTTTTCTTCAAGTCGCTTCTTGAGTCCGTCGATAATTACCTTATTTGATGCTTCGGCCTGACCGTTGCCCTGAGGGTACCGTGGCGTTGACTTGCTCAAGCGTATCTTCCACTTCACGCAGAAGTCTTCGAAGGTCGCAGAAATAAACTGTGAGCCATTGTCGGTGATGATCTCGTATGGAAGTCCGTGACGGCAGATGACGTATTTCCAGACAAAGTTCTGAACGTCGTTAGCTCGTATCATGGCGTAAGCTTCAGCCTCGACCCATTTGGTGAAGTAGTCCGTGACAACGATTATGTACCTCTTTTGTCTAGACCGCGGAAAGGGACCCATGATGTCCATTGCCCATCGCATAAAGGGATAGGGCACAGTTGCTGTAGAGAGCGGCTCCGTTGGAGAATGGATCATCGGACCGTGACGTTGGTACTGTTCGCAGCAGCGGGCATGCTCGGCACAATCTCGAAGCATGTTGGCCAGTAAAAACTGAGGCGTTTGATTTTGATTGCGAGAGCTCGACCTCCGGAATGGCTTCCGCCGGCCCCCTCGTGGCTTTCGGCCATTACGCGATCTACTTCGTCGCCAGCCAGATATTGTAGGAGTGCTTCGGCGGCATTCCATCTATACAGTTCGCCATTGAGGACAGTGTAATACGCACTGTGGGTCTTAAGACGTCTGGCGGCCCATTTGTCACTTGGAAGTTCACCGGACGAAATGTATCTGATTATATCCTGGCGCCAGTCCGGTCCTGCGGACTGTTGAGGGGGGGTCGTTGTGGGTTTGAGCTGGTCGTCAGGCTCGGTTGTGACGCTGCAAACGCCTTTTGGGAGAGATATGCTTGGCTCCGGGATGGATTCGATGGGAATCACTCGTCGAAAGTCAGAGTTCGAACTAGAACCAAGAGAAGCGAGGGCGTCGGCCTGAGTGTTCTCTGCCCGTGGGATCTTCGTAACTTTGAACATGTCGAAACCTTTTGTTAGTTTGCGCGCGAGCTTTAAATAGGCTTCCATCCTTTCATCCTTAGTGTCGTACTCGCCGTTGAATTGATTGGCGACGAGCTGGGAGTCACAGTACGCATGTATCCTTATTGCACCGACCTCTTTTGCTAGTCGCAGCCCGGCGAGGAGGGCTTCGTACTCGGCCTCGTTGTTGGAGGTTTTGAATTCCAGACGGAAGGATTGTTCGAGCACCTCTCCGGTTGGGGACTCGAGTCGAATCCCGATTCGGGAGCCATGTCTGGAGGATGACCCATCGATGTGAAGGATCAATTCTTGAGATAGGTCGGCTTCTTGGGAGGTTGGTGGGAGTTCGACGATGAAATCTGCGAGGACCTGAGACTTTGCGCTTGTTCGATTCCGAAACTCGATGTCGTATTCGCTTAGCTCGACGGCCCACTTGGCCATCCGACCTGACACGCTCGGACTATGGAGGATAGTCCGCATCGGTTGGGTTGACATGACCACGATGGAGTGGGATTTAAAATATGGTCGCAGCTTGCGGGCTGCAACTATGACGGCAAGAGCGAGTTTCTCGAGTAGAGAGTAACGTGATTCCGCTCCGTCCAAGGATTTGCTTACGTAGAAAACGGGTTTTTGATCGCCGCGATTTTCTCGGACTAGAACTCCACTGACTGCAGCGCTTGTGACTGCTACGTAAAGGAATAGTGGCTCGCCGGTGTCTGGTTTCGAAAGAATGGGCGGAGTTGAGAGGTAAGCCTTCAGCTCGCTGAATGCGGTCTCACACTGATCGTCCCAGAGAAAATTGTTTTTATAAACTCTTAGTGCCTTGTAGAACGGAAGATTACGGTCTGTAGACCGGGAGATAAATCGATTGAGGGCGGCAATGCGGCCTGTGAGTCTTTGGACTTTCCACTGGGTCCTTGGAGAGAGCATGTTGATGATTGATGTGATCTGTTTCGGATTTGCCTCGATCCCGCGCTGAGTAACAATGTATCCGAGAAATTATCCCGAGGTTATACCGAAAGTGCATTTGGCTGGGTTGAGCTTCATGCCGAATTTGTTGAGTATCTCGAAACAAGCGCGCAGATGTGTGATATGATCGCCGGCCTTCTGAGACTTGACCAACATATCGTCTATGTAGACTTCCATCGAGTCGCCGAGCTGACTGGCGAACATCTTGTTGACCAATCTTTGATAGGTCGCCCCAGCGTTCTTTAGGCCGAAGGGCATGACGCGGTAGCAGTATGTTCCGCGCTCTGTGTTGAAAGCAGTCTTCTCTTGATCGTCTGGGTGCATCATGATTTGATTGTAGCCAGAGAATGCATCCATAAAGGAGAGGAGTTCATTGCCCGCCGTGGCCTCGACGATCTGGTCGATGCGAGGAAGGGGAAAGCTATCCTTTGGGCAAGCTTTATTGAGGTCTGTGAAGTCGATGCATACCCGCCACTTTCCATTCTTCTTTTTAACTACGACTGGATTTGCCAGCCATTCGGGGTAATGGACTTCTGTGATTGAGCCCGCTTCGAGGAGTTTTGCGACTTCATCGTTCACTGCTTGAGATCGCTCTGGTCTAAGCTTACGCCTCTTCTGCTTGATCGGTTTGTATGTTGGGTCGACGTTTAGATCGTGTGTTGTTATTCTCGGATCAATCCCCTTCATATCATGGATCGACCAGGCGAATGTCGAGATGTTGGGGGACAGAAATCGGACGAGCTCGCCGCGGAGGGGCTCTTCGAGTTCGGCGCCAATGTTGACTTGGCGCTCGGGATGTTGTAGGTCGAGAGTAATGGAGACCGTGGCTTCTTGTTGTGGTGACGTGCTTGGAACCGCGGCAGATCGTCTTATATTGCAGGTGACACATCTCAGTTTGTGCTCTGTGATGAAGCACGACCTAGCGACCTTCTGTGACCCTCGGATTGTGAAAACTCCGAAAGAGGTCGGGAATTTAACGCACTGGTGGTAAGGCGACGCCACAGCCCGGAGTGAAGAAAGCCAAGGTGTTCCGACGATAACGTTGTAGACCGTCGGCTTGTCGATTACGACGAACTTGGTGACTTTGGTGATGCCGCCGACATAGGTCGCCATTTTGATCGTTCCGATTGTCATGGATGTTACGCCGTCGAAGCCAGTCAGCGGTTTGACGCTTGGTTTAATCTTGTCGTCACATATATCCATTTTTCTCAAAGTTTCCAGAAAGATGAGATTAACCGAGCTCCCTGTATCGACCAGCACGCGGGTGACATCGCAATCTTCAATGCTGAGCTCGATGACTAGTTGGTCGTTATGTGGCATTGCCACGTTCTTGGTGTCCGCTTCCGAGAAGATGATCGGTATGTCTACCGCGGTCTGAGCGCTGCACTCTACTTGTTGAGAGACCGCTTTCTCGTGCTTTCTTAGAGAGCGGACTGAGTTTGAAGCCGCTTTGAAGCCTCCCATGATCATGAAGATCCTCTTTTTGGAAGCGGGTCGGTGCGGGCCAGGACCACTGTCGTCAGCAGGTCGCTTTGGAGGTGTTGGAAGAACAACTTGATCGTCAGATTTTTATTCGTTATCGGCCTGTCGTTTTGGTGGGAGGTCGATATGAACCTTTCCGTTGTTGTACTCGGCCATCAGCTTTGCCTGCAATTGTCGACATTGGTGGGTCGCGTGACCGAACTTCTGATGGTAGTCGCAGAATGATCTAGTATCTTCTTCTTTTTCCTCACCGCGGACAAATTTAAATGGCCATTTCTTGTTTTGCTGTTGGCCTTGGTTTCGCTGTTGCTGTTGTTGTTGCTTCGCGGGATTGGCGGTCTGAGGAGTCTGAATTACGTTTGCTGCTAAAAGCTTGCGCTTTAATTCCTTAAACTCCTGGTCGAGGTGTTGAGACGGTTCGTTTTGGTCGGTCTCTATCACCTCTTTGGCCTTAAGCTTTGTGGCTGCTGGTTTGACCGGAGAATGTTTCTTCAGATTGGTCGCTCGGTCCTCTTCAAGTAGGACAAAGCTTGTTGCCCTGTGCATGGCATCGGCGAGAGTCGGGGCTCTATGGAGTATCAGGTCGGCCCGGAATTCAGATTCGTGCCACAGTCCATTTTTTGAGCGCCAATTGCGGAGGTTTCTTGGACGCTGATCGTTGAGAGTATTGCTTTGAAGCGGCACATATAATCTCTCAGGGATTCCTTTGGTCCCTGGGCGAGTGCCCATAGGTCGGCCTCCGAGGCTCCGTCCTGAATGTACATGGAGTAGTGTTTGAAGAACGCCGTTGAGAGCTGTGTGAAGTTTCCAATTGAGTTCGGCTTAAGCCGAGAGAACCAGTCTAGTGCAGAGCCGACGAGATGTTCAACAAACAGTTGAGAATAGGCCGCTTCACGCTCTTCGGGGGATAGTTGTATTCGTCCCATGGCGATGGTGAACGAAGTCATGAAATGTTTTGGGTTCGTTGTTCCGCCAAAAGATTCGATTCGCAGCTTGGCCATTTGTCGGATAGGGACCGTAGTGATCCGGTCTGTGAATGGCGTCCTTTGAGTTTCTTCGAGCACTCGGTCGATCTCTGGTGCCGAACTTAGAGCTTGATGGACCTTTGACTGCATTTCTCGAAGTGAAGCTCTAATGTTCTCGAGCTCAGGACCGTGGATTGAAGGGTGTTCTCTCGAGTGGGTCGGGTGCTCTAGTTGCAAGCTTATCAGAGTTCGTGACGGAGTATTGAGGTTAATAATCTGATTCTGGATGGCTGGACGCCCATGTCCTTCAGCGAAAGATGGGGGTGAGTTCACCCTGGGTTGCTGTGAGTTCGCAGGCCGGGAGGAGACGAGCTGCTCCTGTATGTAGGTATGAGCCGTTGCGAGAGAGTCTAGATGAGCGTTGGTCTGACGAACCATGTCGTCCTGCTGGTCAAAACGTCTCATGAGAGTTCCCAGGACGCGAACGAGATCGACCTGTTCGTCCGTATGTGTTATTGTTTCTGGGCCGCGAGCTATGACGTTTGTTTCCTCGTTGACCACGGTCTGAGTGACGATCGGACTGGATTCTGTTACAGCAGGTGGAGCTTCGCGAACCGTCTCCGAGTGTGCATGGTTTGATGTTTCCCCGGGCTGTTGACTTATAGACACGTGCAGACTCATATTTCTTTGCGTTAGAAAATCTCCAGCCCCCTACCTGGCGCGCCAATTGTTGAACCAAATAGATCGACAATGAATTTGTAATAGATCGGAGGTCGGAGAATCTCGTGAATAGAAAGTTGAGTCAAAGATGTTGGTACAAATAGGCCGCTAAAGATAGTTCGGACAGACCCCGAACTATCAGATCGCTGACTAAGAGATTTTGATAGGTCGGACAAATCCCGAATTATCAGGCCGCCGATTACTAGATTGTGATAGGTCGGACAGATCCCGAATTATCAGGCCGCCGGTTACTAGATTGTGATAGGTCGGACAGATCCCGAACTATCAGACTCTGAATACAAGTGTATGAGCTAAAACCAGCGGGCTGATTGTGTTTGTCCTTTTCGTGGGTCCGTGAGTGAATGAATTGTCCCATAAGCCTCTGGCCTCTATTTATAGTGAAAGGCGGCGTGTTTACCCTGGGTCGGCTTAACCCAGGGTAGTTAGACCGCGGTTAATCGGAGAATGGGCTTCTGGCAGCCTGGTGGGCCTCTTCTCTAGGCATTTCGCAGCCCGCGATTTGCTCAGAATGTTGGAGCGCAGGTCCGGGCCCAACAATAATGATCATAAGAACCCAAAGTCAACAATTTGTTTGTTTGTATATAACTTTAGATGACGTTACATTAGCTCGCCTCAAACCGGTTTATGCAAATTAACAACTATTTATTCAATAACATTGAGTACTTCATTGGAATTTTCTGCGTACGAGTTCTTGTAAGAAAACATCAAATATGGACATGTTTAGAAAACGAAAAAAATTAAAATAAAATAAAAATATCGTGTTATTATATAAAAGATCGAAACATTATACATAGGTAAAATATTCTACTGTTTTATTATAGTGTTTTGCTATATATTCTAACATCTAATTAGCATGGTGTCTTAGCTCTATGGCTTCGTTAATTAATAAGGTAGACAAGAAACCAACTTACATAGACATTGGTTAGTTTTAAGAAAAACGAAAAAAAAACTGATTAGCTTTTGTTCCATGCACGTGCGAAACCATTCGGTAGCGCACGATCTCTTCTAGTGTAAATCCCATCAGGTTTGGCATACCATGCGCGATATTGACCTAATCGCCCACTAGCAGATGCTCTATATAAAGATATTCTGAATGTTACGTTTATTGATGATAGTTGGGTGTATTATATACACAATACAGTTAGGATCTTGCCTAGAATATCTCATAGAGATATCAATCTATAAAGATATGTACAACAAGATTATGATAAGTACAACTTATACTATTACGCCCCCTCAAGATGGATGTCCGTTGGAAAGACCAATCTTGTTTGCAAGCTCAAGAAATCGCATCCGTGGTAAGGGCTTGGTAAGAGCATCCGCAAGTTGATCAGATGAGCTGATATGAGAGACCCGGAGCTCATGGCTTTGCACCATTTCACGAACAGAATGATAAGCAAGAGCAACGTGCTTCATGCGAGAATGAAAAACCGGATTAGCGCAGAGATACGTAGCTCCAACATTATCATAATATAGAGTAGGAACCGTGTCAGATTGAAGACGAATATCAGACATCACCGACATGATTGATTTCACCTCAGAAGCAGCCGCGGAAACTGCTCTATACTCTGCTTCATTCGACGACTGAGCAACACCTTTCTGTTTCCTTGAAGCCCAAGATATCAGTTGTTTACCAAGATAAACAATATAAGCACCCGTAGAAGTATAGTCATCTTTATCACCAGTCCAGTCAGCATCAGAAAAAGCATGAAGATTAAACGGTGTTGAGGCAGAGAAGAAAATACTTTTATCCGCTGTTCAAACAAGACACCGAAGAACACGTTTCATAGCTTCTTCATGAACAGTAGTTGGACGATGCATATATTGAGACAAGCGATTCACTGCAAAATCTATGTCAGGCCGAGTTAAACCAAGATACTGCAAGCTACCAACTGTGGCTCTATATGTAGTAGGATCAGATAACACCGTACCAGATGAAAGCGTTAACACCGTAGTAGAACACATAGGTGTGGTTACCGGTTTAGCATCAGCCATCTTAGTCTTATGCAAAAGATCAGTAATATATTTTGTCTGGGTAAGAAGTAATCCTTTCTTTGTCCGAGTAACCTCCATGCCAAGGAAATAAGAGAGAGGACCAAGATCTTTAAGAGAGAAGCAATTAGCGAGTAACTGAATAACCCTTGACACCTCTGATGCAATCGGACCGGTAACAATGATATCGTCAACATAGACGAGAATATATGTAACAGAGGAACCGATTGAAAGAACAAACAGAGAGGTATCGGCAAGGGAGTTAACAAAGCCAACACTTACAAGGAAGCTACGCAAATCATTATACCATGCACGAGGAGCTTGTTTGAGACCATAAATAGCTTTACGAAGTCGACAAACATGATCTGGTTGATCCTTGTCAACAAAACCAGGGGGTTGTGTCATATACACCTCTTCTTTAAGATGGCCTTGAAGAAAGGCATTATTAACATCAAGTTGACGAAGGATCCAGCCTTTACCAACAGCAGCTCCGAGGACTAAGCAAATTGTAGTATGTTTGACCATAGGGCTGAAAGTTTCATGATAGTCGATGCCAGGCCTTTGGTGAAACCCTTGCGCCACTAAGTGAGATTTGTACTGGTCAACAAAACCACTAGGAAGACGTTTAATACGATAAACCCACCTGCAGCCCACTATATTCTTCGCTAGACAACGCTCCACAAGATCCCATGTGTGGTGATCACAATGCGCATCATACTCTGAGCTCATAGACTTGCGCCACTTCTCATCTTTTAGAGCTTGAATATGATTTGAAGGTTCTATTTCCTTTAATATCGCGGTTAAACCATACTTGGGATTCAGTTTGATAATGTTGTTCTTTCCCCTTATCACCATCTTATGATCGTTGGCAACCGGAACAAGCAAAGACGCAAGAAATGGTGACAAAGCAGATGTAGGCGAAATGGCAGAAGAATGGTGCCCCAATGATGTTGGCAAGAGTGACGAAGAAACTAGTGGTAAAGAGCTCTCCGGAGAAGCCGATAGTGAAGAGCTCACCGGAGAAGCCGGTGGTGAAGAGCTCACCGGAGAAGTTGGTGGTGAGGAGTGAACCGAAGAGGCCGGTGGTGAAGAACTTACCGGAGACAATGGAGTGGTGTCAGAAGGTTCCATAAATGCATTAGCTTGTCCAATGAGATCAGGCGGAGGGCTTGGACTCGGTGCAACGGTTGTGTTGTGTGGCCGATGAAAGATTGGAGCAAGAGAAGCAATAGGTGAATATGAAAGAGAGGATTCACAAAGAGGAGTAGGAGAGGAAAATTTAGAGGTAAGAGTGGAATAGGGAAATACCGATTCATAGAATTGAACATGTCGTGAAACATATACACGAGCTGTAGTAACATCAAGACAAATGAACGCACTTTACGAGAGAGAGTACCTAAGAAAGACACATGGCGTGGATCGGGGCTGAATTTATTAGTTCCGTATGGACGAATCCATGGATAACATAAACACCCAAACGTTCTTAGCTTTGCATAATGTGGCTCAACTCCAAAGAGAAGCTTAAACGGAGAGTCACGCCCGAGAGTTGGTGTGGTCAACCGGTTAATTAAATAAACCGCTATGGTGAATGAGTACGACCAATAGGTGTGAGGCATACCAGCGTGAGAAAGTAATGATAAGCTCGTTTCCACGATATGACAATGTCTCCGTTCAACCATCCCATTGTGTTCGGGAGTATGTGGTGGAGTTGTTAAGTGAGAGATTCCATTGTCAGCCAGAAATTTGCGTAACGCAATAAACTCTCCACCATTGTCAGAGTAAAGTGTCACGATCTTGGTTTTAAACCGATTCTCCACCAATAGTTTGAATGCAATGAAAACTTGAGCCACTTGAGATTTTGTCTTTAAAAGATAAAGCCATGTATATCTTGTAAAATGATCCACAAAAATTACATAATATTTGAACCCATCAATGAAAATGACCGGAGAGGTCCAAACATCAGAAAATAAGATTTCAAATGGAGCAGACGAAGTAAGAGAGGAGGAATTTGAAAAAAGAAGTTTGTGGCTTTTATTGCTAGCACAAGAATTGCAAATTAAAGATGACGACAAATTTGAAGTAGGTAATCGAAATTTAGAGATAATATTGCGTAGAGTTTAAAGTTTCGGATGGCCTAATCTAGAATGCCAATCCGACAAAGAACAAGAAAAAACTGAAATGGAATTGAAGAATTTATTCATCGGCCACTCATACACCCCTTCATTGGCTTTGCCGTTGAGAACCGTTGCCCCCGAGTTGAGATCTTTCACCTGAAAATCATAACGACAAAGTTGCACCATGACATTGTTAGTCTTGCATAGCTTATTGACAGAGATAAGATTCTTTTTCATCGACGGCACACATAGAACATTATCAAGCAATAAATCACGATTTATAGACGAGAGTTTAGTAGAGCCCATATGGGTGATTGGTAAATCTGTGCCGTTTTTGATTGTCACGTCTTCACCTCCATTGTATGGTGTATGCAACGACAGGTTACCGAGGTCCGTTGCAATGTGATGAGAAACTCCACTGTCAAGAAGCCATGGAGCAGGATCAATAGAGCTAGATGTTGTGTGATGAGCTTGAGTCTGCCATTGCGGTGGTAGAAGTGGTAAATGCGGAGCCTGCCATTGTTGAGATTGACCACGATACTGGTTAGACGACGGACCAGCAGAATCAAATCGAGGTGTAGATGGTACAGCAGAGCTATATTGTGGGCATCGACGAGCACTATGACCATGAATACCACAGATTTGACACTTTCCTTGATACCCACGTCCATAGCTTCCTCGTCCTCCATCTCGACCACCATAACCACCACGTTGTTAACCAGAACCAGAACATCGGTTTGCGGGCTGGTTTAGGGTGAAACCCTAGGGTTTCCTTGTGGCCGCGTTTTGGTTCCAAAAAAGTTCCAGAAAGTTTCAAGAAAAGTTCCAAAGAGATTTCAGAGAGATTTGTGAGTGAGGATTTGTTATGAGTCTCTCGAGATTGTTTTGGGTGCTTGTTGATCGTGATTTGAGTAAGGATTGGTGGATTGGAGATTCGTGTTCTTCGTGTTCATCGCGTTTTTCGTGTTTCTTTATTTTTTTCCTTCTAGATCTCAGGTGAGTGTGTGACCATGGGTTTATCTGGGTAAAGGATTGATAGGATACGATTGCTGTGTTGTTTTTGTGTGGATTCGTGTTGGTTTTGTATGGATTATGTACAAGGTGATGTGATTCGATCCATAATCAAACCATGAGAGGAGAGGTTCGATCCTAGATTCTGTGATGTTGCGTCGATTGATGCACTATCCCGTGTGTCGATCGACACCGGGGTTGCGTGTCGATCGACACACTGGTGATGCATCGATCTACACATGGTTGTTGTGTCGATCGACGCATGCCTGTTTGAGGCGAATTGGTGTTGATTGTTCGTGCTTTGCGTTGTTGTTTGTTCACCCTGATATTGTATTGATTCTTATGCATGTGTGTATAACCTAGTAGATGGGGTGCCCGTCTCACTGAGTATTTGTGATAATACTCACACATCTCTTTTTGCCATGTGATGCAGGTAAAGATAATGTGTGATCGTGGAATCATGGACGAAAAGAGGAGATGATCTAGTGTCTCGGTTTCGTGGCCGTTGTATTAGAATTGTTAGGGTGTTAGTGATTCTGGAACTTGTTGTTGAATGTGTTTATTGGATTATGATGTATGGATTGAATTGGTCAGTAGGTTCAATAAGTATGAGATTATTAAATCATGTTGTTAGTGATTGTTGAATTGGTTCCGCATTGTTTTGTGTTGACCCGTTAAAAATTATTATTTGTGATAATAATAATCCGAAAGGAAATTTTTTAAAATTTTACGGGTTGTTTTATTTCAAGGACACTATCTTTCCTCTCAGCATGCAATAAGAACTAGAGGTCGAAAAGCCTAACCATAGTTTCCAAATAATATTTCCTAAAAAGTGCGGTTGGAAATTAATAGGGGATGATCTTTCATTGCTAGAGTTAGAGTGTTTATATATTGTGTATTGTTAAACTATTCATATTTGTCTCACTTTCTTGTTCCATTGGCATTTTTCTCTTCACGAGTGACAGGAAAATATGTTTCACATATTGCACTAATATAACTTTTGAATTAAGACCAAGACAATTTTTCTTCTTCTCAAAATGTAAATATCAGTAAAATGAAATGTTTAGAATTTACAAATTGGATTAACAAATCACTTAACATATTCAATCGATCCATGACAAAAAAAAAAATACATGGAAGCAAAACAAATTGGTACTTTATCGGAATTGTAGCTGTGAAACAGTTGGTGTCGAGGAAATATCGATAATGATCATAAGAACTCGAAGTTAACAATTTGTTTGGTTGTACTTGTAACTTTAGATGAGGTTGCATTAGTTCGCCTGAAACCGATTTAAACAAATAAACCGCTATTATTCAATAACTTTGAACACTTTAGTAGTATTTTTAGCTTACAAATTCTTGTAAGAAAACATACAATATGGACATGCCTAAAAAGCGAAAACTAATATAAAATTAAAATAAATTTATGGTATAAAAGATAGAAACATTATACACCGACATAAAATGTTCAACTCTTTTACTGTAATATTTTGTTATATATTCTAGGAACACCAAACTAGCATGGTGTCTTAGCTCTTATGGTTTAGTTATTAAGGTAGACAACAAAAAACCTAACTTTCATAGACATTGATTAGTTTTAGGAAAAATGGAAGAACTCATTAGCCTGTGTGCCATGGACGTACAAGTACCTCCGGTTTACTACGATCTCTTCTAAAGGCAATTCCCTCAGGTTTAGCATACCATGCGCGATATTGACCGCATCGTCTATTAGCAGCTGCTCTGTATACTTGCAGGTGAAGAAAGTGATACTTCCAATTTGGCCCATGCCTAAGGTCACACGTCCACACCAACCTCGTTGTCTTATTTGTTTCAACTGGATCGTCAAATTGGAAGCTTCGCATGTAACCATTTCTTACGTATTCGATTCCATAATTCTTGGTTTGGTTTTTGCTTACATAGTTCTTGGTTATTATAGCGGACTCACAACGAATTTGGAGACGTTTTTCAAAGCCGAGCTTGTTACGAATTTCTATACGATTCGGCGGACACGATGCTTTGTTTAATCCCAAATACATAGTAATAACCAACACAAAAACTACGAGACAATCCATTTTTTAATATATTTTTTTGTTTCGATCAACTTTTGGAATGATAAAAGCATCAATCTGCGCTATTTATAATTTTTGTTCGTGGAAAATGTTTTACTTTTATATATTAAATATTCTATTTATAGTATTACCCAAATTTAAAAAACTAACATGAACCAATTAAACTTTGGTCAAATAAGCATTTAGTGTCGAAAAATATGGTTGGTCACCAAATGAATCAGCCTCGCTCTTTTACTTTAGATTAGAACAAACAAATGAAAGATCTAAAAATCTAAACTAAAATCTTGAAAATGCATTATTTAACCAATATCGAAAATATTGTGAATTATTTTAGGAAGTAAATAAATGGGATTTAATAATATGTATATAAATACAAATGCACACAGTAAATGCAAGAATGTTTATAGCTCGAGTTCATAGTAAATCAAACTACTAAATTATATGCGAAATTGGGAAAAAAAAAAAGATTTAATCATTAAACTTTTCCTGCGATCATAAAAGCTTTGTAAACGACGGGACGAATCCGATCAGATCCTCCCCAAGCGGCTTCAAGCTCTTTGACCATACTCTCCGGTAACAAATCGACGCCTTTCTCTTTCGCCGTCACGATCGCCGACCACGATCTGAACATCCTTACGATCCCTTCAAACGACGTCGTTTTAGGCATCTCCAGCTTCAATGGCTTCCCTTCCGATCCCATCCCCACGCTTTCGAATGGAAACGATAATGCTTCGTACGAATCGAAGATATGTTGAATGTTCGGGTACTTCCAATACGGCAGCGTTTGGGCGTGGAATCGATACTGGACGGCGTCGAACGCCGGTGTCACCACGACGTCGTTGTATCCCCACACGGCGATGATTCCGCCGGGTTTACGGAGGACGCGCTTGGCGATTGCGTAGAACTTTGGGAGGTCGAACCAGTGTACGGCTTGAGCGACGGTGATGAGATCCACCGAGTTCTCTCCTCCGATTAGCTCCACTAGCTCGTCGTCCGTCATCGACGACGGAGTATGGCGATAGTCGATCTTCCGATGCGGCGTTGCTAGTTTCAGCTGCGATTCGCTCAAGTCCGTCGCTATGACTCTCTCGTAATGATCTGCAACCTGTTTGTTTACGCAGGCAAAAGTCAAAGCTAAGATCTGAACTGAATCATATACAAAAAGAAGCTAAATCTGTGAAATCTGAGATCCAATTAGGTAAAGGAAGTTCATGAGAATCGAATACTGACGGCGAGAGCTGCTTGGCCGTTGCCTGTGGCGGCATCCCAGGCTAAAGCGTGGTGATCGGTGAGATTTGCGAGCTTTGAGAACCACTCCGATGGGTAATTAGGTCTTGCGTCGAGGTAAAGATCAGCTTGTTTATCAAACAATCCTGCCATTTTCTCTGTGTGTTTGCTTTCTTCTTCTTCTTCTTCTCTTTTTTTCTGGTTTAGTTTGTAGCAATGAGTCACTAGTCATATATAGTAGTCTTTGTGGCTTGTGGGAATCTCAAAGACTGGTAGTTGAATAAAGACGTCATTGCTTACAAAGTCAACAAGGTAAATATCACAAGTGAGAATTTTTAGGAATACATTTTTCTTTTGTTCCTCGTGTGTGAATCTGGAAAGCTTTTTTGAAAGTCCAAAAAGGATTTCCTTTTACACTAAAATAACGATTCAAGTTTCTTGCTTTCAATACTTTCAGATCTAATGTTCATCTACCTGAACAGTAAACACCATGGAGACACTAGAAACTGAGAAACTCTTCTCAGAGGAAAAACCTCTGTTAGAACCATTTTCAGATCATTCTGAGAACAAGACAAAAGCAAGAAGCAACGCTGTTATCTCAGTTCTGCTTCAGCCCTTTCAATGGCTACAGATGTTGTGTTATAGGCTAAACCCGAGCTTTGTTCTAGGCGTGGTCCTTGTGTACGGTTTAAACCAAGGCTTCTCTGGTTCGGTCTTTAAAGTTGTCACAGATTATTACTGGAAAGATGTCCAGCAAGTGCAGCCATCTGTTGTGCAGCTTTACATGGGATTATATTACATCCCATGGGTCATGAGACCCATTTGGGGTCTCCTCACCGATGTTTTTCCGATCAGAGGTTATAAAAGAAAGCCTTATTTTGTGGTTTCTGGTGTTCTTGGTTTGGTCTCTGCTATTGCAATTGCAGTTCTTGGTAAATTGCCTGCTGCTTTAGCTTTAAGCTGCCTCTTAGGGGTCTCTGCAGCTATGGCCATTGCAGATGTGGCGATTGATGCTTGTATAGCGACAAACAGCATCAATATTCGGTCTTTGGCTCCTGATATACAGAGCCTTTGCATGGTTTGTTCTTCTGCTGGTGCTTTGGTGGGATATGCAACTAGTGGAGTCTTTGTTCATCGGCTTGGACCTCAGGTTGGACCTTTTGGATCACGTTTTCAGATTGAGATATCGAGATTGTAGTCTTGATTTCTTGCGTTTTCTATTCCTCAACTTGATAGAATTTGCTTGTTTTTTTCGACCTTTCTATTTATTTTACTCCACTAAGCATTTCATATTCCATGTTCTTTGTGATAGGGAGCATTAGGGATATTAGCAATGCCACCTGCAACAATTGTCATACTCGGGTTTTTCATCTACGAGAAAAGATCTTCTACTGTTCTATTACAGAAAAACAAAAAGGTGAGACCGTTGCCTTTAATCCCAATTACTCCTCTTTATTTGTTTCCACCGGAGTAATTGAAAATTCCCTCCTCTAATATCTCATCATTTGAATGTTGTTTAGGACGCAGATGGTGTAGGAGTAGCGGTGAAGGGAATGTATAAAACAATAAAGTACCCTCAAGTATGGAAGCCATCACTTTACATGTTCATATCCTTAGCTCTCAACATCAGCACACATGAAGGCTACTTCTACTGGTACACTGATCCTACAGCTGGGCCCGCCTTTTCTCAGGTTGGTTTTACGGTTTCACATTGCCACAAAAGGGAGAAAGTAGCTAAAGGCTAGTTGTGTTATGGTATCATATGGAAATATTTGAGACGGTTTGTTTGCTTATGGTAAAATCCATGGAGTCACTTCCCTTGAAAGCCTATCCTTTAGGAAAAATTCTGTCGCTGTTGAAATGACATATAGTGTTCTGGAGTTAAGCCAAGATTCTTCAACCTAGATGATGTTATTCACTTTTGTTGTTTGGTCCAAATGCAGGAGTTTGTGGGCATAATCTACGCGATGGGGGCATTAGCATCGATGTTTGGAATTCTCATATACCACAAGAAGCTCAAAGGCTACTCCTTTAGGAACATACTCTTCTTCGCACAACTTCTATACGGCTTATCAGGAATGCTTGATCTTATCTTCATCAAACGCTGGAACTTAGTTCTCGGGATACCGGATTCCTTCTTTGTGATAACCGAAGAATCTTTCTCAAGGATCATAAGCAAGATAAGGTGGATCCCTATGGTCGTTCTCAGCACAAGGCTTTGTCCTCTGGGAATCGAAGGCACTTTCTTTGCTTTCCTCATGTGCATTGATAGTTTTGGACAGCTTGCTTCTAAATGGAGTGGAGGTTTAGTTCTTCATGCTTTCGGCGTCACAAGGCACAAGTTTGGGAATCTGTGGCTGGTGATTCTTATAAGGAATCTTTTGAGACTCTTTACCTTGTGTTTCGTGTTCCTCGTTCCAAATGCTGATCATTTGGATGATCTTATCCCGTCTTCTGATGTGTTGCCAAAGAACGAATCAGACGATGACGACATTAAGCTTTTGCTTCTGTAGAGTTGATAATTACATGGAGGTTTGTTTTGTATACATATTCAGAATACAGATTACACACAGTACTATAATGTTTTGAGTTTTCGAACTACATGTCGTTTGATCATATTTAAAAGAGAGTACGTTTTGAATAGCACACCGGCCTAATCCTAAACAGATGGAAACAGCGTGTAGTTTTCTCATACAATCATATGGAGCTACACACCGACTGGTGATTATGCAGTAAAATCAGGATACCATCTCCAATATGAATAATAATGCATTATGGACACATTAGCAAAACATGGAAGATCTACTTCTCAGGATTATGTTCACTAATGTGTAGTATGATCAAACCTCTTTGTAATATTCAGTTTAATCTAATGAAATGTTGCCAGGAGTAAATATATCGTATCAATAATCTGTAACAAAATTTATATTATTACAAATGCACACATTATGGAAGAATGTGTGGAGCTCGAATTCATAGTAAATTAAATTAAAAGATAGAAACATTATACATAGGTATAAAATGTTCTATTGTTTTCTTGTAATATTTTGCTATATAGCCTAACGCCAAATTTCTTATGGATTATTTCATAAGGTAGAAAATAAACAAAACCCCAACTTACATGACAATGATTAGTTTACGGAAAAACGGAAAAACTCATTAGTTTAATCATATTTAAACTACATATTACAGAATATAGTGTTTTTGCGAACAGTCTGAATAAGAACTACATGTCGTTTAATCATATTTAAAGGAGAGTGCGTGTAGTTTGGATCCAAATAAGATGGAAACAGCTTGTAGTTTTTTCATGTTTTAAAGAAAATGCACGCTGTTTTTATTGAGAGACCGAAACTCTAACATTTTACGATTTTACCCCTAGATTCTTCGTCTAGGGGTTTTGTTTTCCTCTGTAATTGTTTATTCTTCGTCGTCTAGCTCTCACTTGTGCTATCGAAGTCAAACAGCAGCTTGAGCGGATGGTAATCGATTTCTTCTCTTAAGTAATTTTTAGGGATTCCTCTGTCAATCGCGTAGATATCTTTTGGTTTGATCGATTTCGTTTCCATGAAAACTAGGTTTTCGATTTCTGATGGATTATTTGACTATGCTCAGCTTCCCTCTTTGTTGTGTAGGCTAACCATAACAGTAGACACACCATCATCTTGTTGCAAAATTCTCACAACAGAGCTACCAGGACTTTTATGGACTACGACTCTATAGGCCAAGCTATGGATGGTAACTGAATCACCCTTCTCTCTCTAACTACTTTTTACTCATTGGTACTGAGATGGATCCTTTGGAATCTGTTTTTGCTCATTAAAGTGGACGAAGATAGATTTCTTCTTTCTTTGCTTTACTTCGGAGCATATGTGAATTAGGGAAGCTATTTTTTTTGGTTTTGTTTTACGGTAGCAAACATATTTAAGCTGTAATTTTCTGAATGCAGCACTGATGTTTTGTTTCCCTCATCTGCTCAACTCTCTGGTTATGAACAGGTATTTGCGGCTTATACGAAAGGAAGCTCAAGGAAATTAATCCATCTCTCCGAAATCTTAGTTATGACATTGCTGATCTTTACAATTTCATTGACGGTCTTGCTGACATGAGCGCTTTGGTGTAAGTCTTTCCCATTTCTCTTTTTTTTTTCCCTATGTTGTTCTTCTATCATCAGTCTGTGTGTCTATGTATCTACCTTTTTCCAACTGCTATGCAATATTAGGGCACTGTCAAATCCACATCACCTGTTCTCATTTTCATAAACTAAAAGCAGGAACATTGGTTTCACATTGCCCCATCTATAAAGAACATGAGCCGTGTTTCTTCCTACCTTTCCACTTTAAGTGATAGTATTTTGTTCCCACTCATACCATTCTTTTGAATCACTGAATGTTTTCGTAGTCGATAAAAACATTTAGGAATGTGAAACCCTAAGGTTGAAACAGGCTCATGCACATCTGTTCCTTTCTAGAGAAACTATCTTGAGAAATTTTGTCTTGATATTCAATAACTGCATATGTTTTGTAGTCGGTTAGTTATTCAATACTACCATGAGGTTTGCTGAAAGACTTGAAATTGCTCTTGAATCCACGCAAGTGTCATTGAAAATATAGCTTTCTCTCTTGCAAGTCATGTGTACAGAGATTATTAAGATTCCCAAGTTTAACAAAACTAACAATGTTTGACCCTCTAGTTGCTACACTCCCATTGCTACTTTGGTTTATACTAAGCAAATTAATAAAAATTCTTGGATCAACTACAGCTTTAAGCTCCCCCTGATTGTACTTTTGCTATCTTTTTGGTTTCATGGTTTGCTTAAAAACTGGTTATTGCCCGAGAATCATAAGTGTAATTGTCATCAATGTTCCAATGATTCTAAGTCTAACAAAGCCTTTGGTGATTTTGTGTGACCCTTTCCTTTCGCAGCTACGAACACTCGATTAGTGCGTATCTGCCATATGACAGGCAATGGATTAAGCTGAAGGCATTTAACCATCTCAAGAGACTTGCCAATGGAGGCAGATAAAGAAGAGTCATCATTTGAAGGGAAAAAACATATAAAGCTTAAGAGACGCCATTCAAAACATCATCACTCCGTTATATATATATATATATATATATATATTTCCAATGTAACAAGATATATGCATATAAAGCGTATGGTGTTTTTATCCTTGGACGTGTTTAATACTATCAAGTAACTTTGCAACATAGTCTCTTCTTTATCTCTTAATCTGTCGGTCTTTCGACATTTTTATTGTTGTAGTTTCTTTTTTAAACAAAAAATAATGGATAACATAGATGAAGAATGTTGACAGAATTGCAATAGAAAACAATTTATTTATGCTGACAAAAAGGAAGTTATATTTAAAAGATTGGTATAGTATTGGTATCAGAAGGAACTTATATTTTGTTAATTGCGGGAGAAAAGCCCAATTTCTCCGTGAACTTATGCGTTCCTGATTATTTATGCGTGATCTATTAAGAAACGTCTATACTCCCATGAACTCAACAAAAATTTGAATAACCCCCATAATCTATTAAAATGTGGTCAATTTACCCAAACCGTAGACGGAATTTCCCTTCCGTTAACAGAAATTGACGTGGATTAACGGGATTGATTTTGGTTTATGATTGACCAAAATTAATTGATTTTCTTCCGGTTTGATTCTAAAAACGGCGTCGTTTTTGGCATTTGGGAAAAAAAAACGTCATGGTTTCATGGAGGAACATCGATTATCAACAACATCATGAACACCTTCAGGTTTAAGAAAGCCATGTCTGATCCCTTGATCAAGGCTTAATCCCAACGGAAACATCTGATTATGGAACCCTAATGGTCCACCTCCTCCAATGGCACCCATATGATTATGATTCACTTCCTCGCCGGAACCGAGCTGAAGCATCATCAGCGACCAACGCCGGTTAATCCTCCACCTAGACCAGAAAGCCCAGAACCAGAAGACGCAGAGAAGTTAGAAATCCCGAGTATCTGCTCGAAGAAATCATCGGAAGGAGCTGGATCCGAGAGGTTATCATGTGGGTTGTTGTTGTTATTAGCCATGGAAACGAGTTATGACTCAGTAGAGCTTGGTGAGTTAAGGATAGCGAGTTAGAGAGCTCAAAGAACAATCTCCAAGAAAAAAAAATTGTTTTTTTGGGGTATGGAATTGGTTTGGTGAGAAATTATGATGCTTAAGCTAATGACAACGAAGAGACAGAGACGAGAAAGGAAATGACAATATCAGCTCAAGCTACCACAAATATATCAATTGCCTTGGTCCAATGTGCAACATCACACATCTTCTTGTTCCCAACATCACACATCTAGATTTTGTCAAAGACGCAGTTGCAGAACAAGAAGAAGAAGAAGAAAAGCTCGAGACGATAACCATGGCAGGAGTTGGACCGATGACTCAGGATTGGGAACCAGTGGTGATCCGTAAGAAAGCTCCGAACGCAGCCGCTAAGCGCGATGAGAAATATGTCAACACCGCTCGTCGCTCTGGCGCCGATATCGAAACCGTCAGAAAATGTTTGTTGTTCTTCTTCTCATCGATCTCCTTTTTCGTTTTTCTCTGTTTTTGGGCTGATTCACTGTCGTAGATTTGGTTATTGTAGCTTGGTATGGGGTTTCAAGTGCGATTTTGTTCTCGATTGAGCTTTTGAGTATAAATTACCAGCGATATCTGTTTAGTGATCGATTTAGGGCTTATGTTCGTTATCAACTGAAATTTTCGTTGGACCTGTAATTGTATGTGGCTCTTGTTCTGTATCGGATTGATGAATTTTGTTCGTATATGCTTGATTTTGCATATACCTTCTTGAATTTCCCCTAAATGTCAAAAACGACGCCGTTTTTAGAACCAAACCGGAAGAAAATCAATTAATTTTGGTCAAGCCTAAACCAAAATCAATTCCGTTAATCCACGTCAATTTCTGTTAACGGAAGGGAAATTCCGTCTACGGTTTGGGTAAATTGACCACATTTTAGTAGGTTATGTGGGTTATTCAAATTTTTGTTGAGTTCATGAGGGTGTAGACGTTTCTTAATAGATCACATATAAATAATCAGTAACGCATAAGTTCACGGGGGAATTGGCTTTTCTCCCTGTTAATTGCATTCTTTGTTGTGTATTTTAACACCAATGTAGAATGATGACTTGTATCATAATACAAAAAAAAACCTCAACTTCATCAAACTAGTTAGTTTTATGACTAGACACATTATATTTAAACCAATCATGTTGGCGCATTCGTGGTTCACTATTTTTCTCCAAATAAATTCCATCAGATTTTGCAATCCATAAACGCCTCTCATCACATCGTCGCGTATTGGCTCCTCTGTATGCTCTCCATAAGTCATGAAAATACTCTACTTTACGACCGTGTCTCAAGAGGCAACGCCATATCGTTCTTTTGGTTCTATGCTCACCGAATCTAAATGCGTATGAATTTTTGAAGACTACATCGTGAACGCCTATAACATCGTCTTTGGATGTGCAATTAACTTTGAGGATATTGCCAGGTTCGAGCTCGTTTCGGAATTCTAAAGTGTTTTTTTTTGCATTTCCAAAATCCAAAACCTTCATTCAAACCAAAGAACATAGAGATAACTAACATAAAAGCTATGATACAATTCATTTTCGAATCTAGGATTTCTTTTTTTTTTATTGGTAAGAAGTTTATTTATTGGTAAAAGCATGGAAGTGTAGTATCAATAGTTTATTTACTGGTAAAAAGTTTTGATTTATTTATTATATAGCCTTTTAAAAGCATTAGCTAAATTTAAACACAAATATAAACCAATTAAATTTCTGGTCGAAAAAACATTGTGTCGAAAAGTAAGCTTGACCAATAAAATCAAATTAAACGAGTTAACCTTGTTTATTAATGCTAACTACTAAAACCAACCAAAAGTGTAAGATTTTTTCAGTGAACTCTTTATTGAAGGTTGTAGACGATGGAATATACAAGTTTGATTGAACAACTTATAAAACCAGAAGATATACCTGAAATTCTATATAAAAAGCATTAGAAACCGTAATTGTATACGTTATAAATTTATTTGTGTACTAATATCAAAACTTTTTTTTTTTGTTTTTCTCAGGTTTGTATCAGTGGGGAAACAGAAAATTTATCAATTTATATTACATAGATTTATATTTATTTTTGGTAAGTTTACTAAATCAACTTTGAAAAGTTGGTTTTTGACCAAAATGATGCTCATCTTTCAATATTATTCAAACAACTTTCTGTATCCGTTTTACCTTTATTTGCTTTGAAAACAAAAAACGTATTTACGAAACTGCTATTAATGAGGCAGCAAAGATTTTTCCGCCAAAAGCGAATAAATCTACCGTTAATATGATGGTAGATTTATTTTACGATTGGTAAATTTATTAAGTGGTTGATAGACTTCATTCAAATCCGTAGATTTTATCGACGAACGGTAGAGTTAATATTTGAATGGTAAACTTATTGTGAAGACTTATTTTTATTTAGTGGTAAAAATATTTTGGAGTGGCAGACTTAACGCCAATAGTGGTATGTTTAGTTTTGAGTGATAAACTTATTAGTCGAATGGTAGATTTATCTCGATAAATTTATTGTTGAGTGGTAGATTTATTTATATGTGATGGTAGACTAATTACTCATGGTAGATTTTAATTCTTCGATGGTAGACTTAAATTCCTGGTTGGTAGACTTAATTTTGTGATCGGTAGACTTATTGATGGTTCGCAATCGTAGACTTATTTATAGTAGTGATAGATTTATAATAGTGGTGGAGTTAATTTTGTGATCGGTTGACTTATTGATGGTTCGCACAATCGCAGACTTATTTATAGTAGTTGTACATTTGTAATATGTGGTAGACTTATTTATAGTAGTGGTAGAGTTATTCAATAAATGGTAAAATTTTAATCTACAGTTCATCTTCTCCACACGACCCAACTTCTTTCAAACCCTAACAATGGCCGCCAACCAATTTTTAGCTTGTAAAATTACTATATTTTAACTTGTTTTCAACTGGATTTAGTCTAAAACTAGTAGATTTAACATCATATATCCATTTTCTAACCAAAAATCAAAAGATTTTTAGTTTTTTTTTCAACTTCTAATTTTAATCCGATTTTACCTAAATTTCGGCGGCACATTTCCGTCGAGCGCGTATCCGACGCCTCTGCGACTGCGGTTTCGAACAGATTTCTGATTTTTTTTATAATAAATTCATAATAGCATTCTTGTAATAAAAAGTTTTTATGATGGTTATAATGTCTTTTAAAACTTTTGTTAGATTTTTCATTTGTTTGAAAATTGTTTTAGTATTCATGCAACTTTCCAAAATTGTTTTAGTAATTACTCCCTCCGTTTCAAAATAATTATTTTTCACACAAATTAAGAAAACATATTAAAAATCTGTTTTGCCCCTAATTAATATAATATTTTATTTGATATGAGTAATTAATAAGTTGAAAGGTGTGATAAAAATGGAAAAATTAGTCATAAATGTGCATTGAAATTGCAGAATGACAAGTAATATAAAACAAAAAATAAAGAGTAGAATGACAACTATTTTGAAACGAAGGAAGTATCTTTTTATTTTATTCTCAGGTTTTTTATACAGTAAATGGAAGTAGTATCGAATTTTTTTAAGGGTGAATTAGCTTAATATTACTTTTGAAGGACATAATTAGGAGAGTAACATAGGGTTAAGAGAAATTAAGTGACTAGCAGAGAGGTAAGATTTTCGGACAAAATTGCCCTATTAAATTTGCTAAGGAATTTCAAAAAATAAAAAATAAAAGAGTAATCAAATAAGGAAAGTATTAGGAAAAAAAATCTCTAGAATATTTCTTCGCTTTAATACACTACATATCTTGTTCATCAATCATAGGTGTCTACTACCAGAATTTGTAACTCAACATAATTTTGTAACTCAACATAATGTTGTAACTACCGAACCAACAAATATTTAACTATTTTATAATCATAGTGATGTCGTTTTATAGTTCACTATTTTCGAACTATGGCCAGTAAATAGTTAACTATTTTCGAACCATAGGCAGCAAGTAGTTAACTATTTTAGAACCATAGAGATGTCGCTCCATCTATATATTATTTTTGCAGCTTTTTAAGTTTGTTTCCAAACACTCCTAATCTACCTTTTTAAGTTTGTTTCCAAACACTCCTAATCTAGGATATTTGCCAATCAAAAATCAAAAAGTCACTTTATGGAAACAAATTAAATCGACAATAATGTATGATACACGAGTCTTAAAAACCTTTTCCATATCCTAAATCTAAAATATTCTTCCTTCCTCCTAAATCACGGGTTTTAAAAGCTGATTACCTATTAGATGATCAAAAATATTCATCTCTCTTCCTAAATCATGGGTCTTAAAAGTTTCTTCTCTCTTCCTAAATCGAAAAGTCCCTCTATGAAAACAAATTAAATCAACAATAAACTCTTAAATCACGGGTCTTAAAAACTTATTACCTATTAGATGATCGAAAATGGAAAGAATTTTGATGTTTATGAAGTTTGTTATGTGGAAACAAACTTCTTCCATATCCTAAATCTAAAATATTCTTCCTTCCTCCTAAATCACGGGTCTTAAAAACTTATTACCTATTAGATGATCGAAAATATTCATCTTTCTTCCTAAATCATGGATTTAAAAGCTTCTTCTCTCTTCCTAAATCGAAAAGTCCCTCTATGGAAACAAATTAAATCGACAATAAACTCCTAAATCATGGGTCTTAAAAGCTTCTTCTCTCTTCCTAAATCGAAAAGTCCTTCTATGGAAACAAATTAAATTGACAATAAACTCCTAAATCACGGGTCTATATTATTATTTTGCAGCCTTTTAAGTTTGTTTCCAAACACTCCTAATCTAGGATATTGCCAATCAAATTCCAAACACTCCTAATCTAGGATATTTCCCAATCAAAAATCGAAAAGGCACTCTATGGAAACAAATTAAATCGACAAAAATTTATGATACACGAGTCTTAAAAGCTTATTACATATTAGATGATCGAAAATATTCATCCTTCTTCCTAAATCACGGGTCTTAAAAGATTCTTCTCTCTTCCTAAATCGAAAAGTCCCTCTATGGAAACAAATTAAATCGACAATAAACTCTTAAATCATGGGTCTTAAAAGCTTATTACCTATTAGATGATCGAAAATGGGAAAGAATTTTGATGTTTATGAAGTTTGTTATGTGGTTTAATGTCTTTTTTTTAAGTCTGTTAAGTTATCAGTTGTTGGTATTTTGTTTGGGTGTGGTATATTTGTATTACTATGATGTGCGTTTAACTTATCAAACAAAAATTATCCCATTGTCTTTTATATATTCGCTATTATGAATAATCCGCTATTCTGTAGAACTACGTCATAGCATTTATATTCTCATATAAGAAACTGATGTATACAAAAATGAATCGTAGTCTATACTAAAGTCAGAGATTCCAACCAATTAAAACAAAGATAAAATACAAACGTTAAAATAAAGTAACCACTGTGATATTCTAACAATACAAACGTTAAAATAAAATAGATATCAAAATTTCGAAAAAAACATAGACCCGTGGTGTACCACGGGTTAAATTCTAGTAGTTCATTAATTTTGAACCATGGTAGTAAATAGTTAACTATTTTCAAACCATGACCAATAAATAGTTAATTGTTAACTATTTTCGAACCATAGGCAGCAAGTAGTTAACTATTTTCGAACCATAGTGATTATAGTGATGTTGCTCCGTAGTTTGCTATTTTTGAACCATAGCCAGCAAATTAAATAGTTAACTATTTCCGAACCATAGACACCTAAGTAGTTAACTATTTTCAAACCATAAATACCTATTATGATTTTCGATTATAGTCAACTATGTCGATCTACATCAAATACCATCTTAATTCATTATTGGTGATTACGATCTATACCTATTACGATCTATGGCGGCTTGAAGATTTAGAAATGATAAAAAAGAAGAAGAAGAAGATGTAGAAACGATGGAAAAAGAAGAAGAATGGAAAATTTAGAAACGATGGAAGAAGAAAGAAGAAGAAGCGTTAAAAAAAAGAGGAAGCGTTGAAAGAAAAAGAGGTTATAAATTAGGGTTTTTTGTGTTTTTATTTCTATTTTATTTTTAAAGATAAAAATTTAACAATAGATTAAGGGTAAAATAGTCAATGTTAGTTACCTAATTATAATTTAGGATATGTTAGATATTTAATTTTTGGTGTAAAGAAAAAGTAATATACATGCTAATTACTTTTTTTTAAGTACAATAAAAATTGTTTTATGCTAAAAATACATGAGAGAGTTATTGAGGGCAAAGGAGGGAGGGATATGGCGTCTACTGGTTTCAGTTCGTGCTAGCTTTTTCCCGAGCCCTAGCTCCGAGATCTCTCGTCTCCGACATCGATCCCACGAACACTAGTGATTCGGGCTCAATCTTCCAATTTGGGGTTTTTTCAAGTTGAGATGAGACCATTTGTGCTATTTTGGATTTGCAAAGGGTTTTAGTGTGGTTACTTCCTGCATAAAGATGAGTTCCTTCTCGATCACCAGAAGGAAAACGCCTTTCCAGAAACACAGAGAAGAAGAAGAAGCCAAGAAGAAGGTTTGTTCTTCTTCTCTTTGTTTGTTTGCAGCTATTTGAATCCGTATTAGGGTCAAGCGAGTGAAACTGATTTCCATGGATGTTTGATAATGAGGACTTTTGTTCATCGCAATGCAGAGAGCTGAAGATGAAACAGCTCGTCTCTATCAGGAATTCGTTGAATCGTTTGAAGGAGATAGTGCAGCTAAGACTTTTGTTCGAGGTGGGACAATCAATCCCAGTGATAAGTCCAAGCCTGATTCTGAAGGTTAGTCTCTGGAAAACGCCATGGCTTTGTTTGATCGAGTAGAACTTATGTTATTATTACTGGCTTTTTCTTTGTATTGTGTGAATTCTTTTGATGATGTTGTTAGATTGGTAGTATAATGTTTGTATTGCATTGAGAAACATGTTAATAAAAAAGTATGGATCTTTGTTTTTCCTATGCGTTCGAGGATTGGCAGGTGAAAAGTCCAGAGATGGGGGTTCCATTTCAAAGAAGGGGAGTAGGTAAAACTGAATGCTTTTGATTAATCAATCTTGTGATTAGATCACTTCTAGCGGAGGCATCGTAAGCAAAGAGTTTGACGGTTATGAGGACTTCGTTTATGAGTATAATACAATTTTGATGTGCTTGTTACATAGATAGATTAGATTTCCATTTATCTTGTGGTTGGTGATGTTTGGAATATAATAAACTTCTGTCACCTGCAAATAGCAACTAGATGAGGTCTCCTGCGTTATCAGGAGAAATTGTGGGATTTTAGAATGTTGTTCACGTGTATGGCTTGAAAAGTTGAAATCCATGTCCGTGCTCTTGTGATACAGAAGATTATCTTCCACGTAATTTCAGCAGGTATGTTCCCTCCTTTCTTCCCCCACCATTGGCATCTAAGAATAAGGAACCAGAGAACAAGGTCAGTAGTGATGGACCTTGTCACTGTGTTTTTAATTATTTCAGTTCCTTGTTTAAGTATTGGTCTAGTTTAAGTAAATCTTTTCCGCTTTCTAGAGGGAAGAAGAGAGACCAAAGGAGAGAGAAAAGGGAAAGACTCGAAACATAGATCACTTTATGGAGGAGCTGAAGCGGGAACAGGAAATGAGAGAAAGGAAAAACCAAGATCGGGAGAATCCCCGTGACCATAATAGTGATAGCACGGTATGTTCATAGTTGTCTTCATCAGAGTTCTATTCCTTAACCAAATCCATACTCTATTGAGAGATGTGTACTGCTTTATGTACTAAGTTGTACTTATCTCAGTCATCTAGCCGGTTTGATGAGCTACCTGATGATTTTGATCCCAGTGGACGGCTAGGGTCATTTGACGATGGTGACCCACAAACTACAAATCTATATGTTGGGAATCTTTCACCGAAGGTTTGTTCACTTCTAACTTGAATTCCTGCGTTGTATTCTTTAGGGAAATATTTTATAATTCTATTCCCTGATCAAGAAATTATGATATTGTCTTTATTAGGTTGATGAGAATTTTCTTCTGCGGACGTTTGGAAGATTTGGGCCCATAGCTAGTGTTAAAATTATGTGGCCAAGAACAGAGGAGGAGAAAAAGCGACAAAGACATTGTGGCTTCGTTGCTTTCATGAATAGAGCCGATGGACAAGCCGCAAAAGATGAAATGCAAGGTTAGTGAAACCGTTCTGTATAGAACTGTGTATGTTTCCGTGAGGTTCTTAACTGAAATATGCTGATAGACAGTGTATTATATGATAGAAGAGCAAAAATGAAGAAATGTACTAGCTTTGTTTCTTCAGGTTCGTACATAACAATAGCATTTTAATTGTGAAAATTTTATATCAGCAAATTATATTGGGTTTTTTGGCTTAAAGCCTAATATTTCTTAAAAGGAAATTATATAATCGTATTTAGTAGAAAACCTACTTAGGGGTTCATTGTTTGGTCAGAGTGTTACTATTTTTATTTGGTACGTCCATTCTCTCTGACTATCAGATTTGATAATAACGGTGCTTCCTTAATGCATGTGATAATATGCAAGAAAGTTACAAAGATTTTTTCCCTATCTCATAGGGATCATTATGTATGAGTATGAGCTGAAGATTGGATGGGGTAAAGCGGTTGCTCTGCCATCACAAGCACTACCAGCTCCATCTCCTAGGCATATGGCAATCCGGAGTAAGGAGGTCTGTGACGCTCTTATACTCCTTTGAGATTCATTTCTACTTTAATTGTATCATTAGCGAATCAAATCTTAATTTCTGAATGTGACTGCTGCTATCTTCCATTTCAGCATACATACTTTACGACTGCTGGTTTTGTTTATATGCAACTCTAAAGTTCCATATGTTTTATTTGGAAGGGCTGCAACTTAATTTTTTCCGGTACATCGGGTCCACCAATAACTTCTGTTCCAAATCAAAATTCTGAGCTGGTATGCAGACTTTGTCCCATAATTGTTTCATATGATATGACTTAATTTTTTCCGGTACATTGGGTCCACCAATAACTTCTGTTCCAAATCAAAATTCTGAGCTGGTATGCAGACTTTGTCCCATAATTGTTTCATATGATATGAGTGCCTGGAGTTACTGGATACTGCAGAAATGTTGTTCTTCATATATGCTAATCTCTGAACCGTAGCACAAACATTATTTTATTAATTTGCATTTCATCTTCAGGTTCTTACCCCAAATGTTCCGGATATCATTGTCGTTTCTCCTGAGGATGAGCACCTCAAACATGTCATTGATTCAATGGCCCTTAATGTGCTGGATGGTGGATGTGCTTTCGAACTAGCTATTATGGAGAGGGGCCGTGGAAATCCACTTTTTAACTTCTTGTTTGAGCTGGGCTCAAACGAACATACGTACTATGTCTGGAGGCTTTATTCCTTTGCTCAGGTACAGCTCAATTGTTTCATACTTACAAATATCTGAGGTTCTCTTGGATTTTTCTCAGAAGCTGGTGATTTTTCTCGTCGTTATTTAGGGTGATACCCTTAAAAGGTGGAGAACAGAGCCGTACATCATGATAACTGGAAGTGGAAGGTATTTAATCTAACTAGCATTGAAACTGAGTCAGGTGCTGTATTGTGTTTACCTGTTCACCTACATTGCACTAAAACTGTTGGCATTGATAATAGATGGATTCCACCACAGCTGCCTGCAAGTAGGAGCCCAGAGCATGCAAAAGAGTCTACAGGCACATATGCAGCAGGGAGGAGCAGGGTAATCTCCTTGCAATCTCACATTTTATATCTTATTTCCTTCTTTGAGAAGTTTGTTTATCGGTACATTAACACTAGTATATAACAGCGCGCAGAAGCTGAACAAACTCTAACTGATCCGCAAAGGGATGAATTTGAAGACATGTTACGTGCTCTAACTTTAGAAAGGAGACAAATCAAAGAAGCTATGGGTTTTGCTTTGGATTACGCAGATGCAGCTGGAGAGGTATATTTTTTTTCTGGATCAAATTGATGGATCTGATCTTACCGGCACCCTCTGTTTAATAAATCATTATGTCAGGATTTCGAACTACATTCATTGGACCAAACCTTTCAGGTTTTTTTTTTTTGCTTATAATAAATATTTACTTGTTTCACAGGTTATCGAAGTTCTGACTGAGTCCTTGACCCTGAAAGAGACACCGATTCCAACTAAAGTTGCAAGACTCATGCTTGTGTCTGACATTCTCATAATAGCAGCGCTCCTGTTAAAAATGCCTCTGCATACAGGACAAAATTCGAAGCAACATTACCCGATATAATGGAAAGCTTCAACGATCTGTACCGCAGTGTAACTGGAAGAATTACCGCTGAGGCTCTTAAAGTAATCCCAGAAAGAAAATGTCTTTTATGTTGTTCTTTACTTGCTCAATTTCTGTTGCAAACTCATTCTTACTTTGTGCAGGAACGAGTACTCAAAGTACTGCAGGTATGGACAGATTGGTTTCTCTTCTCAGATGCATATATAAATGGGCTACGGGCCATGTTTCTTCGGACAGGAAATGCTGGTGTTACCTCGTTTCATTCTATATGCGAGGATGTGCCTGATATAGAGGAGAAAGGTCACATGGGCAATATGAACAATGCTGATAAGATCAATCAAGATGCTGCACTGGCAATGGGCAAAGGAGCTGCAAGGCAAGAGCTGATGAATCTACCAATTTCTGAGCTTGAGAGACGCTGCCGACACAACGGTCTGTCACTTATAGGGGGTAGAGAGTTGATGGTTGTTCGGCTGCTAAGCCTGGAAGATGCAGAAAAACAACCTGGCTATGCAGTAGCAGATGAAAAAGCAAAGTATCCACAGGGACATTCAACTTGGGAAGAAGTTAACAATGAGACTGAGTGGAAGAGGGCAAGCTATGATAAAGTTGAGAATATAGAGCCTGTGATTCTGGCCTCGACGATACCAATCCCACAGCCAGAGCTGAAAGCCTTTGTGAAAAAAGAGAAAAATGACCTCATATTGCAAACTTCGAGATGGGCAAGAGAGGATGATGAAACTGATGACGAACAAAAGAAGAGCTACTCTGGAAGCGACAATGCTGGTAGGATAACTTTCAAGATAGACGAAGAGGATCTCAAGGCTGATCCAAGTGTTCATGCCCAGCCTGAAAATGAAATTGACGAGGAGCAAAGGTATGATCTGCATGATGAACTATGTTCTTCAGCACTAATAATTAAAGAGGCAATTGGGAAAACTATGGAGTTAAGATACACTAAAATATTAGCTCTATTCCTTCATGTTGGTGCTAGAGCTTCAAAACGAATAAAAAACCGTGGCAGGATTTTGTAAACGTTGATTGCTTTGTTCCATAAAATTACGAATTGAGGGGTAATTTGGTTCTATCCTTGGAGGTGGATTTCTGGCTTTTGGGAAATTTCATCTAGAAAAAGCAAAGGTTACCAATTAATAAGCTATTGTAAGTATCAGTAGCAACTCCATTATGAGATGTTGCCTTACTTTTACTCTTTATTGCTGCAGACAAAAGCTTAGACGCATAGAGGTTGCTTTGATAGAGTATCGAGAATCTCTCGAGGAACAGGGGATAGAAAACTCTGAAGAGATAGAAAGAAAAGTTGCAATCCACCGAAAGAAGCTTGAAGCTGATGGCTTATCAGGAAATCGTAAGTTCATACTAACACACCCGATCTTCTTCTGTTTGGAAACATTGGAGACAATTGTTCCACATCCATAACAAGCTTGTCCGTGTAGTTAAGCCTCTTGCTGCATATTCTTGAGTTTGTGTGTTCATCGTGTTGATCCAAATGAGACCTGCAAACTGAGTGAGCAATGAATTTTTGTAACTGCAGAGAGAGTGTTACCAGAGAAAAGGGAGAGGCGTGAAGATTCTAAAGAATCATCTAGAAAGAGAAACCGAAGTGAGAGCCAGAATCGAAGCCAAAGTCCGCCACAGAAATCATCAACCAGAGAGAGGGGGAGAGACCATGGCTTGGACAGAGAGAGACACAGAGACAGAGGATGGCAACAGCATGATTTAGACAAGGCCCGAGAATGCCGAGAAAAGAGCTCAAGTCATGAGAGAGATGATCATGATAGAAGCAGAGAGCGAGACAGGGATTGGCACAGACGAGGCACGAGATGAGATGATTCGTTGGACTTGTGGAATGTGGTTTCTATGAAGATTTCTCTTAACCTCTTTTGTTTCTTTCAGATATCTAAGAACACAATTGTATTTTGTGTATCACAATTGTTTTTTTACTGCAGAAGTTCCATTGTTTCGTTCATGCTAAATAGAGTTTTCGATGAGTATGTAGAACATAGTATGTGATAACTTTGAACACTGATATAGTGGGAAAAAAATTTAATCATTAAACTTGGCTTTCAAATATCTAGCATTATTAACCTTAAATGAATAAAAAAATATTAAGGGTCAATGCTTCAAAATCTTTGGCCAAGTAAGAGTCAGCAATCAGTGAAGGGAAATGCATCAGCCATGGAGATAACTTGATAACTCAACTCCTTGTGAGCCTTTTGAATAACTTTCTCTTGCGCATAGAACAACATATAACACTCACACGCTCTCACCACTTCTTCTTCAACCTCATTGATCCATGAATCATCACATCTATACCACAACCCTTTAAGCCTCAGATAAGTCACATAGTGACCCGATGCCAACATCCCCGAGTGAGTTACAACCGCAAATATCTCAAATTCAGCTGATGCCGATGATGATGATGAACCGTCATACTCACCTTCTCCATCAAAGGCAAAGACTCTGTTCCCAAACCGCTTTCCGATGATGGAGGACGAGAGGTAAGGAGACATGTTTAGGTGGAACGGATACTGCAAGTAGCTATCGATTTTTCTCGAGGTTTTACGGGTAAGAGAATGCTCAAAACGCTTTACGTGCAAGCAAAGAAGCAGAGGAAGTCTTCTTATGGACATTTGTTTTGAAGATTCTCTCTTTTCTCCACAGCTTTGGCAGTTTAGTTTCTGGTCCGCACCGAGTTTCTCTGACCTTGTGAAGAAATCTAAGCAACCCGAGAGAGTTGGCATGGTTGCGTTCACGCTTGGTTCACCACTGTTTCTGCTCTTTTTAGAATCTCCTGGAGAATATCCGTTCACTGAATCTAAAGTAAGTGAAATGTCGATAAATGGATCGTAAGTTGTTGAGGTGGATCCACACGTTGTGCAGGAGACATCTGATCTTAAAAGACCAGAGAATGCTCTGTGAGTGATACACTGACACTCCTCATGATCTGCACACCGAGCAAACAAACAAACTTATCGGTATCAAACAGGAAAAACATCAAATCAAAATCCCTCTTCAAAGTTTCATCAACTCACAGTATTCCAAAACCATCAAAGTTGATGAAAGCAACATTGTTTTCGAGGCAAACCAATTAGAGTACCTTTATACAGACATTTCGACTTCCCCTCATTCTCATGGATACAGTCCAACAGCGAAATGAAGAACTCGTGAGAATCTTGCTGCTCATACGTAGCAAGATTCGTTGAGTGTTTCCACCAACTTCATCCACACAAAGAAATAAACCCAAATCAGCATCACATAATATCTATGAAGATATAAATTCAAAGTTCACAAACTCAGACAAACATATATAACAATGTGGCATCAACAGTCACTTTGAAATTCTAGAAAAGCTTGTATATAGATAAACAAAGAGCTCGAAAAACCGAACCTGCAAAGCAAATGAGCTGGGCTATATGGAGTTCGATCACCAGAAAACATTGCAGAGAAGATAACATCAAGATCACAAGGCAGACACAACAAACCCATTGATCTTCTCGGACAAAGATCACGATTATGCTGACCACTCAACCAAAAGTTCCTCAAGGGAGGAGCATGAACAAGTGCTTGCAACACAGCATTCATGAAACAAGTGCTTCCTAGATTGTTCAAACCTCTCAACCCCAAAGGAAACGACCATTTCTCCCTTCGATCTCTAGGCGAGACCAAAAACTTCGATCCTATAATCAATTGCGAATCCAATCTCCTCTTCTTGTTCGATCTAACCGTAGCAACAACATCATCGGCTCCGGATTTAACAGACATACCTAAACCACTAAGCTGCTTAGACACGACAACCTCGTCGAACTCAGGATCGTACACTTGATCGATGCAAGAACAACAATAAAGCTCAGATCTTTCGACATCAATGGCGATATCATGTCCTTTATTGGATTGGGTATGCAAAAGAATATGACTTGAACAAGAAATCAAACGACAGATCAAACATATGTAGAGTCTCTTATGATAAACCGAACAATAACTGCATCTGGGTATCTCGATTTCGTGAAGTTTGATCTTAATTCTACCATCGTTGAAGCATCTGAACAAATTCTGGAACGATTTGTAACCATCAGTACCATATCTAAGCTTATAATCAGATAAGTGATTGCAAAGATCGGGTTTTTTCAGAAATGAAATCCTCGCGGACATGAAAACAGAGAGAGATAAACAAACAAACTCAGATTCTTTTGAAAAAAAATTGGAATCAGATTTATAAAAAAAAAAAAAAAAAAATTGAGCAAAAACAGTAACGAAGTATTGAGTATTTGTGATCAAAGAATCATAATCCTTTTTTTTTTTGTGATGTATAACAAAAAAAGATAGAAATTTTTTCAGATCGGGTTAGATTATTAGATTCATCTTTTCGTTTAATCAATCACTATAAGAACGGAAGAAGATTGAAAAAAAAAGGAAGAAGATTAATAATGAAAAATATCTATTTCTCTTTTTTTTGGTAAAATCTTTTATTTATCTAAATCATATAATCATTAAAGTAACAATTTTGTCGTCGAGAGATTTTTGAGTAGACCGACTTAAATGATTCCTAAAGACTGCACTTTGTTCCACGTCTTGTGCTTACCAGACTTGACCTAGTTTCCATAGAGTCCACCTTGTAGCCTTCTGAATTAACTAGAAGGTCCCAAGCTTTGATTTTTGAGTTAATGTAAAGCAATAAAGAGCGAAACTTTAGTCTTGATAGAACAAAAAAGCTGGGAAATAGGTCCCTTGAGTGACAATAATACATTCACAGTTATGATGAACAATGAACATCATACTGAAAAGCGAAAAAAGCTATGGTTTCTGAGTATTGAGAATTGCTACAAGAGGATGGTCCATATGAACCTTTACTTCCTAATGATAGGGTTGAACAAATCACTTAAGCATATGTTGTAGTTATCTCACAAAAGTGTCTTTAGTCTTCTCGCGGTTTTTAGCGGATTATTTAAAATACAAAAGACCAAGATTCATCAGTGGAAAACGAATCCTCCTCCCGAGTGTTCGACTTCCTGGAAAAAAAAAGAGGAGAAAACAAGATGTATAGGTTAGAGATGATACTTCGAAATGCCAGATTCCCGCTTCAGGGATGATGTAGAAACAGATTTACGCGAGATTTTGCTTCAGACTCGAATAAACGAACCTGAGGAGGGGCAAGAGATGAAACCCAATCTGATGCATGTGTTGGAAGAAGCCCCAAAGTGTTGAGCTGAGAAAGTAAAATTCTTTGTATGAGACAAACAGTACTTTATACTTCTAATCTAGGAAGTGTTGTCTTAAGAGGAAACAATTGAGGAAACGTTTCTCACCTTCCAGATACCCAAAGCTAACCCTCCAAGGTTTAGGGCCAGAAACACTAATTTCGGCATAAGTAGTTCCACCTTGTTATCCTTGAATGGCTCAAAAACTGCACACAAGGGTAAAAGGTTAAATGCAAGGATGAAAGATACTGGACTTGAATTCACAAACCAAATTAGAACTCAAACTGTGCACAACAGCGAGATATGTTAAGGAGTAAGATACCCTATCATTTAAAGATGGGAATAGTATAAATCCTTGATAATAAATTGTTTTGTCAAAATTCTGGAGAAGCAGTTCTTCCCTCTCTTAGCGGTAATATTTGTCTCTATTCCACATATGTCGTACCCATTTCAAGTATGTCCCGCTATATGTTTCAATGATGATAGACATTTGCTAACATTTTTAAAGCATAGCATGTAAAGTAAAGGAAAAAGCATTATGCAAACCAAGTAATTAGATCTAACCTTACTACTGCAAGTTCAACCTTTCATTTAGCTCTTATATATATTTTCCAACAGAGATACTCCTAAGTTCCATATAATCGTAGGATGACAAGCTAGCTATTGCATACTAGGCGAAGATGAAGAAATGTAGTGAAGGAAACTTACTCTTTCCAACACTCTGGAGAGCGCTGATAGGCTGCCAAAGAGCTGAAAATGTAATACCAATGCTGAAGAGATGCACTGTGTTTCCAGCCATCCACATCATGAAACCCATCATCATCAAATTCTTAAATGGAGATTGCGCTACTTCCCATGCTTTCTACTCATTCACCAAGGAAAACAAATCAATTTTAGCCCAATCTCACTCAGCTAAAACAAGAAAATTCCCCATCTCTAATGTCACCAAGGAACAATTTGAACACTAAAAGACCAAGATCGATTCCACAATTGAAGACAAGTTTCAGATTTGACATAAATACCTGAAGTTTCCAATTAGCTTCAGCATCTTTCTTTTGACGACTGGTTGCTGAATCATCCTGAAAACGAAATCATCAACGATAACCCAATCCCAGTAGCAATACAATCCAATCGAGAACAACAAAAAACTCTAAGAAGCGAACCTGTTCCGGAGAAGCACGAGAGAAGCCAGGAGGATCGAGGATGTCACGGGAAGATGGAACAGTAGATTGATCAGAGAATTCGACGGCCCATCTCCGACCAGTACCCATCACTGCTTTACCTTTGTCCATTACCTTAGTTCTTCGATCGATGATACAGAGAGAAATCGGGGGAAGAAGAAGAAGAAGAGACCTAGATCGGATTTTTCTTCATACGATTTAGATGTTTCCTTCTAATACTTTTTTTTTTTTTTGGTTTTTCGAATCTGAGAAAGAAATAATTAAAAAAAAAATCTTACTCTCACTGTCCAAACACGTTTCTTCAAGTCGTGTACGGATCTTTTGACCCGGATCCAGCTATTATTATCCGGATCTTGGATTTTTTCCTACGATGAAAATTATCTGATGGGCCTTTATCGACCCATACAGTTTCATTCGCTTCCAAACCTATAATAAATAAAAACATATGTTCAAACTTAAAATTAATTGAAAAAATACGAATGATAAAATAAAAGAAGTTATGTAAATTAAAAAATATAAAAATGATCATGCCTTAAAATATATATATATAAGCATATTTATTTTATCAATAAAATTACAAACACAAAAGAAATTAGAAATCTTTACAATTAAATAATAATAATAATATATTACTATTAAGATTCACGATGAATTAAGGTTTTGCGAGTATAGATCTCTATGAAAAACGAAATTGAAGACATAAATGGTATATAATTATCAATCGTAGATTTATATGTGATGTTTGATAAAAGTATTATAAAATAGGGTTTATTAGTAATATAGACACCTTTTAAAAAATAATTAGGAAAATACTATATACTATTTGGAGAATGAGCATGTATTACTGTTACACTAATACAGCAGAGGGCTGGGAAGACGAAAGTATCCCTGAAAGAGTTTGAGCGTGTTTGTATACGTGTGCATAGTTATTAATGTCTGAAATACTGTTATGGGCTTTGTTTTGTGTATTGGGTTGTGTTTTGTGTGTAATGGCCCACAAATAGTCTGAGTTTTGGAGAAGACCCATATTTGCAATTGTGTTTTATGTACGGTCGAATATCTTTTTTGGACAGTGCTTTTACCTATTCATAATCTTTTTTTTTCTGGTTGCTGATGGTAGTCGGTAGACGGCGAGAATCTAAAATCAGAGAGATTTAAAAAGTGTGATTTTATTGAGCATGATGCTAGAGAACCTGAAGGAAATATTCAGCGCCGAATAACAAAACAATTGAATCATGATCTCACAGGTCAAAGCGGTGGTTACCACGTAAATGACTGACATACAATTAAAAAACTTAGAAATCACCATGCATGTACACTTAAAGGTATGTGCACTATAATGTATGTACACCATGACTGTACACTAAAAGGTACACCATGCATGTACACTAAAAAATTATGTATACTACAATGTATGTACACCATGGTTGTACACTAAAATACATGTACAACATGCATGTAATACTCTAATTTGGAGTATATAATTAAACGGCCTCCGACAAGGTAACAATCAACGGCGAACAAAGGCTCTCGCAGTTTGGAAGGAGAAAGAGCTAATGCAGTAATTTGGTCTTTTGTTGGCGAAACTAATGGATCTAGGTAAAAAGGCAATTCACTAAAACAACTAGATTTTCATTCACTTCACCCATTTGCTCTTGAATTTCTCTAATTTTTTGCTCTCTTTTCTCCATAATTTCTTTGTTGGTACAATGTACTCCACACTTTACATCATCTTCGTACCGTTTATACTATCCACTCCATCTTACGTTATTTTGTACACTATTATGTACATTCCATACACTATACTATTCTATACACTGCATCATACACCAATGGTTTGCGTCAATCCATACCGCCATAATGTACACCCCACTTTACACTTCTTTTGTACACTGCTCTATCTACTGCATTGTACATTGCTACGTACACCGTGGTGTATACTTTGTACACCAAATGTGGTATACAACAATCTATACACCTTACTGTACACCTATATGTCCAATGCACTATACACTGCTATGTACACCAAAGTGTACATCAATCTATACACCTTAGTGCACACTTCTCTGTCCACTGCACTATACATTGCTACATACACCGTGGTGTATACTCTGTACACCAAAGTGTACACCAATCTATACACAGCATCATACAGCGTTGTGGGCATTAATCAATTCCTTTGAACTAGATGTCGTCCACCTATATGTACACCACACTCGAATTTGTACACCATTGTGTACATACACCGCATTGAAAACCCTCCTCTAAAAAAATAGACATCAAATTTTGATATCCATTAGGACCATTAAATCCAACAAAAAACCTCTTAACCACCAAACAAGACCACCACATAACAAGAGCAACGAATTGAGCAGGAGAAAGCCAAAATGCAAAACAATTGACTATATCAGAAAGAACATAAGAAAATTTGAATTTTATGATACAAGTAAACACACAACACTCGACCAAAAGCAATATCTTAGCAAGTTCAAGGGTAAATCAAACAAATTAGATCACGATGTAAGCATGTAAGCATATAAATCATGTAAGCAAAATCAATTTGATATCAAACAATCATTTCTAATTCGAAATCAATAAGGAGAATCGATCATGATCAAGTAAACAAGCAACTCGAGAACTCAAAAACCAATCTAGTCCTAGAGATTGGTATAACGTAAACCCTAACAAAAAAAATTGAAATTCAATTACAAATTAAATCAAATAGCAAAATAATTGTTCACAAATAAATTAAGATCGGATCTCTCTAGAAATTTGGGTTCAAAAATCCTCTGCGTTACTGCTGAATCATACCTCCTGAACCCAGTCCAAATTTGTACCAATTGCCTAACTACTAGCCAGAGCTGTGAGTCACACCATTTCTGCGAAAAATAATGAAAAGACTTGTATTATAAAGAGGCGAGCGATATGCTAACCAGTGTGATAGAAGGTGGAATTCGGTCTGAATTTTGGCGTTTGGCTGATGTTTAACTAGGCATATTCAGATGTAACCATCATAGATTTGGGTTATTCAACCTACCAATAATAAAAGATGAATGATCTGGGTTGATGTATGATGAAATTCAACACTTCATATCCGCAAAAATCTTTACGAGAACAAGAATTTGTTGTGGAAAACTCACCGGTAAAGGAATTTGAGAGAGATGTGACCAAAACAAAAAAAAAGAATTTGAGAGAGAAGACAAATGCAGAGTTCCAGAGGCAGAGCGATAACAAAAAGAGAGAGAAAATAACAATAATTGTTAAATCTACATATTTTAATGGCATTCTTTGTAAATACCAAAAGCGATGGAGATAAGAAAGTCCACCAGAAAAGGTGAATAATAAAAACTGCCTAAAATTATAAATCTAAATAGTGAACTGCCTATTTATCTAATTATATAAGTTAAAATTGTCTATTTAGCTAATTTTTCCTATAAAATATTTTATAAGGTCTTATGAAATTATTAACATAATTTTTTTTCTATTTTACTTCACAATATTTGAAAGGAGAATTGCAAAAATGCCATTTTTAAATTATCAGTTTGCAACCGTGCTTTACATACTGATACCTTTGCAAATATGCCACATTTTCTTTTTTCTCTTTCTCCCTCTCTCAAACTTTTCAATGGTGGTGATTGCGTTGAAAAAAAAAAACAGATCTAGATATGAATGAATTTCTCTCTCACACACATATAAATTCATAATTTATATCTAGATCCGAATTTTATCATTTTTTTTTTGCAAATTTGGATTTGTTTGATTTGTATTATAGATCTGAATTTTTTATTCGATTTTGGTTACAAATCTAAAGTTTTTTTTGTTCGATTTGGCTTACAGATTTAAGTTTTTTATTATTTCTGGGTTAATTTTTGTTTTTGATGTTATTCTTACTGATTTTGGGTTTTGACTTTTTTAGGGTTTTGACTTTTTTTATAAAGTTTTTTTAAGGTTTATAAAGTTTTTAAGGGTTTTGTAAGACTGTTTAAAATGTTTGTAAAAATTTTAAACAGTTAATAAGTATTTCTCTTTAAAAACTAAACAATTGAAATAATAATTTATAAAGTTTTTAAAAAGGTTTATAATTTTTTTATAGGTTTATAAAATTTTTTAAAGGTTTATAAGAGCTTTTTACAAATTTTATAACGGTTTTTAAAATGTTTATAAGGTTTTTTATAAATTTATAAGGTTTTTAAAAGGTTTCGTAAGACAGTTTAAAAACCTTATAAACTGTTTAAAAACTTTATAAACTGTTTGGAAAGATTATAATTTTTTTTTAAAAACTATAATATAAATAAAAATCCTAACCTCTCCCACCCAAAATCTATACCCTAAATGTAAAATAGTTTATCCAAACCCAAAAATTTTAAAAATGTTTATGTGTTTACGTCTCTATTTACATTTTTGTTTCAATAATAACATTCTTTTTTTTTTCTTCACTTCTCATCATCATTCTCCTTCTTCTTCTTCTTTTTCTTCTTCTTTTTTTCAATCCATAAAATTCCATCTCATATTTTTTTTTTCTTCTCTTTTTTTCTCCTCCTTCTTTTTCTTCTCAATCCACAAAATTCAATCTCAGATCTTAAATTTTTTTTTGTAAAATTCAAATTCATGTTTTTAATCTAATTTTGAGAGAAAAATATGAGATTTAGTTAAAAAAGAGATAAACACGATCTGAAAAAAATATATTTTGAGATCTGTTAATAATAATGGACAAAAAAACTGAAATCTAGAAGAAAAGAAAACGGACAGAAAAAAAAACTGAAAAAGTCAAATTAAATGAGTCAAAAGACAATATAAAAATATTGAAAAAGAAGGATGACATGTATATATATATATATATATCATTTTTTTATCCACGTAATATGAATTAGGATATAAGAATTAAAATATATATATATTTATCTCTTATGATTTAAAGCATGTGTTTAAATAGTATTTCAAAATATTTTTGTAATTTGACGAATTACTAACTAAAATTTAAATATTTCTATCAATAATTTTATTTACTCTATTATCAACGTGGATCATAATCTACTGTTATAGTAAACTATGGTCATTTGTTTTTTTTTTTTTTGATCGAACTATGGTCATCTGTCTTGTTTATTTATATCGGTACATTATAGAATTATAGTCTATAACATGTAAATAAAATTGTATACAAAAGAAATCTTATTTTTGTCTTCAAAATCATGGCTTATTAATTGACACTGAAACACACGCACACACAAAAATTGGGTTATTGTATTTTCAAATGCATTGCGAAGTTTTTGTTACTATGTCACTGTAATTATGTTAATTTCGAAATAGAAAAGGAGGGAAACAAAAAAAATTGTCTGTAAATAATGATTGTTGACAAATTTGTTTAAAAAAAGATTAAACTTACCTAATTAACCATCACAACATCAACAATCACCACTTTCATTCGTTCGTATACTAATTCACCATGTTACTAAACCGAGCAAGAAGATGGTGAACGCGAGGGCCGCGACGATGCCCCCCATACGATAACTCCTGTGAGTTGGGAATCATTCTGCTCAAGTTTCTTCTTCTGTTTTCTCAAACAATTACATTTATATGAAAATTAATATCAAACACCATATAAAATCAATAAATCATAGGAGTTAAGGAAGATCTTGCATGCGTATTTTACAATTAAGAAAGACGAGAATAGATATGGAAATGCTTCATTCAGATTCCTTGGACATCTTGAGTATAGTGCACTGAAAAATACCGAATTTACATTCAATTTTGAACATATGACCACCAAAAAATTCCTAACTTATATCTATTTTGAGTTTCAGTTAGGAAGTTCAAATCTAATGTATTTTTATATCACTTCAAACAAACAAACAAACAAAAATTAATTTTATATTAATGAGGTATGCAAATCAGAGTCGTCTTTTAACATAGTACAAGGAGGAGCAATCGGGCATTTTCTCGACCTAAAAACAAGAAAACTTAATACATACATATAAATTGGAATCTAATTTTTCTTTTTTAGAATACTATTTTAACATAGTAAATATATTTTTTATATAAAAAAAATTAAACAAAGTCTACAATAGTTTGAGACGCCCTTAACGCAAATGTCATGTTAATAAAGTTATATTCTGGATCGCCAGATCTGTTTGATTAGCATTTATACTGTTTGATTCACTTTATCTGTATTTGTTTTGTTTGATCTGTTTGATTCGCACCGTCTGTTTCGTTTTCTTCATTTAAAACCATATACATGTAATTTATACGTTGCATCTGTGGATGAGTTTCCATTAGTGATTATATATCATTTCTTTAGCTAGTATAGGTAAAAGAAATAGTAAGATAAAGATCGTGATCATAACACACCATAATTTGGATAATATTGTTTTCTCCATTTTTTTAATGTGATTGAATTATAGTTTGTTAATCAGCTTTGGTCCGATTAAAACGCCGCAACATGCATACGTACGTACGTACGTAATTAAGACTGGCTACACCATCCACTATTATTGTTATTATTAACATATAAACATGAAATTATTATTACATAGGATACTCTCTTTGGTCTTCTCTTTATATCTCCCCACTATAAATTATGAGTGGAAATCGTATTTAATTTCAATATTGTATCATATCTTAGTAGAAAATTCATCGGATTAAGACATGGTGGAATGTGATAACTAACAAGTTCCCATGATGCTACATCAGTTTTCTTCCGAATTCAATAAATTCAATAGTTGATATTCAGCTACAAAAACATAATTATTATTTGTTAAACTGCTTTCTTTTCTTTTTTTCCTTTTTTTTTGTACCACGATATTCTTGTATATAAAGTCATAGATAAAGCAGGCAAAGATAAAAATAAGGAATTAATGGAACAAAATAAACTATTTTTTACAAACATGACACTACAAAAAAACAGGCGAAATTCCGACAGAATTTCCGACGGACGTCATATCCGTCGGACAATTCCGACGGATTTCCGACGGAATACCGACGGTTTACGTATCCGTCGGAAATCCGTCATAATAAACCGACGGATTTCCGACGAACACGTAAACCGTCGGTATTCCGTCGGAAATCCGTCATAAATTACCGACGGATTTCCGACGGAAATAATTTTTTTTAATAAACGTAATTTAATTATTTTTTTTTTAAAAAAAATAAAAAATATATATATATCCGTCGGAAATCCGTCGGTAATTTATGACGGATTTCCGACGGAAATATATTTTTTTAATAAATGTAATTTAATTAAATTTTTTTTAAAAAATTAAAAAATATATATATATCCGTCGGAAACTTCCTAATCATCCATGTTTTATCCTTTGGAAGAATCGATGTATAAGCTTGCCACTCACAACCTCCCTCTTCTGGATCACCACCATAACATTTGAAGCCTAATTTATCTTTGTCGTACCTGTACTGATACAAATTTCGGCCACTTCGCAGAGCATGGTCGATGGCATTCTCTTTGAATGCGACGCCACTGATGAATGTCTGGTGGAGGTATAGTCTTCCTTCGCCTCGCCTGATATGTGTTCGCCGTGTTCCCCGTCTTCGCCGTGGCGCTCGCGGACCTCCGTCTTCATCGGAATCACTCTCTGGAATCTCATCGTGTCGAACAAACGGTTCATCTTCAAACTCTCGTAGAATTCGATCCAATTCATACTCATGTCTCTCCGGTGCCTCCTCGTCGAAATTAGGCAACTAATTCATTAGGGCCAACGTATCTGGTGGTAACGTATCTTCTTCCGCCATTTTCTCTCTCGATCTCACCTAATATTTGGGATTTTCGATTTGGAAAAATTTTCTAGGGTTAGGGGTTTCGAATTTGGGGATAAACAGAACAAAGGGGATCGGGGTTGGTTTTTGTTTTCTTAGTCGGATCCTAATCGGGTTAAAATCCGGTTTTAATTCGCCCAAATTTGGTTTAAGTGGTTAAGAAATAATCTTAAAACATTAAACCAAACAGTAAACCGTTTTGTAGGTAATTAAGCATTCAACTTTGAATTTGTGGATTTATATACATTTAACTTTGATTTCATGGTGAAGTAGACATTTAACTTTCGATTCAGGGACATCGGTACGGAGGTAACATATTAGGTTCTATATACGCATATAGCAAAGTTATCGTGGAGAAATAGACAGTTTTTCCATGTAATGACGTATAATTATAATTGTAAAATGGAACTGTCGTGATCAAGCTTCACAAAACAAAGCAAAACCATAAATTACTTTTTTTTTTTGCTAAACAACAATAAATTACTTGAACTATGTATGTTTATATATCGGATTCACAGTCATATACTAAAATACGTGAGTTTACATGTTATGTAAGTTCATGTGTAGAATGGTTAATCTACCAAATGCTTATTAACAATTACATTTAAAATATTTTTTTGGAGAATGATTTCGTGAAGCAACAACTTTTGCCCAATTAATACAAACATATGATATGTTAGTTACGTGTATACCCATAAGTAAGTTTTGAATCAAATGATAGGATGTAAATGAATTGCCTAAATATATTGCTTTCGTTTTGTGGTTACATGTATATCACTATGAATTCTAGTTTGATAAGCAACACTTATTGCTTGCGATTATTAATTTATTTGGTTCACTTTAGTAATATCAAGCTTATGAATGGACTCTTCCATTATTGACAAAAAGAAAAAGAGAGAATCGACCCTTCCATTATTGAGCCAGAATATCATAATGGAGATTACAATAGTAATGCTTTGATTAGGGAACAAACTATACATGTGTGTTTCAGTTAATAAATTGTTCATTGGAAATTTGAATAATTAAAAAAATTGTCACAAATTAATCAATGGGCATCACCACACACATCCATGCATAATTCGACACCTACTTAATTAGTTTTACTAATTAATCAATGAATTATTTAGTGGAATATATATTATCCTCTTTCATAGTGCTAAATTTTGGAGTGTGAAAGAACAAAACACAAAATAACAATAATACTCCTTTTGCATGATGATGCATGATGATGTGTCACTATCTAAGTGGTTAATGCAACCAAAGGCATTGAGTCCCCTAACTTATGTGATATGTGGATGACTGGATTGCTTCTAAAGTTTAACAACCTCCACTAGCGACTTTCTTGACAAACACATTGGTTATAAAGAACCAACCATTTTCATCATATTGAGTGACACTTGAATTATTGTAAGGGAGGGAAAGAAGAGAGCAAAAATGAGCATAAATAGGAATTTGTTCAATATCATAACAATAATCCTTTGTTTATGTCTCAAATGGGATTGTATTAAGGGAGCTCAAGGAAGGAGAGAGATTGATTCTCATCATATTATCAACCTTAGCTCTCTCTTCCCTTCACCATCATCACCTTGTGTTCTTTCTACGAGAGGTAATGATTTTCTTAGCCAATTCAATTTCTGATGATTTATTGTGTTTTAGCTATAGAGATTTGACCCAAACCAAAAAAAGCTATAGATAAGGTAGACGAATAGATATACATATACATATATGTGTGTGTGTGTTATTATTAATATATCCCTTTGATATCTTTACATTCTTGGTGTCTTTATTATGAAAAGAATCATATGTAGGTTCTATAAATAGTATACTTAGGTATATACTCTCTATTAGGTTATAAAGGCCAAATTCCTGTCATTAAGGCATTAATATTAGGCTAATGAATTTTTTTTAAAACTCCATTAATCTACAAATTATAACTTAAAAAAACTACCCATTTTCACAATTTTCTCTTAATACTGTTAGTTTATTATCATTATTGGACTAAGAAAGCGATAGTAAGATGTTTAGTATATATATGTTTAATGGGGAAAGTGACAGTGAATTGTAGCTGTAATCAACATTTTGTTAGCTAGTTCAGTGTATTAACTTTTTAATTCAACTCTGTTTGAGTCCAATTTACTGTACATAACTTGACGAATCTATGGGTATTTTTCTCCTTTTTTCTAACGTGAAAATTATCTTATTCAGCGTCTAATACAAAGTCATCACTGCACGTGACACATAGACACGGCACGTGCTCGCGTTTAACCAAAGGCAAAGCCACGAGTCCAGACCATCTCGAGATCCTTAGACTCGACCAGGCGCGCGTAAACTCGATCCACTCCAAACTATCAAAGAAACTCACTGACCGAGTCAGGCAAAGCCAGTCAACGAATCTACCGGCTAAATCCGGAAGCACACTCGGTTCGGGCAACTACGTCGTGACGGTCGGAATCGGAACACCGAAACACGACTTGTCTCTAATCTTCGACACAGGAAGCGATCTAACCTGGACTCAATGCGAACCATGTGTTCAAAGTTGCTATTCTCAAAAAGAACCAATCTTTAACCCATCTTCTTCTTCTTCTTACTACAACGTTTCGTGTTCTTCGGCTGCGTGTAGCTCTCTCTCCTCTGCTACAGGTTCGATTTCAGATTTTGTCAACTCCGGTTTTGAAATTCAAATCCGGTTATGTTAACCGGTTTTATTTGGCCACGATTAGGAAACGCTGGAAGTTGCTCAGCTTCAAATTGCGTTTACGGTATTCAATACGGCGATCAATCGTTCTCTGTTGGATTTCTCGCTAAGGATAAATTCACCCTAACGAGCTCCGATGTCTTTAACGGCGTTTACTTCGGTTGCGGCGAGAATAATCAAGGACTTTTCACCGGAGTTGCCGGACTTCTCGGTCTTGGTCGTGATAAGCTTTCGTTTCCGTCGCAGACGGCTACGGCTTACGACAAGATCTTCTCCTATTGCCTCCCTTCTTCCTCCAGATACACCGGTCATCTCACCTTCGGATCCGCCGCAATCTCCAGCTCCGTTAAATACACTCCGATTTCAACCATCACAGACGGAACCTCCTTTTACGGTCTCGATATCGTCGGAATCATAGTCGGCGGTCAGAAATTAGCGATTCCGTCGACTGTGTTCTCTACTCCGGGAGCTTTAATCGATTCCGGAACCGTTATTACTCGTCTACCGCCAAAAGCTTATGCGGCGTTGAGTAGCGCGTTTAAGTCGCAGATGTCGAAGTATCCGTCCACGTCGGCTGTTTCGATCCTTGACACGTGTTTCGATCTGAGCGGATATAAGACGGTGACGATACCGAAAGTGGCGTTTTCGTTTAGCGGCGGAGCCGTCGTGGAGCTTGGATCGAAAGGGATTTTGTATCCGTTTAAGATTTCGCAGGTTTGTTTGGCGTTTGCGGGTAATAGCGATGAGAATAACGCTGCGATCTTTGGAAACGTTCAACAGCAAACGCTAGAAGTTGTGTATGATGGTGCGGGTGGGCGGGTCGGGTTTGCTCCAAATGGGTGTAGTTAATTTATTAATTAACGAAAAAGGTAAAGTTTTAATCTATGGAATTGGCATAAAATTAGTTCTCTATCCTTTAATCAAGTGTGTAATTTTGGGTTAAGAGCGTTAAAGGTGTTTGAAGTAATTGTATAGTAATAAGTTTGTGCTGATACAACAAATATTATTGTACTCCAAAGTTTTATTCAAAGTTTTTTTATTCCAATATTCGATGAATAATATACAGAGAGTAAACACATTCCAACACTGACGCACAGTAATTAATCACAAGTTAATTCAAATGTACATCATGCTAAACCCAACATCTCATCTTCTTCATCATCCAGGCCACAAATACACATTCATCTGTTACCCAATTCAAAGAAACACGCTCCAAAATAGTAATTTATATCCATAAATCCAAGTAACTATAGCCGATTAGACATTCTCTGTTTGATGAATAGCTTTGGAACTGAGGAACAGTGAAGTCTCCAAACATTTTTAAGGAATGATTTAAATTTGTAATTAGCGGTCAACGAAGAGAGTTCTCCTCGTTTTAAGTTTTGACTAGTTTTTAAAAAAAAAATAACTAGTTTTTATTTGGGTTATGATCTCGACGGCCATGACCTAGAGTCCGCTTTATCCTACGATAGCAACGACACTGATGCTATTTGTGGATACTCAGGCTACGACGATTCATCCGAAGCATCTTCCGATGCCGAAAATGATTGCTGCTTCAAGATCACTAAGATGCCGTTTCGTGAAGAAATACAGACGCCAAATTTACCGGTAACAATCTTCGATCCATCCGAAGACGAAGCCCCGGTTCATGTTATCGCGTTTATTGACACAGACGCTCATGCAACGATAATGAATCCTAAGATCCTCGCATCCTCGATGTGGTTACCGTATCAACAAGAGTTTCGTGTGGCTGGACACACAAGAGGGTGCCGTATTGACTAAGTCATATTAATAGACATGAGTGATAACGATGATGAGTTCCATGTACTGAGAGTAATTTCGGCTCTTCCTGGCCATTTCTAAACTATTCTAAGACTCACACAAGAGGGTGCCGTATTAACTAAATAATATTGATAAACATAGGTGATAACGATGATGAGTTCCAGGTATTAGTTTTTGTGTTGTCTCCACCAAAAACAATTGAATCATGAATCATTCTTTTCTTCTCTTTATAATCTTATGTTATGTGGAAGGAAGAAAATATTGTGATCCTTCGTGTGTATAATTAACGAATACAAACAAAAAATATACAAAAAGATTGAATCTCTGGTTATTTCAGAGATTGTGTGTTTTAGACTTGGTCTTTCAAACCGATTAAGGTCGAATTGTTTTTTCACAAGTAACCAGGAAAATATCTCTGGTTTTCATATCCCTAGACTCATTATATGTGTTATGTATACCACCACCTTTTAGTTGTTTGATTAATTTTTATCTTTCATATATTCTTTTAGTTATTTTGTCATTGCTTATAAGTTATAATATTATGATAATTTTATGATGATTGTTTTGTTTACATGCAATTCAATTACGAATGAAGTACATAATTCACAAAGAAAGTAATGGAAAACGAAAATTATAGTTTTGCTAGCAGTTGACCTAGACCATTCCTATGTACTAAAAGCACACTAGCAATTTTCAGAAGCACACTAGCAATTTTTCTGCTAAACAAAAAAATCAATATATACATAAACTACAAAAAAAGTAAAAATCTTTCACATCCCGTCCAAAGGAGATTTCGAAACCAATATGAACTGGACGACCTATAAAAGTATAAGAACTATAGAGTTCATCATTTGTGTTATTTCCTTTAAGAACTATAGAGTTCATTATTTCTGCTATTTCCTTCAAGAATTATAGAGTTCATCATTTGTACTATTTCCTTCAAGAACTATAGAGTTCATTATTTGTAAATTTTCCTTCAAAAACTATAGAGTTCATCATTTGTATTATTTCCTTCAAGAATTATAGAGTTCGTCATTTGTGCTATTTCCTTTAAGAATTATAGAGTTCATCACTTGTATTTTGTACTATTTCCTTCAAGAACTATAGAGTTCATCATTTGTGTTATTTCTTTTAAGAACTATAGAGTTCATCATTTGTACTATTTCCTTTTCCCCATTTCGACATTTGTATTAACTTTATTCCATCTCAATATTGTTTATTATTGACTGATATTTTATTATTGTTTTCTCAGTTTGAATTTTGTTAAGAACCAAGATTTTAACTCTCCCTATTTAAACCCTAAACCTAAATTAGTGGATGTTAAAAGCTAGAAAATATCAGTCTTCCTCTTTTGATAGCTTCTCAAGCAAGTTAGTAAAAAAATATCAGTTCTCCATTTTATTTTAGGTGGTGTTATTGGTCCTATTGGATATTATATTAGTTTTTAGTTTATAATTATTTTATAGACGAAAATAAAAATTAGAGAGTTTAAATTAGAATATGTTCAAAAGAAAATATCATTAAAAAAATTAAAATTCATAGTGCTTTTTTTAATGTAAAAATAACATGTACGTATATTTACACATGCACAAACACAATGAACTTGTACCAATATTTGTGTAACATCGAATGTACCAATTTCGAATTTAGGTGGACTGATTTAACAATTACAAATGCATGTGTATCGCATGTTGGCTGTTGCATATTTTCCAATAAAAATAAAAGTACGTATGTGTACTTGTTTATCATGAAAGTTTGAAACAAACAACATGAGCATGAAAATGACTAATTATATAATATATAACGTGTGCAATATTTAAGACTATATAAAGGGACGATGACCAATTAGCTTCTCGCAATCGAGTGACATTTTCAATTGTTGATGTGAAGGAGAGGGTGCTAAAATGAGCCTAAAGAAGAATTTGTTATTTATCATTTTAATCCTTTGTGTATGTCTCACTTCCGATTGTAAGTCTACATAGGGCTGGACGTTCGGGTTCGAAGCGGGTAATTACATTCGCCGAGTATCCGGTTTGAGATTTATAGAGACTCATCGGGTAATCTATATTATCAGATCGGATACTAACGGGTTTGGATATCCGAACAAATGTCATTTTGCAACAAATTTTTTTGAAAAAAATAAAAAACCCAAGGGAAACAATTTTTTTTTACCTTCGCACCGATAAATAAGTTGAAAACATAAAAACCTAATTTTGACGAAAACTGAAATTACAATAAATGCATTTTAGAGTAATTAGGGATCAAAATGAAAGTAAGTATAAACCATTTGACATGTCATGAAATTACAATAAATGAAATTACAATAAATGCTACTTTTAACACTTTGACATGTCCAACTGCTTAACCCATCACTCTCTGTTCTTTCTTTCTCTTCCTTCACACCACTTTACTCTCCATGACACAGATCTGAGACCTCATTTCAAACCCTAGAAATCAATTTAGACTCCAAAACCATAATCCCTCTCAAAAGCGTGCTCCATTAATGGCGATCTTCACACTCTCCAGGTCACTCTTCCTTCTACTCCTGGCTTTACTCTCACTGTTCTCCAAAATCTCGATATCGGAAGCTACATCTCTCTCGTTCTCGTTCAAAAGTTCTGATAAAAATGCGAGCTTTGAGTCCTACGACATTGCTCTGCACGGCGATGCAAAGCTCGTCGACGGTGGATCTTCGATTCAGCTGAATGATTTTCGGGTCGGGTTCGAGGTTCGGGTATCGGGTATGGGTATTTTGCCCACCCCTATGTCTACATATCTACCGGTTGAGCACGCCGGTTCGGGAAACTACGTTGTGAGAATTGGATTCGGTACTCCAATGCACAACCTGTCACTTGCATTCGACACCGGAAGTGATTTAACGTGGATTCAGTGCGAACCATGCACTGGATCTTGCTACCGTCAAAAAGAACCGATATTTAACCCTTCTTCCTCGTCTTCATTCTCCAACATTGCATGTTCATCTCCAGAATGTGATTCTCTCCAATCCGCAGGTTCAGTTTTGCAATTCCATGTGTTATTTCCGGTTTACGTTGCACCGAGTATTAATTGACTTTTTTTTTGTTGTTGATTTCCAATTTCAGGACAAGCTAGTGGTTGTTTCTCATCAAATTGCGGCTACAACGTCACATACAACGATGGCTCGTCTACTAAGGGATTTCTCGCCAAAGAGAGATTAACCCTAACGAACTCCGATGTCTTCGACGGCTTTAAATTTGGTTGCAGTGAGGACAACCGAGGAACTTTCAACGGTATTGCCGGAGTTCTCGGTCTTGCCTCTGATGAAATTTCATTTCTGTCGCAGACGGCGACGACCTACAACAACACCTTCTCCTACTGCCTCCCTTCTTCCAGTAGATTCACCGGTTATCTGACCTTCGGATCCGCCGGAATATCGAGATCCGTCAAATACACTCCCATATCCAAATTTTGGGAGGGAATCCTCAACTACAATTGTCTTGATGTCCAAGGTATCTTGGTCGGTGGTAAGCAATTGGATATATCTCTAACGGTATTCTCTAATATATGTGCTATAATCGATTCGGGCACGGTCATATCTCGTCTCCCTCCAAAGGCATACCGAGCACTTAGAACGGCGTTTAAGGAGAACATGTCGATCTACAAGGCTACATCGTCACGAGATTCGCTACTGGACACTTGCTACGACTTAACCGGAGTGGAGAAGGTGCGTGTTCCGAAGATTTCATTCGCCTTTAACGGCGACACCGTCATAGATGTGGATCCGGTGGGGATTTTGTATGAATTGGATGAATCGTGTGTTTGTTTGGCGTTTGCTGCGAATACCGACGGGGGGAATGCTACTATTTTTGGAAATTTTCAGCAAAGGAAGATGCAAGTGGTGTATGATGGACCGGGTAAACGGGTCGGGTTTGCTCCGAATGCTTGTAATTAAATTAAGTAACCGTATAATCCCGATGGTAATTTGGGATTAACCAATTGTGTAATGGTGTTTGTGAAATAAATTAGCAGTTCTGATAGTCAAGTGACTCGGTAAGACAATAGCTTCTGAAAATTTTGAATGCACACGTCCCAAGAAAGAAAATGATGTAGCAGAATTTTAATGTGATAAACATAAACCTTGTAGCATTAAGACTTGTGAGTTTACGATTAGTGTGTTGGGCCAAAATACAAAAGCTGATTATTGAGGTGTAGATGGGCCTGGCGATATCAAGTCGGCCCATCGAGAATCTAATCAGGAAGTCCAAGTGAGAGGCTTGTCAAATTGACATGTTGATGGTGTGATCAACGGATGTTAGACGTCAATTCACAGTGACGTTAACACTAAAGAATAATGTAGTACAATATATGTAACAGGGTACAGAGAATCAGCAGGGTGAGAGAGAGAGAGAGAGCTTAGATCATTATAGAGAGAATACGAAATAGAGAGAGAGGTGTGAGAAGTAAGGGTGATAGAACTTATCTTCTTCAAGCTTTGTATACTCTGTTTCTGGGAAATTCCTCTGGTGAGTGGTGTGAGCTCTTGGGTGTGTGACTGTAAGCTGATTCTCTGGGTTACCTGGGTGTGAGCGGTTCTATAAGCTCACCGAGACGTACCTTGACCGGTTTTGGTCTTGGGAACTCGTATATCTCTGTGTCGTCACTCTGTTTTTTCCATACTTGCATAAAACCTGAAACAATCAAGAACAAATACACATTAGATCGAATTAATATGGGATAGTTGGATGAATATTGATGCGTAAATCACTACAAGACTCGTAAAAAAGAGATAAAATCCAAACAATGATAATAACTCAGACAAATGGATCAAACTTATAAGGTTTTCCTCTTTTTATTAACTTCACAAAATTCATATCATTTGTGTTATATCATGACAATTTCATATACACCATGCTTTTTTTTTTGACAATTCCATATACACCATGCTATATCTCAATATAATAGTGTGATATAGTGTAGTTATATTTATATAGACCATAATAACATCAAATATTTACTTCATCATAGATTTGAAGGAAATTGAAATAAACAATTTTTGAGAAAACTGGAATTTCAATGGTCTCGAAAATTAGCTTAGTTTTTTTCTATAAAGATTAAATTAGCTTAGTTTCGGTTTGAAAATTTTCTAGTTTAAAAGTAAAGAAAAACAGTTTCCACAAATTCATCTTCTAGAGAATAACTAGAATGAAATTCAAAAACCAATTAATTTAAAAAAATCGTCAGATTTTGACTTTACATTTAAAGCTATGAATACGCTCAATCCGCCAAAGCAACGCGGATAAATTTCAAAACTACAATCTCATTCTTTATTTTTCTTTTAATTTTATTGATAAAAAAATGTCATCAAACACGATGTTAATATTTTTTCCAAAGGCGATCTTTTTTTCATTGATAAATCTTCTAATAGTGTACTAACCATTTGGTTTAGTACCAAGATCAAAACTAGTTTAGTACATAGATCAAAATTAATCCAAAATTTTTATGAACGGATATTGATTTGATGTAAAAAACAAATTGTAGTTGGCACGTGACAACCAAAAAATTGCATAAATTATACATGGAAATGATGTTAACGTCTCTTAGTCTTTCAATATATATATATATATATTTTTACTTATTATTATTTTTTAATAATTTTGATTAAAAAATTAATAAGAACTATTTTCCCCTATGATATAAAAACGAGAGCATCAAATTAATTTTATAATATAATTTTTGTTTTGTTTTTGATTAATTGTTCAAGAAAGAATTAATTATAAGGCTTAGCGTATATTGTTGGATGAACAACGGCAAATTAACTTATGAGCAGGAATAACTTGGATATGTTTATTCTTTTTGATACAATCCCTTGCACACTCCATCCAAAAATTCAGTCGTCGAATGCCGGATCCCAAACGGTTAAGGTATTTATGTTCTCTCTCAATATTCATTTGAGGACTTTTTGCCCAATAAAAAAAAGGCAATTTCTGATTTAAAATAGAGTTTGCCATAATATTTGACATACCTATAATAAATATCAAATAATGGAATCAATATATTATTAAAGAATAAAAATACGATACATATTAGACAACCCAAAAAACTTACATGATGATGAAATGATAAAAAGAACAATGAAAACCAAAATTGTCTTCATTTCGCTTTTTTTCTTCTTTCAGTTTATGGTTTTTACTAAGTATTTTGAATATTGGTTGTGAAGTCAACCAAAATAAATAGATCATATAAATATGGTTCCTAATTAAGTTACAAAAGAGTTAAAGTTCTCCTCAACGTTTTTGTTATAAAACTGAAGTTAAAAAACTATACCCAATTAATTAAAATGTTAATGTGAAAAGTAATCAAAAAACATTTCTTATATTATTATTATATTTAGTAACCGATTGGTTATTTGGAAAAGACATTATTCACCGATTTTTTTTAATGTATATATTATATAATCCCAAAAATAAATGTTTTTTATTTGAAAATTAATTGTTGTATTTTACTCTTATCATTATATCATGTAGATCGTTGAACATTTTTAATAATGAGAAGGTGATTCAGGTTTATAGCACCCAACTAATCTTTTACATTGAGTGTACCAGATGTTTTGATAGATCTGAAGTATGGTACAATTTTGAGCGGCCAAATAGAGGTAAAAGTGTGTTTAAGAAAAATCTAACTCATGTTAGAAAAGTTTACTCATTTTCGTGAGTAAATTAGGTACTAGCCACCACCACTTGGCGAAATCGTTAAACTTATAATGAGACACATAAGAATTTGTTTTTCACTTTTCAAATACCTTTATTTATAATTTTTCTGTTTTTGTTGACACAATATCAGCCTCGCAACAACAATAACATATTTGCCTTCGCTATTTTAACCACGAACCAGCTTTTCGTCATATATATAATATATCTAATCTTTATCAAGTGTCTCTAGGCTCAAGATTTATAGAAATGGATCCCTCTATTATTCACAGCGAGTTGATGAGAATTCGATGAATAAAACAAAGCTCTATTTGATTTAGGAATTTATATCAATCAATCAATACTTTAAATTTCTTAAAAGCCTCTCTATAGTTGACACATCAATGTTTTTAACAGTTTTGGATCTGTCACCTCATAAAATCTCATTTTTGCAAAACCAATCACAACGTTTCATATATTTATATTTACCATGATAACATCAAATATTTAGTTCATCATAGATTTGAAGGATATTGGAATTTCTGCTTTTTGGTAAAACTGGAATTTGATAGGGTCTCGGAAATTAGCTTAGTTTCGGTTTGAGATTTTCCCGAGTTTAAAAGAAAAAAAAAATAGTTTCCAATAATTCATCTTCTAGAGAATAACTAGAATGAATTTCAAAAACCAATTAATCTAGAAAAACAACAGATTTTGACTTCATATTTAAGGCTATGAATACTCTCAATCCACCAATAGAACGCAGAGAAATTTCAAAACTACAATCTCATACTTTTTTTCTTTTCTTTTAATTTTATCGATAAAAAGCATGTCCTCAAACACAATATTAATGTTTTTTTCCAACTTCGATCTTCTTTTCATTAAGAAGAATTTCTCAAATGATAAATCTTCTGATTGTATACTAACCATTTGGTTTAGTACTGAGATTAAAACTAGTTTATTAACGAGATCAAAATTAATACAAAGCCTTTATGAACGGATACTAATTTGATGTAAAAAAAATTGTGGTTGGCACGTGACAACAAAAAAAATTGCATAATTTATACATGGAAATGAAGTTAATGTCTCTTAGTCTTTCAATATATATATTTTTACTTATTATATTTTAATAATTTTGATTAAAAACTATGATATAAAAACATGAGCATCAATTTAATTTTATAATATAAATTTTTGTTGTTTTTGATTAATTGTTCAAGAAATAATTAATTATACGGCTTAGTGTATATTGTTGGATGAACAACGGCAAATTAACTTATGAGCAGGAATAATTTGAATATGTTTATTCTTTTTGATACAATCTCTTGCACACTCCATCCAAAAATTCAGTCGTCGAATGCCGTATCTTAAACGGTTGAGGTATTTATGTTCTCTCTCAATATTCATTTGAGGACTTTTTGCCAAATAAAAAAGGCTATTTCTGATTTAAAATAGAGTTTGCCATAATATTTGACATACCTATAATAAATATCAAATAATGGAATTAATATATTATGAAAGAATAAAAATACGATACATATTAGACAACCCAAAAAACTTACATGATAATGAAATGATAATAAGAACTATGAAAAACAAAACTGTCTTCATTTCGCTTTTTTTTTCTTTCAGTTTATGGTTTTTACTAATTATTTTGAATATTGGTTTTGAAATCAACCAAAATAAATAGATCATATTTATATGGTTCCTAATTAAGTTACAAAAGAGCTAAAGTTTTTCTCAATGTTTTTGTTATAAAACTGAAGTTAAAAAACTATACCCTATTTATTAAAATGTTAATGTGAAAAGTAATCAAAGAACATTTATTATATTATTATCATATTTAGTTACCATTGGTTATTTGGAAAAGACATTATTCACCAATTTCTTTTAATGTATATATTAGATAATCTCAGAAATATATGTTTTTTATTTGAAAATTAATTGTTGTATTTTTTTCTTATCATTATATTATCATGTAGATCGTTGAACATCTATATTATATAAAAGTTGAAACTACTATCTCCTAAGGCCATTCACCTAGGATTTAATTCAACCAATCACTATTAGACATGTCATTAATTAATTTTTTCCAATTCATATTTAAATGTTGTTTCCCTTTTTTTTTTAAATTGATAATGCCAATCATAAAGCTACATGTCCTTTTTCAATATTTATTTTTCTTTCAAAAATCGATATTTCCTTTCTTTCAATATTTCCTTTTCATTTAAAAATTAATATTTTCTTTCTTTAATATTCCTTAAAAACACGAAATAATAACAATTAAATAGTAGATTAATTATAATAGGAGCCCATATATATTATACACTAAGTTTCAGTATCCAATTAATATAAAAAATGATAAGTACTACTAAACATGAAAAAAAAATCGGGATTAGTTCCTATTATTTTTGGGAAAAGGAAATTCAAAAGTTCCTAATACTATTGGGAGAAGAAAATTAATTCTCGTTCTACGTAAGCACTTCATCCCCACATCTTCTACCAACACAATATAGCTTCTTCTTAGCTTAAAATAGAGTTCTTTGAGTGTTTTAGTGGCACCAAATATAGCTTCTTCTCCTTCCATCCATGTTTTTCCATACTTGGTTTTTGACGATCTTAAAAAAGATTTTATGTGACGACCAAACCCGTCAAAATAAAAAAAATTTCGACCCAGATCACTATTATCACAAATAGTGATCCTCGACGGTCTAATAATGCGGAAACAACGATTAAACAATTTTAACACAAAATTCATTTAACCATAAATATCATTTAATAATCCCATAATTATTAAATGTAACACCAGATTCAGACAGTTTAATAACAACATAACATAACATCCTAGAATCGCTAACACCCTAGCAATTCTAACTTATTTCACGAAAACGAGCCACTAGATTATGTCCTCTTCCCGACCATGATTCCACGATCAAACTTTCTCTTTACCTGCATCACATGATTATAAGAGATGCGTGAGTATTATCATAAATACTCAGTGAGACGATCATCCCATCTACAGACTATTTAAATATAAGCATAATCAATGATATAATACCAGGATGAGCAATCAACACGAAAACAGCACAAACACGTAAAAACAACCCATGTCGATCGACACACCAACCCGTGTCGATCGACACCTCTGCCGACACTCGTGTCCATCGGCACACCACCCCGGTGCCACACGACACATCCATCGACCCCGTGTCGATCGACACACCCATATGTGTCGATCGTCACACTCAACCCAGAAAACTCGCACACGCGATTTTCTGCACAATAATCCCTCAACCAACACGAAATTCGATTCCAAACTACACACAATCATACTCTAACACTTCATATGCCTATACGAGCCTATGGTCACGCACTCACCTCGATTTGGGAAGGAAAACGGATTCAAAAGTGTTCAAGAACACCAAGAACACTCACGCCCCAAATAACTCAACACACGCGACGAACGGCTACTCCAAATTCTAAGCGGAAAGCGGCATTGGAAACTAGACGCACAGAGATACACGACGGTGTATAGAACATCCGCTAATTCGCAACAGTTCGTCGGGAAACTTCCTCCGAAGTTGACTGTTCGGAACTGAAACATCACCAACCTATCAACTTCAAACGATCATATCTCCCTAAATACTTGACCGATTGACAAACGGTTTCTTCCTATAACAAGAAAAAGGATAGGAAAACTTACTCTAAAAAAATCACTCCGATCCGTCGTGATCTTGACCTCCGTTTGTCTCCTCCAAAACCGACCCGACACAGCTTCAAAACCACACGAAAACCACTCCAAAACTCACTCAAAACCACTCACAACTGATCTCTACTCTCTCTCTAACTCTGAAACTCTGTCAAAAACAACCCTATCCGACACTCCAAGCTTTATGTAGACAGAAACCCGGATTTTCCGTAACCAAGCCGCACAAAAGGTGTAAAAAACCATACCATGGTTAACTCTGCCGACAGTCGTGTCGATCGACACACTCCCTTGTGTCGATCGACACGACCCAACCTCATAAGATAGATCTTTTTTGTTAGCTTCGCAACGGGCTTTGAATCATATCAATCGGAGCTGCGAGCAGAAAGATACGCTCGATTTACTAAAGACACGTCAAACTGCCAATGAAGTGAAACAAGTGCAGAATCGAGTCATGCACAGGGCCAGTCCATGGACCGATGTTCCAGACCGATACCAGCACTCCCTTGTGAGGATCGACACGACCCAATTTCCCCTAAATTGGTTCGCGGTCGTTACAATTCTCCCCCACTAACACGGATTCGTTCTCGAATCACGTGAAACCGTCAGTCAAGTCAAGTATTTAATTTCAGCCCTTCCGGACTCCTGGCCCACCCGGCCAGCACTATCTGAGATTAATCCCAATCTCAGAACTCAACTAGTTTCCATACTAGTCACATTGCACCGTCTCCACGGATATAATCCTGACCAAACCCAGTCAGCACCATTAGAGATCATTTCCCGATCTCGATCACCTACCCCTGTCTCACTAAGGTTGACACTCTCATCCAAAACCCGGCCAAATTCTCCAAGAAAACATCTACAATGCAACACTCGCTAATCCGGATCAGGGTTATCCGATTGATCACGCAACAATCAAGCAAGAACATGTCCGACCAACCGTAGACCCAGACTTTGGATCATTGATCGCACAACAATCAAATAAGAACATGCACGACCAAAGAGGCTACATATGTTTACCAGGGTCATCTGATCTAAGGTTCCAAACTCGAGTAAAAACCCTAGATTAGACATCCTTCCTGACCAAAACCCGGTCAGCACCACCTGAAATCATTCCCGATCCCTGAAATTCATCCAATCTCATACATATAATCACACTACAGGTACTATTGCTCAACTCATATCTCTATACACCACCCCACTCGCAGGGTTGTCACCCATCGAGCTCTCGATGTATACCATACCGGCTCTCGGTATGCTCCAGCCCCTCCGCTCTCAGGACACACAGTCCGTCAGCTCTCGGCTGCAGAGGAATCACACATCCTCTGGAGAGATCTCTATCCCTCAAAGTATATGCAGGGGAATCTCACCATCCCCCGGAGCAGTAACACTGTAACGCGCATCATAAGCACCTATCGACCGATTTACTTCCGTGGTTCCTAACACGATATTTCCTAACCCCGAAATATCACCCCATGACCAATTCCCCGGTCATCTGAAACAACCCAAACACCCGGGTGTTTCCTCGAAGTCCCTGGAAAGACAGTCCTAACTCACATAAGACTTCTGTTCCAGACTCCAACTAGAACATGGACAAGATCTAACTCACACAGAACTTCCATTTCTAGCCCCTCTCTCGTGACCTCCCCATCATCACACACATAAGACCAACCAATCGTCAACCCACGATCTACCAGTCAAGTCATAAGAACACCCGTCCTATAATGCAATAATAAGAAAAACCCATCTTATTATATCACAACAATGTATATCGTTACAACACAAATGAAAATACATACAAAATGTAGCAACAAGCTAATACAACCACTGAAAACCAGAAAGATACTCAAGCCTCCGCTTGCTTCTCGAACCACTTCGAGAACTTTGCCTTTATCTTTGCCTCTGGTTCCCAAGTCTCCTCCTCCACACCGTCAAAGTTCCACATAACTCGTACCAACGGTATCCTCTTTCGGCGCAGCACCTTGACTCTCTACTCGAGAATCCTCACAGGTCTCGCCTCCAACGTCATGTTGGGCTGAATATCCTCTGGAATCCTAGCCAACACCTCCTCGGACTCATGTAGACACTTTCGCAGCATTGATACATGGAATACCTTATGAAATGCTTTCATACTCTGAGGTAACTCCAACCGATAAGCTACTGGTCTAACCTGCTCCACAACTCTGAACGGACCCATAAACCTCGGACTCATCTTATTCTCAGAAATGGATCTGTTAGGATCCCTCAACATTGCTGCTTTGAGATACACTAGATCTCCCAGCTCAAACTCCAGCTCTTTCCGTCTCTTATCGGCATAACTCTTCTGCCGATCCTGAGCCTCTCTCATATTCAGTCTTAAGACACGGATCTTCTCCGTCGTCTCCTGAACAAAATCCGCACCAAACATGCTCCTCTCCCCCACTTGAGTCCAACATAATGGTGTAAGACATAGCCTCCCATACAGAGCCTCATATGGAGTCATCCCAATACTCGTCTGGTAACTATTGTTGTACGCAAACTCAACCAGGTTCAGATGATCCGCCCAATGACCACCATAATCCAGCACACATCCTCAACAAGTCCTCCAAAGTCTGAATCGTCCTCTCAGATTGACCATCCGTCTGAGGATGATACGTTGTGCTCAAATGCACCTTAGTGCCCATCTCAGCCTGAAATGCCCTCCAGAACTCTGAAGTAAACCTCGGATCCCTGTCTAACACAATACTCGCTGGCACCCCGTGCAGCCTCACTATCTCCCGCACATATCACCGCTCCATCGGTCTTCTTAATGGCAAGAAAATGTGCTGACTTGGTCAGACGATCCACAATCACCCAAATCGCATCATAGGTCCGCGACACTGGCAAACCTGTCACGAAGTCCATGGTAATCATATCCCACTTCCATTCGGGAATAGGTAAACTCTGCAACATACCACTTGGAACCTGATGCTCCGCCTTCACTAACTGGCACACGTTGCATGCTGCAACCCAGTTAACAACATCCCTCTTCATCCCGACCCAGTGATAATACCGTTTCAGATCATGATACATCTTAGTCGCCCCCGGATGAATTGACAACATACTTGCATGAGCCTCCCTCAGTATCTCTTGCCTCAGATCCTCATCCTTGGGTACACAAACCCGTCCGTTCACCAGTATCATCCTATTTGCCGAGACCACATACTCTGAACCTGCAACCCTAGAAGCATCAATCAAAACAGGATCCAACTTCTGAGCTGCTCGAATCCGAGTCAGCAAATCTGCATGGTTAGTCGCCTCTAACCCTAACGGCTCCTGTGAGATCACACACAATCTCAACGTACCAAGCTCGCTCACCAGAGCCTCCATATCACGCTCCTGAGCCGAAGCAACTCTCATTCGACTCAACGCATCTGCAACCAGATTCGCCTTACCCGGATGGTACCCGATCTCCAAATCGTAATCCGCTACCAACTCCATCCAGCGCCTCTGTCTCTGGTTCAGCTCCTGCTGAGTGAAGAAATACTTCAGACTCTTATGGTCTGTGAACACCTGAACCTTTTCGCCATAAAGATAAGATCTCCAAATCTTTAGAGCAAAAATCATCGCAGCCAACTCCAAATCATGGGTAGGGTAGTTGCACACGTGCTTCCTCAACTGCCTTGAAGCATATGCAATAACCTTCCCCTGCTGCATCAGGACACAGCCCAAACCAACTCCCGAAGCATCTGTATACACCACGTAAGGCTCACCCGGCTCAGTAACGCTAAAACCGGTGTACTCGTCAACATCTCCTTCAGCTAGCCAAAACTCTCCTCGCAAGCTGAATACCACACAAAAGGGACATCCTTCCCTGTTAGCCTAGTCATCGGCTTTGCCATACTCACAAACCCCTGGACAAACCTCCGATAATAACCTGCCAACCCAAGAAAACTCCAAATCTCGGTGGTATTCCTCGGTCTAGGCCACCCTCTGATAGCCTCGATCTTAGCCGGATCCACAGAAACTCCCTCTGCAGACACCACATGGCCAAGGAAACTCATCTCTCGCTGCCAGAAACTGCACTTACTAAACTTCGCATACAGCTTCTGCTCCCGTAGCTTCTCCAGAACTACTCTCAGATGCACCTCGTGCTCCTGAATACTCCTCGAATACACCATGATATCATCAATAAAGATGATCACAAACACATTCAGATACTCCTGGAACATCGCGTTCATCATCCGCATGAACGCTACTGGTGTATTCGTCAACCCGAAAGGCATCACCACGAACTCAAAATGCCCATACTTCGTCCTAAAAGCAGTCTTCCTAACATCTGCCTCATCGATAGGAATCTGATGGTAACCCGAAGCCAAATCGATCTTGGAGAACCAAGTAGCCCCTCGCAATTGATCCAACAACTCATCAATGCGTGGCAAGATACCTGTTCTTCACGGTAACCCGATTAAGTCCCCGATAATCGATGTACAACCGGAAACTACAATCCTTCTTTTTCACAAACAACACCGGCGCTCCCCACGGTGAAACACTTGGTCGAATAAAACCCTTATCCAATAAATCATTCAGCTGTTTTTTCATCTCTGCCATCTCTGCTGGAGCCATACGGTAAGGTGCCTTAGATATAGGAGTCGTCCCAGGTTCCAACTCAATTGCAAACGGATCCGACCGCGATGGCGGTAATCCCTGCAATGACTGAAACACATCCTGGAAATCCTGAACAACTCGAATATCCTCAACTGCAACCTTTCCAACAGAATCAGGCATCACTATCGTCACCAGATACGCCTCGCAGCCCCTTACAAGCAACTACTCGGCCTGTATCGCTGAAATGACGAGACTCCCGGAAGTCGGTCTCACACCCTGAAACACCAACCTCCCCGCCTCTCGCTCAAACACAACTCGCCCACGATGACAATCCAGATGGACCCTGTACCGATCCAACCAATCCATACCGAGGATAACATCGTACAGCTCCACCGGACTGATGATCAGATCTGCTGGCATCAACTCACCCGCCACCAGAACATCCACGCCACGAGCACGCCCAAAAGTAGCTAACGTATTGCCGTCCGCAACCTTAACTACTCCCAGCTGCTCCCTGGGATCACTCTGGATTCCGCTGCTCCCTGCACACTCTGGCGTAATGAAGCTATTCGTAGCTCCCGAATCAAACAACACGTGGGACTCACACCCGCCCACAAGTAAGGTCCCAGCACAATTCCATGCGCTTGAGAACCCTAACACTCTAGCACAGACTCACAATTTTTCCAACAGACAAAATTCAGACAATCACAAATTTTTTAAAAGTCAAGTTTGGAATTACCTGTGATCGGCCTGGTGCTAGATCCGCCTACCTCCACCGACGTGAACACTCGCGGTGCCGCTGCAATCTGAGACAACGGCTGCACTGCCACCGCCAACTGCTGCAGCTTAGGACACTTGGGCTTAATATGCCCAGTCTCTCTGCAGTGGTAACACACCCGCGTATCCTGGACTCCGACCCCCAATTTTTTTTTTAATGTATATATTAGATAATCTCAGAAATATATGTTTTTTTATTTCAAAATTAATTGATGTATTTTTTTCTTATCATTATATTATCATGTAGATCGTTGAACATCTATATTATATAAAAGTTGAATCTACTAGCTGCTAAGGCCATCCACTTAGGATTTAATTCAACCAATCATTATTATACATGTCATTAATTAATTTTTTCCAATTCATATTTAAATGTTGTTTCCTTTTTTTTTTAAATTGATAATGCCAATCATAAAGCTACATGTCCTTTTTCAATATTTATTTTTCTTTCAAAAATCAATATTTCCTTTCTTTCAATATTTCCTTTTCATTTAAAAATTGATATTTTCTTTCTTTAATATTCCTTAAAAACACGAAATAATAACAATTAAATAGTAGATTAATAATAATAGGAGCCCATATATATTATACACTAAGTTTCAGTATCCAATTAATATAAAAAATGATAAGTACTACTAAACATGAAAAAAAAATCGGGATTAGTTCTTATTATTTTTGGGAAAAGGAAATTCAAAAGTTCCTAATACTATTGGGAGAAGAAAATTAATTCTCGGTTCTATGTAAGCACTTCATCCCCACATCTTCTACCAACACAATATAGCTTCTTCTTAGCTTAAAATAGAGTTCTTTGAGTGTTTTAGTGGCACCAAATATAGCTTCTTCTCCTTCCATCCATGTTTTTCCATAATTGGTTTTTGACGATCTTGAAAAAGATTTTATGTGACGACCCAACCCGTCAAAATAAAAAAAATTTCGACCCGGATCACTATTATCACAAATAGTGATCCTCGACGGTCTAATAATGCCGAAACAACGATTAAACAATTTTAACACAAAATTCATTTAACCATAAATATCATTTAATAATCCCATAATTATTAAATGTAACACCAGATTCAGACAGTTCAATAACAACATAACATAACAATCCTAGAATCGCTAACACCCTAGCAATTTTAACTTATTTCACGAAAACGAGCCACTAGATCATCTACTCTTCCCGGCCATGATTCCACGATCAAACCTTCTCTTTACCTGCATCACATGGTTATAAGAGATGCGTGAGTATTATCATAAATACTCAGTGAGACAATCATCCCATCTACAGACTATTTAAATATAAGCATAATCAATGATATAATACTAGGATGAGCAATCAACACGAAAACAGCACAAACACGTAAAAACAGTCTGTGTCGATCGACACACCAACCCGTGTCGATCGACACCTCTGCCGACACTCGTGTCCATCGGCACACCACCCCGGTGCCACATGACACATCCGTCGACCCCGTGTCGATCGACACACCCATATGTGTCGATCGACACACTCAACCCAGAAAACTCGCACACGCGATTTTCTGCACAATAATCCATCAACCAACATGAAATTCGATTCCAAACAACACACAATCGTACTCTAACACTTCATATGCCTATACGAGCCTATGGTCACGCACTCACCTCGATTTGGGAAGGAAAACGGATTCAAAAGTGTTCAAGAACACCAAGAACACGCACGCCCCAAAGAACTCAACACACGCGACGAACGGATACTCCAAATTCTAAGCGGAAAGCGGCGTTGGAAACTAGACGCACAGAGCTACAGGACGGTGTGTAGAACGTCCGCTAATTCGCAACAGTTCGTCGGGAAACTTCCTCCGAAGTTGACTGTTCGGAACTGAAACAGCACCAACCTATCAACTTCAAACGATCATATCTCCCTAAATACTTGACCGATTGACAAACGGTTCTTCCTATAACAAGACCAAGGACAGAAGAACTTACCCTCCAAAAATCATTCCGATCCGTCGTGATCTTGACCTCCGTTTGTCTCCTCCAAAACCGACCCGACACAGCTTCAAAACCACACGAAAACCACTCCAAAACTCACTCAAAACCACTCACAACTGATCTCTACTCTCTCTCTAACTCTGAAACTCTGTCAAAAACAACCCTATCCGACACTCCAAGCTTTATGTAGACAGAAACCCGGATTTTCCCTAACCAAGCCGCACAAAAGGTGTAAAAAAACCGAACCATGGTTAACTCTGCCGACAGTCGTGTCGAATGACACACTCCCTTGTGTCGATCGACATGACCCAACCTCATAAGATAAATCTTTTTGTGAGCTTCGCAACGGGCTTTGAATCATATCAATCGGAGCTATGAGCAGAAAGATACGCTCGATTTACTAAAGACATGTCAAACTACCACTGAAGTGAAACAAGTACAGAATCGAGTCATGCACAGGGCCATTCCATGGACCGATGTTCCAGACCGATACCAGCACTCCCTTGTGAGGATCGACACGACCCAATTTCCCCTAAATTGGTTCGCGGTCGTTACATTTTACTAACAAGGAAATTGTTTTCAGGGTCATCCCCTTTCGAGTTGTTGCTCATCGAGCAAAAGTAATTAAAAATTGAAAACTGATTTATGTCTAAATATAAAATCTGTCACATAATTGTTACGTTTAGCAGAATTCTCATCATCATGGTTTCTCGAACCATTGAGATACTTGACATAATCATATTTGCAGCGTTTAAGACTTATATGTTGTTAATTGACATACTTGTGTCCCACGTCCTAAACTCTTCCTTGATCAAAACTTTATTTAATCGATGCTTCTTTATCCTTACAATCCTATTATTTATTTAATGATTACTATTTGTATTTTCTATATATAGTGAGTATGAGATATATAATAAGTAAACGTTTTAGTAAATCATAACTAAACATCTTCTAACATGAATTTATACAGTCAATCTTGATCCAAGCATTCATTACGGCAAACCGAATAGGCTACTATAAGGGAAAGATCAAACCCGGTGAAATCTACAAGATAAATAAAAAATTTAGCCATTAATAACAAGACAAGCTACATGGTGTCTTCTCACAAATTTTTATCCAATTCACCCTGCTAGGAAAGTTGTATAAGGTCGTCGATGATGGCCACTTGAGTGAAAGGCAAAAGTTTAGAATCCGTTCTTTTGCAGAATTTGAAGAAACAATCAACATGAACAAAGACCTATATGATAAATATTATTTGTTTATATCTAGCTATTGTTATAATATCACCATAAACTAACTTCGAACATGCTTTACCTAGTTACAGTTGGAAAAATAATCCTTATCAAACATAGGATTTAAAAACAAAATTCTATTGGTCCACATCAACATTTACATTAATCGGATAAATTAGGAAATATTCTTAATTGTAATGTAGATTTGATAATATGAAATAGCATAGGAGATAAGAAAACTATGACATAATTTTCTATTAAATATAACAAAATATTTAACTTTTTTTTTGTCAACCAAACTATTATTTAAAAGGTGCCACCACATTTGGTTATCCAACTTGGCGGAGTGAAAAATATGGAAAGAAATAATATATTTTAAAAATATATTTTCTTAAATCTAAAGTTTTAACAATATATTTAAAAAATATATTGAGAAGGTGGAAGAAGGAGTTTACACACAAAAATATGGAAAGAAAGATAGTCAGAAGTTGAATTGTGGTAACAATTATTCAGTTGTTATAATATATTTTGACAATGAATAAAAATATTAACTACTTTTGTCTTTGTAGTTGGATTCATATTATGAGTTTGGCTATTATTTTTTCAAGATATTGGGGGTGATTGGTTGGGCTGTAAAACCCACTTACAGTTTTAATTTTTTTTTGCAGCCCTAAATACTACCAATCATGCTTTAAATTATTTTTTAAAACTACAGCAAAAAAAAAAAAATTTGGCTGTAGAACCCATATTTCCTACATCTCTACATTTCAAGTTTTATAAAAAAATAAGGCTGTAAGATTTTTTTTGTTTCCATTTTCTCTTTTGTTTCCTTTTCTTATACGTACACATTTATTTTTGTTAAAATTTTATATAATACATATATATATATATATTAATATGGTCATAGTTGTATTATATAATGCCTACTAGAATTTGCTTCCGCTAACTCACTTACATTAAATCTATATACTTTTTTCTTGTATACATAATGATGTTCTATAGATGTATATGCATATTGAATAATTTTATTATCTTTTTTTTTGATCGGAGCATAATTTTAATATCTATATATGCGTACTACTATTTGTATAAAAAATATTCCATATTTAATTTCTATTCTTAAAAAATTTCATATATATTATATTAATAAATATCATTAATTTTGTTTTGAAAAATATATATGATAAATAATTTTTGCCAGTATAATTATACTTTACAAATCACACTTTAGTTAAAAATAATTATAGCCAAAATTTTACAGCTATAGCAAAAACATCTATATGCCCAAATTCTACAGCATAATTATACTTTACCAATCGCACTTTAATTTAAAAATAGTTACAGCTAAAATTCTACAGTTACAGCAAAAACGTCTATAGCCTAAATTCTACAGCAATTATTCTACAGTTACAGTCCAACTAATCACCCACATTAACTTCTATTTTTTAAACATTTAGTGTAAGTTAATTTTTTTTTATAGTTAATAGAAAACTTCTATTTATTTTAAGTTTTATTTTATTTTTCTTACAAAATTTTCCATATAAGAAAATAAATATATCATTAAAAAGGTAAAATATAATCTATGTATGATTAAAGCTAATAACAAATGGGAATCATCGAATTTTACTTGATAATCTTAACATCAAATAGCGTCAAATTTTATTACTGAAAAAAGGTTGAACCTATTGATTAAAGCTAAAAACAAATTGGAATCATTGAATTTTACTTGATAATCTTAACATCAAATAGTGTCAAAATTTATTAGTGAAAAAAATGTTGAATTTACATGATGTTAAGGTAGTCTACATAGAATTTTAAATAGCCAATAATTATAGTCCACATCAAAATTGAGAATTAAGTTAATTTTTTTCTATTGTGAATAGAAAATTTCTAATTTTTAAAAGCATTTAGTATAAGTTAATTTTATTTTTAATGTATTTTTCCGTTCAGTTTGAAATTTTTTTATAAACTTTTCTATTTAATTCTTAAAAGGGTAAAATAGAATATATGGATATTAAAGCTAAAAAAATGAAAACTTTGAATTTTATTTGACAACCGTAACATTAATTAGTGCCAAATGTTATTATCATCCTAGAAAGCAAGCATGATGAAAAATTTAATGGCTTGAAGTTGAAATTGGAGAATGATAGTTGAGAGATTGCTGTTATGGTAAAGATTACAATAGGTGGATGAGCAAACATGTCAAAATACAAATGCTAGAATTTTGTTTTCACAACTAATAAAGGTAAAAAATATTTTCTCAACAAAAAAGGGTAAAATAATAGAAAAAATGTATATTAATCAATTTGTGTTTACATGATTTTAATATTTAGTTTTAGTGGGATAGAATTAACCAAAAATATATGGATTTAGTCTTGCATACTTTACTATTTGAATCACAGACTTCGTGAATTGTTGCCAAATATACAGAAAGGATCATGAAATATCATTTATAATTAGTATTTATCATAAATTACTAACCGATACAAATTAATATTTATGGTAAAGTAATTAATTAATTATATATGATATTTTCATCTTTTTACCATTGCACTTTTGCATTCATATACGTCGATGTATATATCACTTAAAAATTAGTAAGTCCAAATATATATTAGACTCATCGATTAAATAAACCCACGCGTAGCCGTTCACATATGATTTAAATCAATCAATAGTGTTGCTATGTCAAATATTCAAATTAGGAAAATTTCTTAGAGTTGTTAAATAGAAAATAATTTATCAAACAAGAAAATCTATTACAATTAGTATTCAAAAAAGTATTAAAAAGGAATTATATGTATTATGATAAATAGAAAATATTGTTACATGAATTATATGTATTATGATATTATGTGTCATTTCTCCTATTCTCTATTGTTACACAATCTCTATTGATATAAAAAAGCTCATATTCTCTATTGTTACACAATCTCTCATATACTATTGTTGCGCCATTATTATTACAATCAGACTTAGCTCTACGGATATAGAGTTTCAAGTTTCTTTTGAGCTCAACAGCCTATGTTCAAACCTCTAAAGTTTAAATTTTTACCTTTTTTTTTTGTTTTAGCTACAAATAATTTTATTGTAACGTAGATTACTTTGTGCTTAATGTGAAATCAGAATATTTTGAAACCAACAACTATATTCCATATCAACATTTAAAATTATGTTAATTTTTTTTTTGTTTATAGATAACTTTTATTTTTGTAAAGCATTTCTGTTTTTTTTTTGCTTTGGCTACACATAATTTTGTTGTAACGTAGACATTACTTTGTGCTAAATGTGAAATCAGAATATTTTGAAACCAAAAACTATTGTCTATATCAAAATTTAAAATATGTTATTTTTTTTTGGTTTATAGAGAATTTTTATTTTTGTAAAAACATTTATTTATTTTTTAATAGAAAATTTCTTTTTTTTAAGTTCAATTTTTTTCTATTTTTATAAGTTTTTCCATTTAATTCTTAAAAGGGTAAAATAAAATATATGGATAATTGGATATTAAAACTACAAGCAAATTGGAAATATTGAATTTTACTTGATAATCCTAACATTAAAGATCATCAAATTTTATTAGTAAATTTTTTTTTTTTTAATGCTACTGGCAACCTATAAAACAAGTTTGATAACAAATTTAATGGTTTGAAGCTAAAGGTAGAGAATAATAGCAGAGTTGAGAGATTGTTAATATGGTTAAAGAAGAGAATAAGGTGGATGAGCAAATATGTTATACTACAAATGCTAGAATTTTGTTGTCGTAAGAAGGATAAAATAATAGAATTTGTTTTACATTGATTGATTGGTGTCTATATTGTGCTTTAATAGTTAGTTCCAGTGAGATAAAATTAGCCAAATATCAATAGATTTAGTCTAGCATATCTTTAGTATTTGAATTAGAGACTCAATGGATTGTTGTAAAAAAAAAAGGATCATGAGAGGTAATTTAGAGTTTGAGAGTAAAACAGAGAGAGTATAATATACTTAAAAATTAATTGGACCACGTACTAGATTGGCTTTGTATGTGGTTATATCATCAAAGTGTATCAGAAACACTAATAATCATCAATAACTTTTCAAGTTGAAATGTCTTTGATGGATTTTGGACATATGGTGGTAGTTGCAAATATTCAACAAAGCTAATCTTCTATGAGAAAGTAAAATTTAAGTATCATGAGTCTGGATTAAAACTCCACATATTTGAAGTAATTTGAAACAACCCGACCCAAAAATTAAAATTTTTCCCTCCAGATTACTATCATCACAGATACTAATCCTCAATGGGTCAACAAACAAGCAACGCGGAACAATAAACCATCAACAACAGATTTCGATTTAACATTCCTGTACTTTATTAAATATCAAAATCGTTCACCCAATATCCAATAACTAACAACCTAACAATTCCATAAACGACAACACACAGCGAGACCCTAAATCATCTCTTCTTCCTCGCCAGGATTCCACGATCACATTTTCTCTTTACCTGCAACACATGGCAAAAAGAGTTGCGTGAGTATTATCATAAATACTCAGCGACGCGGTCATTCCGTCTACAGCTAATTAAGCACAAGTATAAACAAAAGATACAATACCAGGATGATCACAGAAACAAGCATACACGGAACAAACATCACGAACCCACACAGAAGCACTGTGTCGATCGACACACCACCCTGGTGTCGATCGACACGACGTCGCAGAACCCAGAAACGAGTCTATCCTCACACGACTCGAATCTGTCGCGAGCCATCGAGTTTCTTGCACAATTCCATTCACAAAGCACACAAAAACCACCACGCAATCGCATTCTATCAATTCCCTATACTTATACAAGTCCACGATCACGCACTCACCTCGACAAAGGATTGAAAAGACGAAGGACACGAAGAACACTTGTGAACAGCCTCTAATTCCGCCCCCACAGACCCAGAAATCACCACAGAACGACCCCTTTGTGTTCAAACAGTCACTCTACACAATCCTTCACAAGAACAACTCCCAAAATCACCAAAACTCTTGATTCTGACTTCTCTCTCAAAAATTATGTTCTTCTAAACAAAACGCGGCCAAACCTTCTGTTTCTGCCTTTTATATCGAACCCTAGGGTTCCCTCAACCGGTCCACCAAACTGGACAATTAAATCGAACCTGTCGGTCCAATTTAACCCCGTGTCGATCGACATACACCACCCATGTCGATCGACATAACGCCCAAAACCTGACTTCTCCTAAGTCCAAAACACACGTGTCGATCGACACACCACCATATATCGATCGACACCCACCAAAAATCCAATTTTTGGTTCACGGACGTTACAAATTAAATTGGGTTCTTCTAATAATTTTAAATTTTACAGTCGATTAAATAAATATGTTTGACAAACTGTTTTTTGAAGAACTACAAAATTAGTTAAATGTAGAACAGTTATATAATTATCAATTGATTTTAAACATATAAATCTACAAATGATCTCATTTGATTTTTGTCTAGGGAATACATTGAGAGTAGAATGTTTATAGCCTAGATGAAAAAACAGAGAATCCGAAGATGCCTGCCAACTAACTTCAATAAAGTGTGGATTGAACAAATACAAATTAACGATACAAATTCGTAAATTAATTATCTAATTCTCTACGATTGCTTCATTTTCTTACCATTATATTTTTGTATTCGTATATGTTAATCCCTATCAATTTAAAAATTAGTAAATCCAAATTTATATTAAACTCATCGATAAAACAAACTCACGCGTAGCGTAGATATAAAATCTAATCCTACTAATTAAAAGGGATTGTTTGAAGCCCTCAAACCATCCACGTCGTTAAAAAGTAAGAGCTCTGTTATGATGCCACGTAAGCCAAAAACCTTCCTGCATTTTCATTAACGAATCCTACTAACTAATTGGATCAAAGATGTGGCCCAACAGAACATAAAGCCCACAACCCATTATCTTATTCCTCACCTCCGCATCACAACACTGCCACGTCAGCTTATTTCTCTTGTTCTCTTCTGATGCTTGTGTTTGAAGTCATCAACACTCATTCCGTGGATTTTTTTCCTTTTAAACGGAGGTAAGCCCCTTCCATCGTCCAATTTTGATCTTCCCAATCATTTTCCGTTCTATACTAATTAGGGTTCATATTGGAATCTGACCGGAGAAGGTGTTATTGAACAAAATGAGGTTGGTTAGATATCCCTTGCTGCACAGGATCGAATGAATCTTGCCGGAGAAAGAATTTCAAGAAACGTCAAGCCACGGTAACAGATTATTCTTCCTCAGATCACTTTGTTGTTCTCCAGATTGTTGATTACTGGAGGAATGGAGGCGGAGAGTTTGTTTCGCATCGGTTTCAGTTGCTGCAGATTCTTCAGCTCCGTTATCTCCAGTGGAATCTCACCGGATAAAGAGTTATCGGAGAGATCAAGAACCTTTAGCGTAATAATGTTTCCGATCTCTGGTGGGATTTTTCCGGTGAAGTTGTTCTGGTACAAGAGAAACGTGTCGAATGACTTGAGTTTACATAGCTCTGAAGGAATCGGATCACTGAGGTTTCCGATGGAAAAATCAAGGTACTTGGGCTGCTCATGTTCCCAAATTGCGTTGGAATCGGACCTTCGTTGCACCTAAGAATGGTAGTTTCAATTATGTCAAAAGAGCAGGGTAAAGGAGAAGGTGATGTGTAACGTCCGTGAACCAAAAAGTGGATTTTTGGTGGTGTGTCGATCGACACGAGTGGTGTGTGTCGATCGACACGAGTTGAAATTAGACCGACATGTTTGATTTAATTGTCCGGTTTGGTGGGGCGGTTTAGGGAACCCTAGGGTTTGATATTTAAACAGAACAGGTTGAGTTCTGTCCGATTTTTCCATTTGAATCAGAGAGAAACCAGAAAGTTTGAGAGGAAATTCAGAAATCAAGAGATTTGGGGATTTTTGGGGAGTTTCTTGAGAAGGATTGTATTGAGAGGGTGTTCGAACGCGAAGGGGATTGTTGCTAGGTTGATTTTGGGTATGGGAGGACGAAATCAGAGACTGGTTCGTGTGTTCTTTGTTCGTTCTTCGTGTTCTTCCTCGTTCAATCCGATTTCGAGGTGAGTGCGTGACCGTAAGTTTCTCTGGGTAAAGGATTATATGGAATATGATTGTTTGGATTGGATTTTGTGTGTTTGTGGATCAATTTTGTGCAGGAGATCGATGAACCGCGATGGAATTCGAGCCATGAGAGGATAGACTCGTTTCTTGGGTTATGCGACGTCGTGTCAATCGACACCATGGTGGTGTGTCGATCGACACAGGGGCATCATGTCGATCGACACCATGGTGGTGTGTCGATCGACACGGGTGCAGCGTATCGATCGACACCTAGTGGTTGTGTCGATCGACACAATAGCTCCTGAACTGGTTCTCGTCTGTTGTTTGTTTCGTGTATGCTTGTTGATTGCTTATCCTGGTATTGTATCTCTTACTTATGCCTGTGTGTATAACCTGTAGACGGGATGACCGCCTCGATGAGTATTTGTGATAATACTCACGCAACTCTTTTTGCCATGTGTTGCAGGTAAAGAGAAAATATGATCGTGGAATCATGGTCGGGAAGAACAGATGATCTAGGGTCTCATTTTCTTGGTCGATGTATTAGAATTGCTAGGTTGTTAGTGATTATGGAACCACAGCTTTTGTTATTGGATTGTTGAATTGACTTATTGGTTATTGGATTGTTGTTGAGTAATTCATTGAATTGAAATTTGTTAGATTAATAAAGTATGAGATTTATTGATTGGAATAGTTGTTTATTGTTATTGATTTCCGCATTGCTTATGTTGAACCATTGAGGATTATTATCTGTGATGATAATAATCTGAAGGGAAAATTTTTAAATTTTTGGGTCGGGTTGTTTCATTTTGGTATTAGAGCCCTTATGGTTCTAGGGCCGGTATTATCACTAGGTCAGGATAAAGAGAGATGCAGCTAACTGGGTTACAGCGTGCAACGTGTGTTAGTTGGTGAAGGCTGAGCATCAGGTTCCGAGTGGTATGTTGCAAAGTTTGCTTATCCTAGAGTGGAAGTGGGATATGATTATTATGGACTTCGTGACGGGGTTGCCAGTGTCATGGACGTATAATGTGATTTGGGTGATAGTAGATCGTCTGACCAAGTCAGCACATTTTTTTACCATCAAGAAGACCAACGGAGCGGCGGTGTTGGCTAAGAAGTATGTGCGGAAGATAGTGAGGTTGCACGGGGTGATAGCAAGTATTGTGTCAGACAGGGATCCGATATTTACCTCAGAGTTCTGGAGGGCGTTCCAGGTTGAGATGGGCACTAAGGTGCATATGAGCACAGCGTATCATCCTCAGACGGATGGGCAGTTCGAGCGGACAATTCAGACTTTGGAGGATTTGTTGAGAATATGTGTGCTGGATTATGGTGGTCATTGGGCGGATCATCTGAACCTGGTTGAGTTTGCATATAACAACAGTTACCAGGCGAGCATCGGGATGGCTCCATATGAGGCTCTGTATGGGAGGCCGTGTAGGACACCGTTATGCTGGACTCAAGTGGGGGAGAGGAGCATGTTCGGTGCAGATTTTGTTAAGGAGACGACGGAGAAGATCTGTGTCTTGAGGCTGAACATGAGTGAATCTCAGGATCGGCAGAAGAGTTATGCCGATAGGAGATGGAAAGAGCTGGGAGATCTGGTGTATCTCAAGGCAGCTATGTTGAGGGGTCCTAACAGATCCATTTCGGAGAATAAGCTGAGTCTGAGGTTTATGGGTTAGTTCAAGGTTGTGGACCGGGTTGGACCGATGGCTTATCGTTTGGAGTTACCTCAGAGTATGAAGGCTTTTCACAAAGTCTTCCATGTTTTGTTGCTGCGAAATTATCTACATGAGTCTGAGGAGGTGTTGGCTAGGTTTCCAGAGGATCTTCAGCCCAACATGACATTGGCGGCGAGGCCTGTGAGGATTTTGGAGAGGAGAGTGAAGGTGTTGCGCCGGAAGAGTATACCGTTGGTGAGAGTCGTGTGGGACTGTGACGGTATTGAGGAGGAAACTTGGGAACCAGAAGCGTTGATGAAGACGAAGTTCCCAAAGTGGTTCGAGAAGCAAGTGGTGGCTTGAGTGTCTTTCTGGTTTTCAGAGTCTATCTTAGCCTGTGGTTGTTAGTTGTTATGTATTTCGTTTAGTTGTTGTAACGAGTATACATTTGGAGATTTAATAAGATGAGTTTGCCTTATTAAATGTATGTAAGACGTGTGTTCTTATGGTGTTGACTGGTGATGTCATGGATAGTGATGACTGGTAGGTCATGTGGAGGTCTAGCGATAAAGTTCCATGGGAGTTGGAGCTGTTCTAGGGGGATTATCTATTGATGAGATTCTATGTGAGTTAGGACTTATTATTCTCTAGATGGCACTGGGAAATTGAGGTTTTATGTGAGTTAGAGCCTGCCTATTTTCTAGGGGGAGTCTGGAACAGAAGTATTATGTGAGTTAGGACTGTCTTTTCCAGGGACTCTGTGTAAACACCATGGTGATTGGGTTGTTTCGGATGACCACGATAGGTGATTTCGGTCGGCTGGTGCTTATGATGCATGTTAGAGAGAGATTGCTCTAGGGGATGTGTGATTCTCCTGGATATACTTGAGGGGACAGTGAGGTTCTCTCCAGGGGATGTGTGATTCTCCTGCATATACTTTGAGGGGCCGAAGCCTCTCCAAAGGATGTATGATTCTCCTGCATATACTTTGAGGGGTCGAAGCTTCTCCAGAGGATGTGTGATTCCTCTGCAGCCGATAGCTCGACGGACTGTGTGTCCCGAAAGTGGGAAGGGCTGGAGCATACCTGGAGCTGGATGGACTGCAGCCGTGAAGGCAGAGGGGGTAAGATATACACCAAGAGCACAAAGGGTAACAATTCTGAGGTGCTGGGGTGGTGTATATAGATATGAGTATTGTGCAATAGAGTCTGTAGTGTGATCATAAGTATAAGACTGGATGAACTTCAGGGATCGGGAGTGGATCTCAGGTGGTGCTGACCGGGTTGGGTCAGAATTGCAGCCGTGGTGAGACAGTGCAATGTGGCTAGTATAAGACTAGTGGAGCTCGGGGATAAGGTGTGATCACGAGTGGTGCTGGCCATGGGCCAGGAGTGTGTGTGCGGACATCGAGTCTAGGGTTTTTACTTACGTTTAAAATCTCGTTCGGACAACCCTGGTAGCATATGTAGCGCTGTTGGTCGTGCATGTTCTTGTTTAATTGTTGCGCGATCATTTGGTCCAATTTTGGGTCAACGGTTGGTCATGCATGTTCTTGTTTGATTGTTGTGCGATCAATCGGGCAGCCCTAATCTGGATCAGGGAGCGTTGCATCGTTGATGTTTTCGGATGAATCTGGTCGGGTTTTAGACAAGAGTGTTAACCTTAGTGAGACGGAGTCGCATGATTCGAGGTCGAATCCATGTTAGTGGGGAAGAATTGTAATGCCCGTGAACCAAAAAATGGATTTTTGGTGGTGTGTCGATCGACACGAGTGGTATGTGTCGATCGACACGAGTTGAAATTGGACCGACAGGTTCGGTTTGATTGTCCAATTTTGTGGGACGGTTTAGGGACCCTAGGGTTTGATATTTAAACAGAACAGGTTGAGTTCTAGCCGATTTTTCCATCAGAATCAGAGAGAAACCAGAAGGTTTGAGAGGAAATTCAGAAATCAAGAGATTTGGGGATTTTTGGGGAGTTTCTTGAGAAGGATTGTATTGAGAGGGTGTTAGAACGCGAAAGGGATTGTTGTTGGGTTGATTTCGGGTCTGGGAGGATAAAATCAGAGGCTGGTTCGTGTGTTCTTCGTTCGTTCTTCGTGTTCTTCCTCATTCAATTCGATTTTGAGGTGAGTGGCGTGACCGTAGGTTTATCTGGATAAAGGAGTAGATGGAATACGAATGTTTGGATTGGATTTGGTGTGTTTGTGGATGAATTTTATGTAGGAGATCGATGAATCGCGATGGGATTCGAGCCATGAGAGGATAGGCTCGTTTCTTAGATTATGCGACGTCGTGTCGATCGACACCATGGTGGTGTGTCGATCGACACAGGTGCAGTGTATTGATCGACACCTAGTGGTTTTGTCGATCGACACAGTAGCTCCTGAACTGGTTCTCGTCTGTTGTTTGTTTTGTGTATGCTTGTTGATTGCTCATCCTGGTATTATATCTCTTGCTTATGCCTGTGTGTATAACCTGTAGACGGGATGGCCGCCTCGCTGAGTATTTGTGATAATACTCACGCAACTTTTTTGCCATGTATTGCAGATAAAGAGAAAATGTGATCGTGGAATCATGGTCGGGAAAAGGAGATGATCTAGGGTCTCGTTTTTGTGGTCGATGTATTAGAATTGCTAGGTCGTTAGTGATTATGGAACTACTGCTTTTGTTATTGGATTGTTGAATTGACTTATTGGTTATTGGATTGTTGTTAAGTAATTCATTGAATTGGAATTTGTTAGATTAATAAAGTATGAGATTTATTGATTGGAATAGTTGTTGATTGTTATTGATTTCCGCATTGCTTATGTTGGCCCATTGAGGATTATTATCTGTGATGATAATAATCTGAAGGGAAAAAATTTAAATTTTTGGGTCGGGTTGTTTCATGATGAGCCAAAGAATCAAGGGGGATTCTCATATGATTTTAGTAATTCAGAGACGTATTGGTGACACGATTGAGTACAAGGTAAAGTCCAAAGGGATTTCGAAACCTTTCTTCAAAGTTAGAGCTATTCTCACATCTGAGCTGAAAGAAAAAGGTGAAGAAGCTGTGAAAGCTATGTTGAGCAGAGTTTTGAAGCTGAAGTTTACTGATTGGAGAGATTGTTGTGGAGAAAGTTCTCATGCTCATCTTTCTGACTGACACATGAGATCCAAGTCAAGCTCGTGACTTAAAACAAGCGCTTAGTGGGAGGCAACCCACTGGTAGGTTTACTAACTTTTTTTATTTTGATTTCTTTTATTACTAACTTTTAGTTTTAGTTCTAAGTGTTTCAGGTTTTTCTATAAAAAAAACAAATGATGGAGCATACGGAGGAAAGATCGACCGATCCTTTGGGTAGATCGATCGATCCAAAATAATGAAATCAAAAGCCAATTCTGCAGTTCACCTCAGGATCGACCTGCCCACTAGAAACGTGAATCGGAAAAGAGCACCTGCTCCACAATACAGAGCACCTGCTCAACAATACAGAGCACCTGCTCTCCAGGGTAAACATTCGAAATTCGGAGTTAGGCCCACCAAGAGGTATTTCATCACAAACAATTTTATTTTATGATTTTTCTTATGATTTTCTTTCTTTCTACTTTCCCTTCTCTTATTTTTACACCGAGATGGTGTGAAGTAAGTGTGGGAGGAGTTGCTACTAATGACGTTTATTTTGGTTGTTTTCTATTTTCTTATGTCCTGTTTGAGTCAGTTTTTCGTTTATTTTATTAAGTCAAAAACTTTGTAAGGAATTAGGACCTTATCTTATGATGATGTTTGAACTATTTGTGTTTAACTTTCTCTCTAGTGACCATTTCTTCAGAGCGTGGGTACAAGGAACAGCTGGAACATTTCAATACACTATCTTCCAGGTTTCATATTGACCGAAAATCTTTCTCGCTAATGGCACTAGATTAGGGAAACGAATCATATTCAAAACTTCTTATTCCTTTTTATCACTCTTGTTGTTCTTGAATAGTTTGCTCATTTTTAGTTAGTATCTTCCTTAACCCTAACCTTTTTTCAAGCCTCTTGCATTCTTGTTATTTCATTGCTTACATCGAATTTACATTTATTTGCTTGATAAAATCGTGACAACTTAAACCATATTTAATCGCTTAGCTGAATTGTTATCCCATAAAATTATAGTGTATTGCTGGTCCCCTGAACGAATCTAAACTATTCTACATCGAATTAGTATTTCTAGGCTTCGAACGCATAGACCGGACAAAAGTCCTTTCATCAGCCTCTGATTTTACACATGGGTTTCCTCCAATGATTTTCATAGCTTTGTCCCCATGTAAACAAGTAAGGTCATCCTTTATCTCATTTATTGAATTCCTGTTTTTTTCCCTCATGTAAAGGCATCACTTCAATTTGAGAAGCATTGAGGCGTAATAATGAACAAGTCCTTGACAGTAATCAAATCAGAAGCAAAGCTTAACGCATGAGATATTTCGGTAAGGGTCAATGCATATCGACGTAAGTGGAAACATGAACCAGAAAACAAGATATGTTCTGAATTGCATTTCTCCATTCCTTGATGAATTTTCTTTCATTTTTGGTCTCAAGGCTGGTCTTGAAAACAAAATAGTGTAACGAAGGCAGCGGCAGTGCAAACTGGGAAGATGTAAGTGTCATTTTACCAATTTGGAATTTTAAATTGTCTTTAGTTTAAGAATTTGAAAGAGCTAAATTCAGAGATACTAATGGGTTTCTATTGTGTTTTCTCAATCATGATTTGTTCAACAGCTTTATTTGAGGTGTGGATACACAAGCATTGTTAGTTACAAACGAGTAGATGTTAAAGTCCATAAGTGAGGTTGACATCAGTATAGATTATGACTTGCCTTACTTGAATTTTATTATTACTGTTTTACTAAAGTATTTACGGACTATCGCTCCGTATAATTCCTTTAAAATACAATGACTACTAAACCAGAGACGTCTCTAATGGGAATCCAGTAAACTGTTTTGACACTCGATGAAACAAAAATACATAAATGTCAATCATAAATCAACTTTGAAAGTTTGTAAGCTCGAATCTTTAAGGTGTTTCTCTACTACCTTTCATGAATCATTCCAAAAAGTTTGGTTCTCTTGATTGGTTGTTCTCTCATTAAGTTCTTTGCAGTTCAGAGGCAGAAAATGCTAAATACATGAGTTAACCTGTTATTTGACTGATTTTTGTTTTATGCATTCACTCTCTCTCATTTCCCATTAACTTCTTCTTAGATATCACTGGGTGCTACTCTTTTTTGCCTCTGGTTCAAATTCGAAACTCTCTTCAGAAGAAGTACTTTCCATCCCTTGCTCTTTCTTTAACTTCTTTAGCGTCAGACAAAGTTGCTTCTTCTTTACTTTTGCCATCCTAGTTAAATTTATTTTGGCTTAAGAGAAGAAAAGATAAAGATTGAAGTAGACTATTTGTAATTACTATAATTTTACCTCTGATTTTGAATTTTCAATCATTGGAAATGGGTCAGAGTTATCATTCACGGTTCTTTAGACGGTGAATGTTTGGAAGGAAGTCGTGAAGTTTTGTACTATGATTTGTTCAACTAACACAGAAGTACAAAGGAGAGCCAGCACACCACCGGGCTCAGAGCCAACCCATGCTCCGATTGTCAAGATTGCGCAAGCTTTCCATAAATTGAAGCAAAGGACGAATATGTGAGTCCAGCTCCATAAGCATTATAGAAAGATAAGACAGGAGCGCAGATATGCAAATATAGATGACAAGAATGTGATACCATCTCAGCTGTTGGAACATGTGAGGGAGTATCGCTATAGATGTTGCAGCTATTATGATATACCCTCCAACAACAAACCAAGTAGGGATTTGGTCTTTGAGGAAGAATCTTGTACGGCGTTTTGTCATCATAAGATTGCTTTGGGCTGAATAGGGAAGCATGATGTTAGCCGTGAGATGGAGAGGGCCCCAATCCTTTACCGTTACAAAAGAAACAGGCCGAGGGCCCAAAAGAAGAAGCCGCCTCATGAGGAAGAGGGATCAGGATCGGATCAGAACAAAGACAGAGAAGCAAGGGACCAACAAGAAGGACTGAAGATAACGATTTCCTCTATATATTGTTTTTGGCTTGTAGCCTCTTCACTTTATCAAAGATTTGATCAACAATTGTAAGAGAGAGAAAGGAGAGTCAGGGACTCCTTAATATCCCTTTTCTATTTTTCTGCTTTGGAGATTGTTTCCTTTGTGGTTTGAAGAACAAGTTTGGATCTTTGTTTGATTATCTTGAGTGATTTACAAAGATTAGGAAAACATTCCTAACAGTTGGTATCAGATTCATTTCGATCCCCACACCATGGACCACACCGCCGCTCAGTTATCACCAATCACCGAAGCTTCACAGGAACCGTCGCCAACGATCTCCGACGGCGGTTCCCCAAACGCTGCCATGATGTCCAAGTTAATCGCTTTAATGCAACGGATGGACAGAAAACTCGACGACGATGCGTCACACCGGAGAAAAAAGCAACAGGAAAGGGAGCTCCTTTCCGCGTCTGCTCAGTTCTGCTCAATTCATTTAGACCCTTAATTTGTCTCCAGTCTTCACGGTTGATCAAGGCAAAGTGTGTCGCTTCGTTCTAGTAGCTCTTAGCTCAACCATTCTGTGCTTTTAATCTCTAGCATTTTTGCTTAGTTTTGTTTCGAATGTGGTTTGAATTTTTCTTGGTTTTATGGTTCCATTGTGTGGGCTTAGTTTTCCGGGGTTTCTTCATTTTCCACCGGCCTTTGTAATTTCACTTCGGTAGTTATAATAAATTCTAGATAACAAAAAAAAAAAAACACTCGAGTATAACATGTATGAAAAAATTTAAACAGTAAAATTATGGTTTTAATAATGTTTTAAACCTTACAAAACTCTCTTCTATATAATAGCGGTCTAGATGCACATTATTATTTTCAAAAATATGCACATCATCAGTATATATCCCTTTTACTTAAAAAAAAGAAAGAGTGCATGCATACTTTATCAACAAGCTTACAAGCGACAAAGTTGATTATTGCTTCAGATAATATTCATACAAGAGAGTTTGTTAATGTGAAAGCAGAAAGCCACTAGAGTAATACGAGACTTTTTTTTTTTTTTTGGTATATCTCAGGCCAAAGGGCCCAGACTAATTTATGGGGGAGGTGCAGTACATGGATAGACTCTTTTTCCGGATATACAAATGGACCAAAAACAAAAATCCATATCCATGTGGATATTCAGGATAATGTATTTAGTTTTGCGCATCTGTAACGTGTTGGCGTCCCAATTTCGTCTCCTTACCATTCAACCATAGCGTTCCGGACGAATAATACGAAACTTGACCCAAATGTATTATATAGATTAATGTCTTTTAGATTTATTAGTTCTTAAGCTCTAGAATTGCAAGAATCACCAAAATCTTTTACTAGAAATTTTCTCTATATCACCATGGAATTGATGTCTACAAACGCATGACTCTATATTTATACGTGATAGAAATGTCACAATAGATAATACCAAATCTCCACACACAAAAATTACGTCTCTCTCTCTCAATCAATTTACAAGAATTACTGTAAATTTCTCTACTCTTGTCTTCTCTGTCTCGCTTGGATTGTTCGTCGTTCAAGAAGAACAATTGTATTTGTCAATATCAATTTTGTTTTATTTTAATCATGTATTTCTAATGAAACGAGAGGTTCTCATGACACAACGTTGTTTTAGATTTTTTTTTTAAACTCTGCGTTTCTAAACAAACAACGTTGTTTCATCCGTGTCATCAATGTTATCAAAAGTCAACGATTTTTTTAAAGACGTTATCCGATTTTGCACAAAATTAAAAGTTTAGATAGTAAATTTAAATTTATACTTAATTAAGGTATGCATTCGTACAATAATATAGTTTATGTAAAAATAAATAGAAACTCTATAAATGAATAATATTGAGACTAAGATATTTTATTAATTTATAGAGTTATTAATTTACCGGAAAAAAAACTTTTTTTAATTTTGTAAAAACAAATTTTATTTACTTTTTATATTGTATATTAAATTATATTTTTCTTAAATTATTTTTCTTCTTTTTGTTTGTGTTTATTACATCAAGAATGATTATAAAGAAATTTCAGTTTAAAAACAAAAAATACTAAAATCATTTATTAATATATCTTAGTTGTGTATGTATTAAATTTTATATACCAAATATTAATTTATGATATTATTGTGACCATATTTACATAAAACTAGTATAATATTTCTTATTTTATTATTTTAACGAATTGTGTTATATTTTGCACTAGTTCAACATGGGGTCGACAAATTTTTTTTATTTATCGAATATTAATTTATAGAATTTCTACTATACCATTATGCTTAAGGTATGAAATAGTCGACTTTCATAATAAGTTTGTGCTGATAGCCTGATACAACAATTATTATTGTAACTTTTTTATAGAAAGCAAAAGGTTTTAATTTGTACAATTTTATTCCAAGATTCGATCAATGAGAATGAGATAATACAGAGTAAAATTGGCGAACCATATGAAAGACCATATTGGACATTTGAATACATGAACGTTAAACGTTGATCATGCTAAAACAAAAGCATGAAACGTTAAACCCAAGATCTCTACTTCATAATCCATACACATTACTCTGTTACCCAATTCAAAAAAACATGTTCCAATGCTAGTAATTTATATCCACAAATCCTAGTAACAATAGCCGATTAGACATCCTCTGCTTGATGAAGAGCTTTGGAACTACGTGAAACCCCGAAAAGCGACAAATGGAGGAGGCAACCGATGATGTTGAAGATCGGTAGAATCTTAAGAGGCTATGAGTTTCAATCTTTTACCATCACATTGGTCGCTTCCAATATCAACTTTCGGTTTTCTTCACAATTCCAAAGCTCTTCATCAAATACTTTAAACTCTGAAACAAGCTTTACCATTCTCCCAATGTCTCTTCCCATGGAAGTCTGATGCCATAGCTCATCGGGTCACTGGTCCAACCGTGGGTCAACCGCGGGTCAATAGATTATTAAAAATATATATATATATAATATATATATATTGTAAATATATACAATAAATAAAGTTTTAAAACTTTTCTGTTAATTTCAAAATAAACGGTCTAAACTCTAAAGTTTAAGAAAAAATAATACTAAATCTCAAGAGTATGAATTTGAAAGAGATGAAACCCTATATCAACAGCTAAAAACAAACCTTCTAATTCATGCTAAGGTTTTTTTCAAAACCCAAACCGCCGGTTCAACCAACCGGTTCGCGGGTTAATAGCGGGTTTTTCTGAATTTTGACTGGTTTTTTATTAGCGGATTTTATCATATAACCTGAACCGTAATAGTGATCGGATCGCGGTTCAACCAGTTAAACCGACCGGTCCGGGCCGGGCGTGAAAACACTGAGTGTGAAAGAACAAAGCTTCAGATATGAAATCAGCATCGAACAAATATAATCACAATAATGAGAAAATTGAGATTCGTTTTGCATAATGACTCTAACAATCATGAACGGGGATGTAACACTTTAAGATTGACTCAGAGTGCATGAATATTTTATCAACAAATTAAATCGTAGTTTCATGCAATATCAATACAAAAGAGTATACATTTTTCAAGTGACTATGTAAGATAGTAACGGTTACTCAAAGATTTGAGTGTACACATAGCAAGAAATGTTGGGCATGGACCTGCGGCCCAATCGATCTGGGAAGTCCAGTAAGTTTCTGAAGCCCAACTCATGCCCTAATTATGTTGTGGTCAAACAAATGTCAGATTTGGAAACTATAGTTAGTGAAACCTAGGATGTACCTTCAACTTTTTGCAATAAATAGGAAAACAAAGTGATGTGACAATTCATTCATTATTCCTTGGAAGAGAGCACAAGAGACCAGAAACATTCTTTCAGGACTCTGACTCTCTCAAAATGACATTTTCGAAAAGCTACCGCTGACCGGGAAACACCCAGAAAAGATACTCTTCACAGAAGCTGACCGGGGTCTGTCCGGTCTATCAATTCCGAACTACTCAGTAACACTTATAGCCTGCGAACTCATTTCTCAATATACGACATTCTCCGACCTCCTATCTACTATAAATTCATTATTCCGCTTTCGGGCTAAAACAAGAAAGAAAATGATACTTTTAATGTGATAAAGTTTATAGTATTAGGAGTCGTGAAAAAGAGATAATTACACAGACAAATGGATCAAACTAAAGTTTATCTCTTTTTCATATAACTATGTCATTTAACTACACAAATTTTTCATTCGTTTGTGTTCATATGACAGTTTGATATACATCATGCTATTCCCCCAATATAATAGTATATTGTATATATGTAGCTCGTTATATCTAAATTTACCATGATATATAACATCAAATATTTAGTTTTTCTCAAAAAGAAATAAAACATCAAATATTTTAGTTCACCGTAGTTTTGAAAGACCTTAAAAAAAGCAATTTTTTTGGAAAAACCATGATTTCAAGTAAATTTGTCTCCGGTTAAAAAAAAACAAAAACATTTTCCACAAATTTATCTTAGAGTAAATAACTAGAATGAAATTAAAAAATCAGTGATTCTATTAAATATATAAAACTATAAGGTTTTGACTCTCAATATGCCAATCATTTAAAATTTCAAAACTATAATCTCATCCTTTATTTCCCTTCTAATTTTATTGATAAAAAATATCATGTCATCAAACACGACATAATATTACAAACCTTTTAGTACGTCAGACTTGAAAAGTTGGAGTCTAGAGATAAAATACAAAATTTGTGGAATATTACAACCCCATTTCTTACGCTGAACTTGAAGACTTGGAATCCACACAAAACATGAAACACAAATGGGTCAATCAATAGGATTAGAGTCCCTACTTACGAGAGTAGCCTATAGCGTTTAAGTCCACTAGAGACGACTTAGTTTTTTCAGTACATAGATTATTTGGTTATAAAATGACCGACCAATTTCATGTAATTAAGTAACATTTTTAATTATTGTTGTGAGGGAGAGCGTAAAATGAGCATAACAATGAGGAATTTGTTGAATATCATAACAATCATTTGTGTATGCCTCAATTGGGTTTGTATTGAGGGAACTAAAAAAAGAGAGGTTGATTCTCACACTATTAAGCTCAGCTCTCTTTTTCCTTCATCATCATCATCTTGTGTTCTTTCTCCAAAAGGTGATTTAATCTCTAATCATAATTCATTGTGTTGACATAGATCAACACATATATTTTTCCCCAAATATTGCCATTTTTTCAACAAAAAAAAAACTCTTGAATATTTTTCACATATTTTGTTTTCGTTGCACTATGATATATATATAATTGTTCCCTTTTCACGCTTACAACTTTTATTGGCTTGAAGTAAATACTGAAATAGTGATAGGTGCAAAATAGTGAAAAGACACGAATTATATGACCACTAGTTTCTTTAGGCCATGCAATTTGAATTTCTTGCAAGTACACAAATGGGTTGAAATTATATAATTTTAGTATAAAACCTTAAAATCCTTAACCGGCCAACAATCTTTTTTTTTTTTTTTAACAAAAAGAAATCCAGATAGTGTAAGAATGAAGAATAAATATTAACAAACTTACTTCAATTCGTTAGGTTAATCTCTCTTTTTTTCTTTCTATTAGATGTTTTAGTGTAAATATTTATAGTTGAGGTTTCATATATTTTATTATTGTTAACGTAAATCTCTTTGTTCAGCATCTAAAACCAAGTCGTCGCTACACGTGGTGCACATGCACGGCCCATGCTCGCCTCATAGCACCGTGAGTCCGGACCAAGATGACATCCTGAGACGTGATCAAGAACGCGTGAACTCTATCCACTCGAAGCTTTCAAAGAAATTCACAGATCAAGTTAGGCCGAGCCAGTCGACAGATCTACCAGCTAAACACGGGAGTACGGTCGGTACGGGCAACTACATCGTGACAATTGGAATCGGTACACCAAAACACGATCTTTCACTGGTATTCGACACAGGAAGCGATCTAACGTGGATCCAATGCCAACCATGCGCTGGATCTTGCTACACTCAAAAAGAACCAATCTTTAACCCTTCTTCGTCTTCTTCATTCTCCAACGTCTCATGTTCATCTCCAGTGTGTGCTTCTCTCAATTCTGCAGGTTCGGTTTTGTAGTTTTTTTTGTGTGTTTGTCTCCGGTTTACGTTAACCCGAGTCTTAGATTACATTTGCTCTAATTTTAAATCAGGAATCCTTAGTCGTTGCTTACCGTCTAATTGCGTCTACGAAACGCACTACGTCGATGGTTCATTCTCCGTCGGATTTCTCGGCGAGGAGAAATTTACACTAACGAACTCTGATGTCTTCGACGGCGTTAACTTTGGTTGCGGTGAGAATAACCAAGGACTTTTCACCGGAGCCGCCGGACTTCTCGGCCTTGGCCGCAACAAACTCTCGTTTCCGTCGCAGACGGCGACGACGTACAACAACATTTTCTCCTACTGCCTCCCTTCTTCCGGAAGATTCACCGGTCATCTGACCTTCGGATCCGCCGGAATCTCTAATACCGTCAAGTTCACGCCGATTTCCTCAACCACATTCGCATCCTTCTACGGCATCGATATCGTAGGAATCACCGTCGACGATAAGAAATTGGAGATTCCTTCAACCGTATTCTCTACTCCGGGAGGTGTAATCGATTCCGGCGCTGTGATTACTCGTCTCCCTCCAAAGGCATACGAAGCACTTCGAACGGCGTTTAAGGAGAAGATGTCGAATTACACAACTACATCGGGACCTTCCCTGTTTGATACTTGCTACGATTTCACCGGATTGGAGACGGTGACCGTCCCGAAGATTTCCTTCTTATTCAATGGCGGCGCCGTCGTAGATCTTGGTCCGGTGGGGGTTTTGTATGCGGTTGATGAAAAGCGTTTTTGTTTGGCGTTTGCTGGGAATAGCAACGATGGTGACTCTGCGATTTTCGGAAACGTTCAGCAAAAGACGATACAAGTTGTGTATGATGGGCCGGGTAATCGGGTCGGGTTTGCTCCAAATGGTTGTAATTAGTTTATATAATAAGCAACCAAAAATGGGTAATTTCGCATATCAATTTACGTGTGTAATTTGTGTAAACGGGGATGGTGTCTATCAAATCATTATAATAAAAGTGATGTTGTGTGGAATATAGATAGATGTAGCATGTTACTTTTTATTCTACTATCAAAATTTGGCATTGCTTATAAGTTATAATGTTATGATAATTTTATGATGATTGTTTCTTTGGTTTACATGCAATTCAATTAGGAGTGATGTACATAATTCACAAAAGAAAGTAATGGAAAAAGAAAGGGTTTTCTGCAAGAAAAAAATCTTCGAAGTAATTAAGATTTGTAATTTTATATTCCATATCAATTAAATACAGTCAAGTCAATCCATGAAGTGTGAGTCAACCCGCAATAAAACCGTTCGAGTTGTCAGAAGTTATTGGTCATGGAAAATAAAACACACCGTTTTGATTGTAAAAACTACATGCCATTTTAACTTTTTTTATTAATAATTTTCTTATAAAAAGGATAGAAAGAAAAAAAACGGAAAAAGTACATGCCATCGTCTTCTCTCCCTTTTTTCTGCACACTTAACTCTTCTCAAATATTTGATGACAATCGAATTATTCCTCAAAAAAAAATTCCACATAGATCGATTATCTTCTTCTTCCTAACACAAGATATGCAATCGACCACCCAAATCTGATATCATCTCGAATTTGAATCCAATCCCTTTCTCGACGATGTTGAAGTCGTATTTCGCCTATCACGTGAAATCCTTGTCCGGTAGATATGAGAAAAATTTGTAGCTTGATCTTCCGATTGCAGAGTAACCGATCATTCTGAAAACAGATTTCTATTGGACAGAGAGGAAGGAAGAAACGAAAGTTTATTTTTATATTTTGTTTATTTAAGAAAAAATAGAGAAACTGTGTATTGTTTTTGATATGTAAATAGAAAATGGTTGTTGTTTTTAATTATAATAAAAGTTGTATTTTATCTTCCGTCTATTTTGAGATGTAAGTTTTGCCATGTCATCAATATACGCGAAAGTTATATTGCGGATTGACCTGTATTTCATTGACATTGAAGATAAAATTGTAATTCTGATCACTTGAAAAGTTTTTTTGCAGAAAACTCAAAAAAAAGGTATATTCTTGCTAGCAGTTAAACCTTAGACCGATCATTCCTATATACGTACTTGAAGCACACTAGGAATTTTAAATTTAACCTGAATGAGATTTCGAAACCAATATGAACTTATTGACCTATAAACGTGTATAAGGAGATTTTTTTGGATAAATTAAATGAATATTAGCATTGGGTGTGTCGATTAGGTCAATAACATAGTAAAAGTGGCCAATTGGATAAATAACAATAGTACAAAAAATTATATGTCTATGAAAATAACGATAATGCCCCTTTAAATTCTGATTCAACGGACTAGACATCAACTTTATCTATTTTTCTGATTCCAAAACTTTATGTCTCTTTTTCATCTTATATTGCATCGATTCTTCTTGGGTTGGGGATAATTATATTGCATCGATTTTTAGGTTGGAAATAAAATGTATTGTAGTTGACTAAGATATAAAATATACTAATTGATTACAAGATAAAATATAGTTAGCTACAAGATAAAATGTATTTATTTTATTAACTTCAATTAGTTGAAAATTATATAATTTATTTTAAATAGAAATGTCGTTTTTATGTTGAAAATATATACCAAATGACTTTATAATTCCCATAGTCATAGGTACAAAATAGTGAACGACAAGACCTTTACGATACTACTTGTGTGTTATTTTGCAAGGTTATCTGTCAAACAATTTGAATTCTTGCAGTCCACATGAATTAAATATCTTGAAATTAAAAAAAAAAATCTTGGAATTATATACTCTTATCATAAAATAATTACATTGAAATCCTCTACCAACAATATTTGTTGTGAATAAAAAATAACTAGTGTAAAACGACAAAATAATCAAATAACAAACCTACCTCAATTCGTTAGTTTAATCTACTATTCATTTCTATTAGATATATATTATTTCCTCTATTTCTTTTTGTTTGATGTTTAAAATTTTTACACATAATTTTTTTTTTAAAAATCTTTTTATTTTCTATTTTCTCAAAACAAAACAATACAAAACATGTTTTATCATTAATTCCAAACACAATTCAACTACTAAAAACAATCCTCAGAATTCAAGCACTCAAAAACACAATTAATTTTGCATTCAAACTTGAAAACATCAATCAAAGTGAAGCAAAAATATATGCTAAAACATCTAACAAACAAAAAAACGGGGGAGTAGCTTTTGCGATAATTGTAACTGGTCTCGGACCTTTAATGGTAAATTCTCTATGCAGCATCAATACCAAGTCGTCATTGCACGTTGTGCACATGCCTGGTCCATGCTCGCGACCTTACCAACGACATCCTTAAACATGATCAAGAACGCGTGAACTCCATCCACTTGAAGCTTTCAAAGAAATTTACAAATCGGGTCAAGCCGAACCAATCAGACAGATTTACGGGCTAAATACAGAAGCACGATCTGTTCAACCAACTATATGGTGACAATTGTAATCGGTACACCAAAACACGATCTTTCACTAGTATTCGACACATGAAGCGATTTAACGTGGATCCAATGCGAACCATGCGTTGGATCTTACTACCCTCAAAAGGAACCAATCTTTAACCCTTTTTCGTTTACTTCTTACTCCAACGTCTCGTGCTCATCTCCTCTGTGTGATTCTCTCACTTCCAGAAGTTCGGGTTTTTTGCAATCCAATATTTCACAATCTCCAAGTCTCAAGAACCAAAAACAAGCTCTGGATCAAACCCAGGATTGTGAAATTCGATCGCTCGGTCTATCTCATATAACCTATAGGTTACCTAATTTGTAACATGCATTAAACCTAGATTTGCTACTTACACAAACAAGTACGTTGTAGACTTGTAGTGGACATTCTTTACACCAGTAACTCTCACAAAGTATTAGTTATACAAACCACGAGGGTCCTATATAGCCCAGCACCCGCATGATTTCAAAAGAAGGATCCAAACATCACAAGCCCAAACGAACGACCTTTCAAACCAATATGCCTATATAGTTATCTCATGAAGCCCATCTTTAGGCCTCATCTCCCACAGCAAAACACAAGCTGCCAAGACTCATCCCCATGCTTCAAGCAGCGGTCTGCCAACTATTTGCCTATCTCAGACCAGAACATAGTTAAATGAAGTCATAACTTCGGATCTCAGTTTTTGTTGTCTACATTGAAAAAAAAAAAAAAAAAACAATACGAAAAATTAGACCCTACCAAGTCATAATGCATTGAAGTATTGAACACATTAGAGCAGTCCTACCAAGTTGATTCACGGTTAAATTAAATCGTTCAAAAACTTTGATGTAAACTTTCAACCCACCATTATTGTTTTCGATTCCAACGGCAAAATTCGTTCCATCCTCCACATGAGTGTATATATGTGTTCTAGGAAGTGTGTCCATTTCGTCATTGAACATTGGTTTTCTAAGGTAAATCCATCCAACTGAACATGGTTCAAGCTTAATGTTCTTTGTTTTTATTGTCATTTTGTTACTCATGTAAAAAATCTGCACAAGTGGTTTTTTCGTTTGATAGTAACAAACGACTACGACTAGTGTTAGCGATTATATGTCGCGATTTGTTATTCATTTTGTCATTGTCGCTAGATTTAAATCGTGTAGTTCAAACATTTTTAGCGATTCAAAACTGATGTCATAGATCGTTGCGATTGATGGATGGTTCAAGTCGCCAATAATTACTAAACGAATAACTCTAATGCATTATTTTAATAGAAAGTCGTAGTTGCATGATCCGCACAAGATATGAAAATGGAAGCAACAGTGTTGATTTCAAGTAAAAAATATCAGTAGCTTTCTTGAAAACAATGTGTTCCTACAACATTTGCTTTCTCTGTCACATTGATGTATACAGTTTTAGATTCTTATGAAACTGATCATATAAATAATCATTGTCGTGCATTTCTTAGAGATTAATATATTTTCCACAACTAATTCTGATATTTAAGATATATATACATATTTATACTTGGAAGTAAGTTTTTACAGTAACGTCAAACATGCTTCAACATTTGCTTCATTTCCAAGTCCAAATATATCTCTCTTTTATTTTCCCATTCAGTCTAATCTTTTACATGAAAAACATAAAAATTTAATTGTTCTATAAACTGAAATAAATTATTTACTTTTTTAGATTCCCCAAGTTTTCAACATTTTATCTGTCCCACCACTCTAAAAAGATCATTTTCTTCCGACGAAAGTGGACTATTCCCTACATTCTGGTTTTATCAAGAAGATACAAAAAATAGAGCAAAATCTGTCGAATTTCAATTTATTTCCACTGATATATATCACGAAAAACTCTCGATAAAAAAAAAAATTATTTACAAAATACATAAAAACAAATTATATAGATTTGATTGAGATTTTAATGAAAAATTGAATCAGATTCTTGACAAAGAAATGTATTTCCATAATCATTGACCTGGTTTTTGATGATTGTTTCTCAATCCTCATCTTCGTCGTGGTTAACTTTCGCCGAACTCAACGTTCTACACGGTTGTGACGACGGTTGCTGCATCGATGGAGCATCGACCACAAACGCAGACGACATTTCCATTTGACAAACCCTAACAGCTCCGATTAGTTTCTCCGGTAGTTCTTCCTCCGTCTGCGCCTCCGCAAGGAACCCCATATCAATCGTCACGCTCGTCACATACCCTAAAGCTAACCGAAGAATCGCCGTCGCGATCGCCGAGCTGCTTATATCGACATCAATCTCAAAGTAATTAGGACCTCTATGGTAATTACACGTCAATGCTTTACCTAAAAGACAAGCACCATAGTTACCAACCGCAGCTTTCACTACCCAAGGTCCTTTCACAATCCGATTCACGATTTTGAATCTCTGATTCCGGAACGAGTCGTCTCCGTTTATAAACCGGTGGAGAAGCGAACCGGAAAGGATCGGTTCCTCCGTCGCGAAGTAGAACACAGCGCTATGGTGATCTTTACCTGGAATTTGTAGATTCACGGCGAAGATGAAGCTCTTCAAGGATTGACCACGAGATTGAGCTTTTCTAAGCGCGTGAGCAACACGATTATCGGGACGAGCGAGCACGTTGTCGAGTTTCGTAGCTGATTTGAGCCAGTCCATACCGGAGGGAGAGAGGAGGTAATCTCCGGCGGGAGATTTGTGTTTTTTGGTTAAGTAAGAATTGGAGCGGAGAGAGAATACGTCGCCGGGAGGAGAAGCCCAGCCGTCTGTGCCTGTATCGGGATCTACGCGGCGGAGAGAACCGCCATTGATTGATTCGGAAATCCATTCCGGTACGACGGAGGAAGAACCGGATCTGACTGATTTGGACTTGGATTCGCCGGTGGAAATGCGATGTTGTCGCTGCTTGGAAGGGCTCATTGTGTATTGTGTGTGTGTGTGTGGTCGTTGGCCTTTCTCTCTCTCTCTCTCTCAAAGGCGACTTGTGCGGTGTGACAAAAGAAAGGCAGGAAATGGCTTTGGAGTTTTATAAGAAATTCCAAAACTGCCCTTGACTTCTCCGTATTTCATGTGTTTTTTTTGTTTCCATAAATGCCAATAAAATTCTAAATAATTTGTGTATTTTTTTATTGGTGAATAATTGCATGCAATTGGAATTAATGGTACGGCCATGTGTAAATAAATCCAAACTGTAATCATAATTCATAATTATATTGCAATTAACAGCAGGCACGAACAACTTTTTGTCGACATATTATCATTAAAATTAGTTATTATATAGTATTAACATTTTCAATTACGTTAAAAATAGACTAAAATAAAAGCTAATTAGTTGGTGGAAATGGCATGAATTGTCATTTGCAGCTGGTAATCAATAAAATATACAAATTGTGTACAATTTATGTATATATATTCTCTAGCTCTTTCTGATGACGATGACAAGAAAACAAAACAAAAACTCTCTATTTTGGTTGCTTTTTCATGATAAAAGTAAAAGTTGACTCCAAAGGTACGAATAACGTTCCGCGTAAAAAAAGCGTTCAATGGAGAAATATTTTGTAGCAACTGCAAACTTGCAAGTGGAAAACTTAAAGTTGAATACGAGAACAAGTCGGTTACATCTCCCCACCGACATTGAACACTGGAGTTGCAGTTAAAAATAACTAACATTTTAATGAACTTGTTAAGGAACATAAAACGAGAACTACACAAAAGGAAAAGGAATTTTTTTTATTTTTATGTGAAACTTATAATTACCTCTCATAAATCTGCCATGTAAAGGGCTTCTTTTATTTATCACAAAATTCTAATCAAACCAAAACTTACACAACCTATAAAATTCCACAATTGTTGATCGTTGTTTTAAAAACTGACTACTTAATATAACTTTCCAGCCAAATGAAATGGTTTTCGAACACAGTGTTCCACTCTTGGTTACATCTTCAGACAATGTGTAAAACACCACTGAAGCATACCTGCCATATGAAGCAACCAATTGAGTGATCTGCTTGTGAGAATAGTAGAAGAGACTCAAACAGAAACATAGACAGAGAAAGCAGGACGATAAGAACCAAACTGATGAATTTCTAGAACAAACCAAAACCTAAGGATGAATTTCTAGAGCATCCCCTACTCTCCCAAACCTTAAGGCTCTCTCTTACAACCCAATACCAAAATGTACCCTTGATTCTATTCAATCCTACACTTAATACTCCTCATCAAAGACCAACTAATACCTTAACACAAAGACAGAGTTAGTTAAGCTGATACAGCATTAGGCAATATTTGAACTCTCTTTATATAATATTTACGAAGACTTATTGCAGGACTGTGATAGTCTTTGATGCCGAATGATACTCGAAAATGTTATTGAGAGGAGCCAAGAACGAAGAACACAAGAGTCTTGCTGAAGAACTCAATTCGACAATTAAGCACAGAGAAAAAAAACACTTGTTTTCGTTTAAAATCTACTGGCTGCAGACTGAAAAAGTGCAGTAGTGTAATGAAACAATGATTGGAACTCTTACAAAAGCTATTTAGTGCATCCCGAAAAATGCATAGAAGTCGGTATATGCTAAGAACATAGTAGAAAACGAACTAGTGAACAGATATGATTCCACCTAACAACATCTTCCAAAATCGTTGTAAAGAACTATTACCCTTGCTCTAAAGGTAGAATCAAAGCAAAACATTTCCGAAATCCTCACAACCGACAAAATCAATGATCACAAAAACCCCATCAGATCGGAAGCAAAATCCACCAGTTTCTGAAACCGCAGTAACATCATAGTTCAAGTGACGAACCTATTCGACATTTCTTCAGTGAAATTTTCCTCTCTGAGGCCGACGATCAGTGGCTAATCTGTAAATCCAGTAACCCTGAGAAAACCCCATAAATCCGAAACCAAAATCAATGATTGGAAAATATAAGCAGACAAAAAAATACGATAATGTTCACGAGGAAGTACCAAGGCGATGACATGAGCTGCGGCGAGAAAAACAACCAAAGCAGGTACGAGATCTAGAAACCAAGGTCGCAAGTGTTGATCCTTCGCCATGAAAGACGAACAAAACAGAAACCTTTACTGTTTCTCTCTCAAATGGATCGGATGTGTTCGATATTCGCCGGAATCGCTTTACCGGAGAGACAAGAGACTTGACTGTAATGTAATATGTGCAGTGAACACCGTCGACTGATTTTACTGATCCAATCTCACTCTTCTCCGATTGAAAGTTTATGCTGTTGTTTGGCAGGAGGAGTAGACTTATCCTCAGTCTAGTTAAATTGAAATCATGGCCCATTGGGCTCAATAAGTGGATTTCACATTTACTTTCTCTTTCTTCATCCTCCAAATATAAACAAAATCTTTTATAAATTAAATATCGAGATTATAATATTTTATTAATTTTTAAAAAATACTTTATATATCAATAAATCAATTTAAAATTATTCATTTCTGAAATATTAATTTATTAAAAGTCTATATGAAACCTGATTAGTACCAAAGTAGTGTGATTAGAATATTCAATCCAACTTTCAGGTTTTTCTATTTATTTTATTTTATACATGATAATACAAAATAAAACCCAACTTTTTTTGTCAACAAAAAAAACACAATTTCTTTGATATAGTGCTACTTTATTCTGATATACATTTAATATTTCAAATTTTAGTTTTAAATCGACTTATTTTGTTAATTCGGTGGAATTTTGAATTCATATTACGAATATGGTTCATTTGCTCACATGGTCGTGGTCGAGTGGTCGGTGAGACCTGAGAATATGCTAAAACACTTTTTTTGGGAATTTTAATCTTCCTCAAAATAAAAATCACATTTACGTAAAAAATCTGGTATCAGGCGATCTAGTTATACCTAATAGTCGAAAAGAAATCCATTCTATAGTAATTTGGTGCGTTTTTACCGATCAGCCTCGGTCATGTTGAATTTGAATTTACGTTTTTGGATCGATTTATTTTTGTTTGGTTTGGATCGGATCAAAATGATTTGGCCGGGATAAAATCATACATGCTGCAGCTGTACTAGGGATCCACGTGATACAACCTTCCCTGAACGACACGTGTCAGCTTCTGTGCACCCGCCATTGGTTTAGCCTTTTTTTGACCTGTGGTTTCTTTCTACTTTCTATTTTTAGCATGAAAATCAAAACCCAAACCATTATTTGCGGTAGTCTCGCCGGAATATGCTCCCTTCTCCAAAACGTCGATCACCTGTTTTCTCTTTCCCTCTTTTGGTTAATTATCTCAACAATGAAACAAGCCACGTTCCTCTCCTTCTGAAATCTTCCTTGATGGAATTTGAATCGATTCTGTGTATCTCCCGAAATCGTGATTGTTGAGATCGATCCCCTTTCGATTTCAGATTAAGACCAATTGTTAATTCGAAGACCAATTGAGAAATATGGGTTATCTAGACTTGGCATTGTCGTATTCCAACCCGTCGCAGACTGTTGAAGCTCCGGCGAGTGGTGGTGGTCTCAGGTCATTCATCTTCTACCTCGATTTAATCTTAGTTTCTGTGTTAAATCTGGTTTCTATGAATTGTGGTTTTATCTTGTTCGATTCGATCTAATCTCGTTTGATTGATTCTGATTAACATGATTCAATTTCAGCCAGAATGGAAAATTTAGCTATGGATATGCAAGTTCCGCTGGTAAGAGATCATCTATGGAAGACTTTTTCGAGACGAGGATCGACGGTATCGATGGAGAAATCGTTGGTTTGTTTGGAGTTTTTGATGGTACTTTTCCCTCTTAGAACAACAAGTTATAATATACATTGCTCTTAGAATCATCAGTTTTCAGCATACCTTTTGAGCCTGAGATTGAATTTGGTGCTAATTAACTCGATTCCTCGCTGTTACGGTAGCTTTATAGTTTAGTTTTGACAATAGGGAACAGAAAACTGATACTGGTATCTGTTTTGGTAGGTCATGGTGGAGCCAGAGCAGCTGAGTATGTGAAGCGTCATCTTTTCAGTAATCTGATTACTCATCCAAAGTTTATCTCTGATACCAAATCAGCTATAAGTACTGTCTGATAAACCTGAACAACACAAGTTGTTATCGATGCAGCATTCTAATTTAACATCGAATTTGCTTTTACCAGCGGATGCGTATAACCATACAGACTCTGAACTTCTAAAGTCAGAAAATAGTCACAATAGAGATGCTGGTTCGACTGCGTCTACAGCTATTCTTGTTGGTGATCGTTTACTTGTTGCAAACGTTGGTGATTCAAGAGCTGTTATAAGCAGAGGCGGAAATGGTAAGTTTCAAAGAGATTCGTTATGACTTCTCTTTTCATTGTTAGTGTATTTGATTGTGAGTTTGAGGAGCTAATATCCAATATCATGGAGTATATATATACTGTTAGATTATTCACATGGTTTTTTTTTTTTGGTTATGAATATAAAATTGTTTTGTGCTCTGCAGCCATCGCTGTGTCAAGGGATCATAAACCTGACCAAAGTGATGAGCGTGAAAGGATAGAGAATGCTGGTGGATTTGTGATGTGGGCAGGTAAGTAACAAGAAACTATACAATTATATTTTTCTGCTTCATGCCTATCTCAAACACATAGTCTTGATTGTTGCGTGTATGTGTGTGGCATTAAATTGAATAGGAACTTGGAGGGTTGGAGGAGTTCTTGCAGTTTCTCGTGCATTTGGCGATCGGCTTTTGAAACAATATGTTGTTGCTGATCCAGAAATCCGGGTATTTGCATCACTTCTATAAGAACCAAATCGCCATATGATCACCGCTGACAAATTTCTCCAACCATTTTTTCTTCCAACTGCAGGAAGAAAAAATTGATGATTCTCTTGAGTTTTTGATCCTAGCAAGTGACGGACTATGGGATGTTTTCTCTAATGAGGTTTGTGAAGTTAATTGCTTCTTTAACATCTTCGTTTCGATACACCAATACTTATTATAATCTTTGATCATATTTTGCAGGAAGCAGTTGCAATGGTTAAGGAAGTTGAAGATCCCGAGGACTCGGCGAAGAAACTTGTTGCAGAGGCAATAAAGAGAGGAAGTGCGGACAATATCACATGTGTTGTCGTTCGTTTCTTGGATAACAAGACGGCCAACAGAGCTTCCTCAAGCCACGTTAGCTCTTCATCAGCCAAGCAAATGCCGCCACTCGGAGACCTCAAGAGCTCGTCCAATGAAAATAATGCAGTACACGGCGACTCAGAGAATGTAATGAATCGAAAACCGATCCATGGAAGCAGCAGCGTAACGGATGAAGTGAACGTCAAGGGTTTAGGGAACAAGCCAGAGAATTCAGTGAATCGAAAACCGGTCTCTGCAAGTAGCTTAACCGATGAAGTGAACGTTAAGGGTTTAGGGAACAAACCAGATAATTCAGTGAATCGAAAACCGGTCTCTGCAAGTAGCTTAACAGATGAAGTGACTATAAATAAAGGGTTTAGAGATAGCCTAGGCAGATGAGAGCGGCTCAGGCGGTGAAACAAAGCAAACGCCTGTCGCGGCCGCACTTTTCAGTTCTCAGAGGAATCCAGTCGCAACCGATAAGGTAAATAGCATTCACTCTATTCTCTAGGAACTAAAAACGGTACAAAAACCGTTCTCATCCCTCAAAAGACAGCTAACAAACTTGATTGTGTTTGCATTTAGGATTCAATATGTATTGAATATGAATATCTTACTTTATAGTTTATACTTATGTTGTGTCAGTGTGTGTATATATATATATACATACATCTATTTGTATTTGTTTTGTATGAATGTAGAAAAGAACATATAATATATGCAATATTCAGAAAGAAAATAAAATACGGTCTGCATTTGACTTCTCATCTAGGTTTGTCTTTGTAATTTGTAAAATGTTGTTTTATTATCAAACTGTAGAAACCATCAGACTACATAGATAATAAAATAAAATTAAAGATACATTAACTAAATTTATCACACATATAGAAATATCAATCTAGTTAACTTGATTAAAATAACACAACTCACCTTTGCAAACTTTATTATTGGTTTGGCTCTAAAACAATCCACCAAATACTCCAAGTTTCTTGCCTCCAAATTTCTTCTTGTGCTCATCACTTTGGCCTCTCTGAGCTTTGTTCCTCCTCTCCAAACTCTGAACCAAGTCTTTAAGGGATCCATCAACATCTATTTTATGATTCTTCGCCATCAATTTCTCCGCTACATCAGCTGGAGCAATCTTTGTTTCCTTCAACAAGGACTCGATTTCACCGAACAGAGGATGAGAATCAAGATCTAAGTAGTTCTTGGCAAGAATCTTGAACGCCTCGAAACCACAATAAGGCAACTCAATGTGCATATCCATTCTCCCTCTCCTGATCAAAGCTGGGTCTAATTTCTCCATATGATTTGTGGTGAAGATGATGATCCTTTCTTGTCCACAAGCCGACCAAATCCCATCTATGAAATTCAAAAGCCCTGAGAGTGTGACTTTACTCTGGTTTTTATCTTGTTTGCCTTGTTCTCCATCTTCCTTGCTGCTCAAGTCACTGTCTCTCTTCCTTCTCTTACTCGTTAGGTCTCCAGAACAATCGATGTCTTCAATCACAATAATGGACTTGCTCGATGTAGCGGTGAGAAGTTTCCTCAACTCCGAGTTGTTCTGTATAGCCGTGAGTTCGAGATCATAGATACTATAGTTCAAATGATTTGCCATAGCCGCGATCATTGTGGACTTGCCAGTCCCTGGTGGTCCATATAATAAGTAACCCCTTTTCCAAGCTTTCCCAATCTTCTTGTAATACTCTTTCCCATTTCTAAACGCCTCGAGATCATTTAAAACCTCTTCTTTCTTCTTCGGGTCCATCGCTAGTGTCTGAAAACTCGCGGGATGCTCAAAATCAATGTGTCTCCACAAGCTCTTCTTGCTAGTATCCCAATTCATACTAGGGTTATTAGTGAACAGCTTCATCTTCTTGTTCTTCGCCTCGATCGATTTCCCTTCTTCCATTATATACTTAATGTAAGGTCCAGTTACAATCTCCAATCCACTTCTATGGAAAGTGAGCTTGTGAGTTCTATCTCCATCAGTGCTAGTCACAATCTCCCACCAGACATTAACTCCTTCGTATACGTCTCTGACTTTAGCCTCGTCACGTTTCAAGATTAGACCTTTACTCTCTTTAACCTGACTTGCCCTAAGCTTCTGCGCTTTATCGATTGCTTTTGCCCCAAGGTAAGTGTCGATGGCTGCGAAAGCGTGATTGAAACGGTACTCTTCGTACTCAGGGAAGTTGATGACAATATAAGGAGAAAAGAAGTTGATGATCTGGTCGGAGAATCTTTGGACAAAGGAGAGTTGTTGAATTGCAGACAAGAGAAACTCTTTGATTGCAATCTTGAGGTGATCAGGGAAGATCTGTTGAAAAGTTGCCCAGAAGAAGAACAAACTTGCCATGCTTGAACCAAATGTGCTCATTGTATCTCCCATCATCGTCAAGAACAATTAACTTTTTTGTTTTGTGTTTTTTTCTTTGAATTTTTGGACTTGTTTTTGTGAATTAGTTTGGATTACCGTGTAAAGGGTCTTATTTATAGACATTATTTAAAAAAGCAATGCATAGTGATTAGTAAGATATGCATGAGTCAAGTCCAATAGAGTCGCTTTGGTCGGTTTTATGAAAAAGAATTGAAGGCTTGATTTTCTTGGTTTAAAAATTGAAAGGATTTATGATATTTCCTTACTAGATGCTATCTTTAACGAAAGCTAAACCCAAAATATTGATTTTGGAATTAGTTTATTACAAAAAAGGTTTTCAAATTACTTTTTTAATTATAGAAAACCAGTTTAGCTTTGGTATGCACGCTCCAAAACTTAAGCAACAAGACACATAAAACCTTCTCTAGAGTTTGTATATCAAAATTATAGTAGTCAGCTTAAAAATACATTATACATACTATTTGGTTTGATTTTGTAGAACTGTCGAAATCCGACTTAATCTGTCTGGTCGAGCCATGGATATTATTTGCTTTAGGTTGTTGGTTTAGCATTTCTTATACGTTCTTTCGATTTTATTGATTTTTTTTTACTAAAAAAATTAACTGAGGAAACAATGATAATTAGATCAGCCTGAATTGCAAAGAATACATAGTTTGAGAACTGGGGTAGATGTGCTCCATGCTTAATATGATATTTTATTGATCTAAAAACTATTCGGAATCGCTTTTGATTCTATTTTTAAATCAGTACTACCACGAGGTTATTAAATAAACTATGATAACATATCAACGCGGATAGGTATCGAAAGTTGTAAAGGTACCATGCACTATGGAAAATTCTGAGCTTCTTCTGCTCCTTTAAAGTTAAAAAGAAAAAGATGCCCTTTATTTAAATTCCAAATCCAGTCTCCAATTCTCTATTATACAATTTAACACGTGTGAACATATAAAGTTAATTTCGGACGTCTGAAGAAATGACTAAATCTTTATGTTATATTCAGATATGTTTTATCGATGCACTTTTACGGTAAAAGACGAAGAAGCTACCGCTACGTATAAAAAAGATATAAAATAGTATATTATTCTCTTATTATATTTGTAATACAATAATGGTTTAGTAGCCCCAAAGTCATTAAAGAGAAAGCAAATGAATAAACTTGTGTCAAATTTGCGTGGCCACCAAAATCTTGCTCATAGAGAGGAAAGCTTATTTCGTGGGGATGAAGGCATCATCTGCCCCAGTTCTCAATATAATATATAAATATAGACTGTGTAACAGTACTGTACAAGTATATAACGATGTTTAATTTTCTAACCAAATTAATGCATTAGAAGATTTTAACATATATTGAAATATTATATATATAGTGCCAACGGACCTGGTTATACTATCGCCACAATAGATAACCCACAATTTATAAATTTTATATTATATGAAACTATTACTTAAATCCTCACATTAAACATGACCTTTCGAAAAATTACTTATATTCTTGTGCGCACAAGACATCACATAAGATTTCATCTTAAAACATTTTATTTTTAGCCAATCATATGATTTTAGTTTTTTTCTTCAGGATATTTTGAATAGTTTTTTTTGTTCGTAAACATATTTTGAATAGTTGCGATAGTTTTCCAGGCATTTTGGATAGTTCAGATAACAACATCTGATCCGAACATAATCCAAATAAATTTCAGTTATATGTCAATTATATTACCTGAATCAAGAGATACCCGAACCCGAGATAAACCGATTGTGCTTTCTATTTGAGTCCGAACATTCTTTTCCAAATTTTATCAAAAAAAAAAAAAAATTCTTTTCCAAACTATTCAAAGTTGAAAAAATTGAACTGAGCCGATATGAATACGCGAGTGTTCAGTTAGGGTTAAGAGTTTGGTTTTTATGGTTTTGAGTTTAGTTTTGAAAAGTTTAATTTTGGTTTGTGGTATTTTAAGAAAATCAAAAGTTCTAGTGATATTCTTGGAAAAGAAAACTAATTGTACTATTTTAAAAAACAAATCTTTAAAGTGATATTTTGAGAATTGTCTTCTTCTTTTTTTAATATAAAAATTCAAATATTGTAAAAATTTATTTGCAGTTAATTATGTTGTAATTTTTTTAATAAAAATGTTAAAATCAATTGCCATATGTCAAAAATAATATGGAATTGTATTATATTGTACAATATGAACTTGGCATATTATCGAAAACTAAATTTTCCAGATTTATAAAGTTTACTTTATATATATTTTACATTTTTCCTATTTTAAAAAATCGAATATATACGCCAAACCCTAGATGTATAGAACTAATATATATAAGGGATGTATGCATGTATGTGTGCTAACACGAAATAAGAAAACCAAAACCCTAATAGCATCATTATCTCTAACCCCATGAAAATGTTTTAACTCATTTTTTATATTAATTTCACTAACACCTCTTGTCTTAAAGTTAACTTCTTTCATGGAGATTCATAAAAATTTATTATATTTAATTAAAAAGATGTTAAGACACTATTAATATTAATATTTTACCATTAATGATGCTCTAAATAGGCAAAAGTTGGCGAATCACAAGTCGCAGACCTATATCCCAGAGATGAATCCAAAGAATAAAGAAATCACAAGCCCCTCTCACACAGAGATTGACATGCCAAAACCGATTGATGTGAAAGTAGCCATGAAGAAGCAAAACGCCGCCGCTATGTTAAGTAATCTCTACCGTAGCAAGAAACACTAACTTTGTCTTCTCTCCTTTATCAATCAAAGCCGTTCTCACAATGGCCGCTGCTAGTTCTGGAGAAGAAAAACTAAGATCCTCCATCTTTTCTTTTCTTCAATCTTCCTCAATTGATGAGCTCAGCGCTGTTTTTCGCAAGATATTTTCCGTGGTTCTCGCGGATAATTATCCGCGAGATAATTATCCGCGTTGTTATAACAGCGCGAGCGCTGGCCCTAAAATCGCTGCGGTTAACGGACTCATGGAGCAATCACTCCCGTTTAGTCCCTCGTCCAAGGATCTCTTTGGTGAATTTCTTCAAGGCTGGTATTGCTCAAGTTGATTTCCGGTCTAAGGTGATTTTTTTTTTTCATATTCCTTATTCTAGGGTTTTGGAATATCCAGAAGTTAGTTTACATCACAATGAATAGAAGAGCTTTTTGAATTTGTTAGACAGTGGCTGAAATATTCGGTTTGGTTCAGATTATACTAAGGGAGGTTATTGAAATCCAACTTTAGTTTTGTTTTCTGTAATACCGGTTTAATGTTGGTGTCATGCAATTATATATTTTATCTAAGATATTAATTCTAATATAATTTCCGGATTATTTAGTTAGGTTCGGTTTCATCCGATTTGGTTCATTGTAACATATTGGTGTACGTATACAAAACTAAATTTGATTCGGTTTGGTTTGTGTATGTTTTGGAACAGTCGGAAGAAGTGCGTATAGAGGTGAATAAATGGGCTTCAAATCACACCAATGGTCTCATCAACGATCTTTTTCCTCGTAGATCCGTTTCAAGCCTAACCAAATGGATTTATGAAAACGCACTGTAATTCAAAGGAGTTTGGAGAGACAAGTTCTTAGAGTCTTTGACAAGCGACAAAGATTTTCACCTTCTCAATGGCGGATCAGTCAGTGTGCCATTCATGAGCAGTCGTAAGAAGCAGTTCATAGCGGCTTATGATGGTTTCAAGGTCCTTAGGCTTTTATATCGACAAGGCGATGTTTATACAAACCGTAGACACTCAATGTATTTCTATCTTCCGGACAAGAAAGGTGAATTAGATAATCTTTTGGAAAGAATGACATCTAGTCCTAGATTTTTGGATAGTCACATTTCGATACAAGAAGTAGCAGTTGGTGAATTCAGAATCCCAAAGTTTAAAATAGAATTCGGGTTTGAAGCTCCGAAGGTTTTCGATGATTTTGACATCGGAGTTTCATTGTACCAAAACACTTTGATCGAGATCGATGAAGAAGGTACGAACTCACTTTGCTACCTGGAGCATGTACTGGCATTATGATTGTGCCGACATAGATTTTGTGGCTGATCATCTATTCATTTTCTTGATAAGAGAAGATAAAACCGGAACCGTTTTGTTCGCTGGTCAAATCTTCAATCCTTCCAACTCTTGTACTACTTAGAACGAGTTTTAAGTTTTAACCGAATTAAAGTCTGTTGGTTTGGAGTTTCAGTTTGGTTATATATGTGGTTTGGTTCAGACGGATAATTATGATGTGTTTGGTTGGTTTTGACTTTTTGAGTTTTTCTATTATGAAAATATGATCAATAATAAAATTTTGGTTCATAAAACTTTTACTTTTGCTCAATGTTCATTTGACCAAAAAAAAAAAAGCTCAATGTTCTTGAGAATGTGCAACACTCTAGTGAAGCTGACCGAGCCAGACCACCTATCTGAGATCCAATAGAATATAAGCCCAATAAACTTGGGCCCAATTTAATATCCAATGGTCTCGCGTCGGTGCCACGCGCGACTCTCGTATTACCACCTCCCATGGTTTCGGATCAGGTAGGAGTCGGATCCTCGGGTCAGGGTCTACGTGGCACCTTCTTAAGAATATACGTGTTCTCCGTTGTAGCGATCTTTTCGACGTTGAGCAATAAACTCTCTCTCTCTCTCTCTTCTAGAATTTTTATTTTTATTTTTATTTTTGTTTTAAGTTCTCTGTTTGTGTTTCTTCATTGCTGCGTCGAATTGATTCAAAATCGGAAAATGAGGACGATCGTTTCGCGTTTGATCCGTCACAAATCGTCTCTTTCTCAGACTCGGTGAGTGGTTTCTTCATCGTCCTTTCCGTAATTCTCATGATCGAATTGATTCCAGATAATAATCGTATTTCTAGGCCTTGTCGGTTTGTAGAATCTCTGATGTTTTTCTGGAAATTTCGAATAGTGTGTTGAGGGAAATGCGCTTTCGTTTTGGGAATTTTCTCGTAGCTGGGTTGGGTTGGTCTCATCTCATGATGATCGATCTAGGTTCTTAAAAATTTTAGGTGATTGGGTGCAATAGAGTTTCTGTAGTAGGTTATATTGTTTTCCAAATTTGTCACAGTGGAGAAAGTGAAAAATTGACTCTTTGTTTCTTGACTTTAATGTGCATTAGGCTCGTTTCTGCCTCTAGTGGCGGGAGGTATCTATCGACAGACTCTAACAAAATTGATGAGCCTTTCAATGTGGAAGAAGCAGAGACTGTACATGTACCTCCACCTCCAACCGAGAAGGTACGAGTTTTATTCGGTTTTTAGTAATGATATTGCAAATGGGTGTTCATGATCTTGGAACTTTATCTTTCGTTCGTATCAGCTGCTTGTCCTTGGTGGAAATGGTTTTGTGGGTTCACATGTTTGTAAAGAAGCTTTAGATCGTGGCTTATCTGTGTCTAGCCTTAGCAGGTACATGATCATTTCCGTTATGACTTTGATTGGATCGAGCTCAATTTTGTGGCTCACAGTTCGAGCTTCTCGTTTTTAAGATAACTAATCTATGTCAGATACTGATTTTTTTGGGTTTGTGTTTAACCGTTTGTATGGATTTTAGATCAGGTAGGTCGTCTTTACAAGAGTCATGGGCTACTAGAGTAACTTGGCACCAAGGTACTGTTAAATGCACATCATGTTTGAGGAACTATAAATTTTCGTGTATATACTTCTTATATTTTACATTTTGTTTCCAGGAAACCTTCTTTCATCTGATTCATTGAAAGATGCTCTCGATGGGGTGACTTCTGTGGTACGTTTTTTTCTCCATTTTCAGGAATAGTGTTGAAATTTGATGACTGCTACAGATTTTTGCTTATCGAAGCAGTGCTACTTTTTGTCAATTGTACATATTTGAAAGTAATTCGGAATGAATCATTGCAGATCTCTTGTGTTGGTGGTTTTGGTTCAAACTCATATATGTATAAGATTAACGGAACTGCAAACATCAACGCAATTAGAGCTGCCTCAGAGAAAGGTCTGAGTATTTCATTATTGGCATTAAAGAGGGCTGTATAAATGCTTACATAATCCAAAATTCTTTTTTCGATAGCCATGTAACATTTTTGAGATATCTATCTCAGATAGACATTGCGGGATCATAGGACATTAAGGGCCTAGTTGTTTGAAAATAATTTGAGTTTACCGTAGGATTAGTGGAGAAACACAGGTTATGTGAATTAGTCTGTTACAACTTTAAACACCATGGCTTCTTCGCAAATATATTGGCAGGGAATATCTTGGATTAGCATTAGTTTACTGGCATTCTAATGGGGTTCCCTTTTGTTGAACAGGTGTTAAAAGATTTGTCTATATTTCTGCTGCTGATTTCGGATTAGCCAACTACTTGTTGAGAGGATACTATGAGGGAAAGGTGGCCCATATACTTCTCAATTTGTATCATATTTGAAAATGATAAGACTGTATCTAACATCTATTGCGTAGCCTTTTTTGGTGTGTATGTTGTTTTAAGACTTTTTGTTTTTAATCCTTACAGCGGGCTGCTGAGACCGAGCTCCTCACAAGATTTGCTTATGGAGGTAAAGCTTTAATGTTACAACTACGAAACTCTCTCTGAAACTTAAATCAGTCTTTTACATTTGAAGTTTTGGTGAATGTTGTGCAGGGATAATCTTGCGGCCTGGTTTTATATATGGAACTCGCAGTGTTGGGAGCATGAAGATCCCATTGGGAGTATTTGGTTCACCTTTGGAGATGGTAATAAGAGATTAGCTCTATATCCCAATGTCTCTTAAGATTGCCTCTTTATTTTGTAATGCTTGTGGCTTTTTATAGGTTCTTCAACAAGCAAAGCCCCTGAACCAACTTCCGTTAGTCGGACCTTTGTTCACACCACCGGTGAATGTTGAATCCGTTGCAAAAGTCGCGGTTAGAGCAGCTACGGATCCGGTGTTCCCTCCCGGGATTGTGGATGTTCATGGGATACAACGTTACAGCCAACAGAAATCGAGATAAGTCCGTCTTGAAAAGCTTGATTATGCTCTCTGTCTGTTTTGTAGAGTTTGGCTGCTTTTACTCTGTTTGATTCTAATGGTGGGAACGAAAATGTCTTTTTTGTTTCTCTTGCCACATATTTCCCACAAATAAATAAAGAAGACAAGCTTTTTATTGATACTATACACATCTCTAAGAGAGGAAACTACTTTGTAGCTCTCCAAAACTTTTTCCTACACATTTTTATACACAACACAGCCACTTAATCTACCAAACATCAAACTCTGAAATGTCATTGCAAATACTGTTGTAGACACTCTTTCAGTTTTTGCAACGTTACAGGTTTCGAAATAAAAGAGTCCATACCATTTGCAAAACATTCTTCTGAGCTCTCTGCTAACGTATTTGCCGTCATCTGCAAAATTCCACAACCGATTTTATTCTCAGTTTTCTCAAGTTATGCATGTGTGTTGTTTGTGATGTGAAGAAGTACTAACCGCGATTATAGGCAGCCGTTTTGTAGAGTTCACACAAACTTGTTCATCCTCCATTGTGTTTATATCTATACCGGCTTCGACTGCAGCATTCCAGTTCCCAGTTTCTTCGTAAGAACGAATCAGTCTTGTAGCTTGTAGACCATCTAGAACCGGCATGCACACATCCTGTGAATCCAAATCGATTATAAGCCTTTTCAAATGAAGTGAATTTGAGAACGTAAGTCTTTGGATCTTAGAGAATTGACATACCATGAGTACCAAATCGTAGCTAGAGCGCTGAACTGCGATTATGGCTTCAACTCCATTATTAGCAATAGCTATGGTTTGGCCTAATTGTTTCATCATCGTCTTCGCAACCATGATGTTGATTTTATTATCTTCCACAAGCAAAATTTTTGGCTTTGGTGGCTCTTTGAGATTTGTCTCGGTTTTTTCCTCTTGCCTATGAGATGAAACCGTAAGCTCTGACTCCATTTCTAAGTTTCCAACTTCTGAGCCAGCTTGTGAACTGCTAGAAGATTCAGATTCCTTATAGAGAGATCGACCATTTGCGTATTGGTGAGCCGATTCAGGACAGTGACCCGAATTGGGTTCGAGTCTTGATTCGTCCATGCAACCATCGTTTTCATCATGATCCTTCTCGCTTTGTCCAATGTGGATAGAAGGATCCACGACAAAACCATTGAGCTTAGGAGGATTAGTGAGCATGGTGGGTTGTTCAATGTTGATACAAGGATCGTGGACAAAACCGTTGAGCTTAATAGGACTAGTGAGCATGAGTTTACGGTCACTAGAATATATAGATCCCAGAAGCGGTTTAAACTGGAAATACCCTTCGGTTGTATCGTCTGGTTCAGGGTTATGATCCACCATATCCGAGAACTCGTCTTGATCATCCGAATGATCATCTGATGTTGCAACTTTGTAGGGTAATATGAAAGTGAACGTTGAACCAGCGTTCACCTGGCTTGTCACAGTGAGTTGACCTCCCATTAACTCAACCTGTAACAAATAGATAAAGATTAGAAAAAACACAGTTCTTTAATTTCTTCTCTAAATGTTGTGAATTCATACCAGCTGTTTACAAATGGCAAGACCGAGACCAGTTCCACCGTATTTGCGGGCATGATCAGCGCTTGCTTGCATGTACTTCTTGAACAAACAAGGAATAGCGTTTTCTGCACAAGATCACCAAAACATAGACCGGATTAATATATAGCTTGATTGTAGATTTTTCAAAATGTTGTTGAACAATTGCTTGCCTGGGATTCCAATTCCAGTGTCATAGACATCGCAGCAAATCCAAACCGAATTCTCGGTCAAACCGTTTTGTTCTTCATTGTCTCCGTTCAGTGCGTTATCACTCGCAAAAGATGGTTCTGATATCACTTTGAGCTTGATCCCCACCTTTCCTTCATGTGTAAATTTGATAGCATTGCTGCAAATTTGTATAGAAACTTTAACTATCAGAAACCAAATCCTTTGAATATGCAAATAATTGAGGATTGTTTATGTAAAAACCTGATCAAGTTGGTGAGAATCTGCCGAATTCTTAGAACATCTCCAACTACCTGAACATAAAAAGGAAAAAAGTTAGACTTGGCCACAATAACTCTTTCAGAAATGTGAATGGTTGTGTAATAAACCTCAATAGGAACATCGTCTGCGATGGTCCCGTCTAATGTCAAAGCTTTCTTTAGCGATGCAGCAGCGGTCTGAAGCACGTGCTTCACCACTTCTCGTGGCCGAAACTTTGTAGCTTCTAATTTCATCACACCTAAGAAGAACACAAGAGAAACATCAAGTAGCTGAAAATAACCACACCACAAGAGCAAAACTTTGAAACTGTGTTTTTTGTCTACCTGATTCGACCTTGGAGAGATCAAGAATGTCATTAATTAGCTGAAGTACCAAATCCCCTGAAGAAATCATGACATTCAACAACTGTCTTTGCTCTTTATCCAGTTTTGTAGTGGAAAGTATCTCAGCCATTCCCACTACTCCTGACAATGGCGATCTTATCTCATGAGACATGGTCGCTAGCATTTGCTTCGCTCTCATCGTCTCCTCTGCAAAATAGAAAATACGAAACAATAAATTTATCAATGTTTTTCATAAGAATTCTCTGAAATCTAAATCATCACTGCTTGAACAAACCTGTTATGTGAATGGTCTTGTTCAGTTCTGATTCCATCGCCTTTCTCACTGCATTATCTTCTCTAAGTTTCGCCATTTTTTCTCTCTTCCTTAC